>VZSC01011950.1:295948-335834 GCA_013398225.1 Steatornis caripensis
ACTATAAACATCAAGCCTTATCACTGCTAGAAGCAGCTACTGTCTGGAAAAACATGCAGTTAATTTCAGAGAATGCAGCTTCTGAGAAGAGACTTAACTAAAAAGCAAAGTTACTAAAAGAAAATTGGTTCTGTCCTGGCCCAAACCAAGACAGGCTGGTCCTCAGAGCTAGGCAGGTCTGCAACATTGTGCAGCAGGCTTGCTTTTGCATCTGAATGAGTTCCAGAACAGAACATTTTGAACAAATGGCACTCGTAGGTCTATATGGTTGTAAGTGGTGAAAAAAGGAACAATTAATATCATCTACGTATTCATAATGCTGTAAATTTGTGAAGAAAGTTACGTATAGAACATTACAACACACTTCTGGTTAAATGTTTATTTTTTTAAGATAGGAGTCTTTCTGTTCTTCAGTAGTACATATTTTCCTGACAGTGTGTTTGTTTTCAAACTGCCAAGATGCAGAATCATGTAGATTTCTAACTTTTGTTTTTTCTGTTTGCAGCAAGCTTCACTGGCAGACCACAGGTATGAGACATGTTTACATACTTGCGTGGTCGTTGGAAGCAAAGTAAAGGAAGTGGAAGAGTTCCATTAAAGCAAAGTGGCTGGATTTTTTCCCTTTTTTTTTTTTCCCTAGAGGTCTGTTTGGAAGCTAGTCTGATGTAACAGGAAAGCTAGATTCTGGAATGTACCAGTTAATAGTTCAGGCATTACCAAGAGTTCTACGGTGTGCGGTTCAGGGCTGCTGACCAGATGGAATCAGCTCGAATATGTCAGGGACAATTAATTTCAAGCCAGCTCTGCCGGGTCACAGCTGGTTCTTGCAAAGACATCCGTATGTCCTTGTGGCACAAGGATCAAGAGCCACGCAGCATATTAGGCATTAGATTAAGCTGCCTTCTCCCAATAGGCAACCACTTTACAAACCCAAACCAGAAATTTGGTTACTTTCAGAGTTCACAAAAATGTGGAAAACAATTAGGCATATAGATACTCATACTTGAAAAATCTAACTGGTACGAATGATCAATTAAATTTCTGTTGTAAGTAAGACTTGTTAAAGGGTTAGGTTGATACTTGAGCATATGTATGACAGGTAATGAACGGCATAAGATTGTGTCATTGCAGAGTTTTTTACAGTTTCATTGTTAAATAAGTTTTAAAAACTACCACAAATTGCTCTGTGAGGCTTCAGAAGAATTAAGTGGTAGGGAAAGAGTCTGTTTACTCCCTCAAATTGCTTTACCTTGTCCTTGTTTGCAAAGTCAGACCTCCTCAAAACGAGTATCTAAAAATTCAGAAATATTGCTCTGCAAACACTTTCTTGGATTGTAAGATCTGGGGTCGTAGGATTGCCCTCCCAGCCGGGAATTTCGAAAGAGAATGGGATGACCCCTGCCCTGTGCTCAGTTAACTCAGATTTTGTGTTTTAGTCCCTTGTTAAGTTAAATTAGTGAATTAAACTAGCATTTTTCAGAAATCGTTCCTCTAAGCAAGCATAGGGATGGCTCACACTGCAAATCTACCATCCCAGAACCGTAAGACAGGCCACATTTTTCTCGTTTGCAGAGAACAGAATCCTGAAACAGGAAACTGGAAATAAGCATCACATTTTAAAAGGCTGAGTCCAAATCCAGACTCTGTATACTCTCAATTTTTACCACTTAGGCTTCAGATAGGACAGTAGTTTGCCTAATTTTTTTTTCTGTGTGTGCAGAACACAGAGTCTATAAGTTATATTTACTGCTCTGTAGACATAACATCCTTTGGGCCTTACTCAAAAGAATTTTAAATACTGCAGTATAGTAAAATCAGATTTCTCTTAACTGCGTTTCTCAGTGATTTGCTGAGTCTTCAGCCAATACATCTAAATTTTTAAAACACAGAGTTTTTGTAAAATGACATCAGAGTCCTTAAATGAACCGAGCTCGGAGTATTTAGAGCTTTCTGTGCGTGTTAATGTGGTACTGAGATGGTTATTTCTCATTGTGGCAGGCAATGTGAAGTGTTCATTTGGACGTCGACCAGTGCTTCCTGATGTGCAGTACAGCCCTTTTCTACAAACCACCGATCGCGAGTTCCACTTCATCAGAAGGCTGCATGGGACCCTGGAACATGCTGTTCGGTCTGCGTGTTCTACTTGAAATAGTAAAACACTGAATACCCAAAGACGAGGATGTTGTTTTTATAGTATTGGGTTTTTTTCTTCTTCTTCTTCTTCTTCTTCTTCCCTTTCTATGCAACTGTAAATTAATGAGCAGTGGAGTATTTGTCACTGATTTGTAAAAATATACAGCCGCGGGAAAAGGGGCAGGGGCTTTGTATACGTTCTTTTTGATAATCGTAAAGAGAACTGCGTAAGGAGTTTGGAGCAAAATGTTACATTTATACATTCCTTTCAGCTCTTTGCTTTTACATTGTAAAATACCCTTAGTTATATTCTCACACATTTACTATTCTGTATTGATTATATTTATATACTAACCATCTGGCCACACAGATTTCAGATTACCCTTGAATTGTTTTCAGGATTGGCATATGAAGTTCCCATAATCTGCGTTATTGTTACTGGTTAACAAAAGTTGCCGTTGGGTGCAAGCTACAGTATTTTAACTCTATTTGTAAACTCTCAGTTTGAGTCATCATCATCCTCCTCATGCACCAAGATGGTATTTTTAACTTTCTTTTAGTTATTTCCAGCCAACACACTCCGTTTGGAGGATTATTATTATTCTTTTTAAGCCTTGCTTTATTTTGAATCAGGAGATAGCTAAAAAGAGGACTTAGGTGATAGCGTAAGTTGTTTTAGTAAGGTCTAAGTTAGTGTAATCTTTCCCAACTTCGTTCAGAGACAAAGTTTTGCTCTTCCCTGCTGTGCCAAACTTGCTTCAACTTTTGGAATTTACAGTCTGTGAAGTAAAGCTCATTTCCGTGAGATCCCCTTCTGATGATCTAAACACACCAGTCTTTTGTCTGCCTCTTGAAAATGAAGAGACAATTAAAAAGCCCTTTCCAATACTATTAACGATGGAACATTTTCTTCAGAGCTGCAATGCACTTACTTAGATATTATAATTCATTTGGCATTGTAATCTTGCAACTCATCTTTATCTTTGAAATAATTTCTTTATGTACTTCAAGGAGGGATAATGATGAGGAAGCTATGTCACTGATCAGCTGATCTCTAGTTTTAAAATTATCATAAGAGATTTTAATGCCGTCACAGTTTACAATGCTGCATGGACACTTGCTTTAATTTCAGGACATACCTTTAATTGGTAAAACTGCATGCAATATATTTCATGTATAGTGGAGAGAAACTAAACTCTGTTGTTCTTAATTATTACTGAAGGAAAAAAAAAGCTCAAAACACTATTGGAACAGTTGTAAATTCTCTACTGCTACTGAAAAAATGCTAGAGGACATTAAGACAGCAGGTCAGGAATTTCTAGTGTTTTTGTGAAGTGGTGCCAGCTAGGCTGTCCTGCACCCACAGTGCTCACTCTCGGACTGCTGCTCCTCCAGGAGTGATTTGGGCATGGCCTTGACTACGTTCTAGTGCTGGCCTCCATGCCAGTTCTTTCTGAACCCTTTGGCACATTATTTAACCACTCTGCCTCTGTTTTCCCATCTGTAAAATGGGGATGATAGTATGCACCTCTCAAAGGTGTTGTAGGGCTTGCTTATTTAGCGTTTGAAAAGCTCTGTATAAATGCTAAGTATTATTTCTGAGTGGAGCAAAATTGTCAAGGTGGGAAGAGAAGATGCTGGCTCCTATGAATGCTTCATCTATTAAGACAGTAGCGTAGTTATTTTGAGAAGAAAAAACCCCACATTTTACAGAAGAGGAAAGCCATGACCACCTTTCTACCTCAGACCTATCTTCATGAGTAGTATTGGAAATAGCTTTATATTCTGTTCTCTGCAAAGTACTTTGCTTTTATCAAGCTACATCATTCTCTAGGCAAAGAATCCGTAAAAATACCCCCTACATAAGTAAAAAAAGGTCTCAGTAGTGAATTTGGTGGCTTTTATTTTTGTTCTAAATATGAAGTTATGTATAAAGTTGTTTTTCTGCCTGTGTTTGTATGCATCCTTTGTCCTCTGCTGCCAAGTAAATGCTGCTTCATACACTACGTTGTAACATTCTTCCTCTGAGACAATAATAAATAAAAGGAATATATTGCAGTAACATGAGGAAAAAGTATGGAGTTCTTTCAAGTTTTGTGGTCTTCAATGATGGCACTTGTTGCTAAACGCTAAAAATTTCATTCTGCAGAAGGTTACTTTTAACACGGGAGTGCTGTGATAGTCCATTTCTATGTGCTGGTATTTTTAAACATCGTTTGCATTCATGTAAATGAGATTAAGCAGTGTTTTCTCCCTGTAAATCTCTGCATATTTTCTCCAGTTCTCCATCTTCAGTGATTTAATCTGGAATCCTTTTCGGTTTCATGACAGAATTTAAATTTGATCACCGAGAAGCAGACTGCTTTTATTTGAAAAAAAGCTATATATACACATATTACAAACAGCAATAATGCATGAAGCCCTGTCAAATATTAGAACTGTAAATTACTCTTCAAGTTTTGATGGTATTTACTCGACAAGTTCAGCTGAAACACAGCATTAGGTATTTGGTCAGGAAAATACGTACTTTCTAGCCCTACCATGTGCTGATTTTAGGTATTTGCGTTAAGCTACTGCAAGTTGTGTTAATGACTGTGTTTGTTAGAGCTACTGTGCTTGAAAGAGGAAAAAAGTCCACAACCCTAACAGTTCTGTTCGCTTATGGTAATAGTTGGCACTGTTTTCAAGTTTAGTATTTATTAAAAATACCATTTTTCTTCAAGCTCTTAACACATGTAAAATGTAGGTATTGAAGTCATGGCCTTTACCCTCAATTTGTAAAAGGATGCTTAATAATTAGGTTAGTTGTAAGGAAGAATCAGGTTTTTTACAGGGCGTTTTGGTGATTCAGCGCTTAATTAGCAAGGAATTTAATTACAGAAATAGCAATATATTGAGTCGCGTTAAGTTCTGCATTTAGAACAATAAATCTGTCAAAGAGGAGGAGACTGGTAGATTAAAGAATCTACTAAACCACACAATTTTTCTTTAAGAACAGTACACCTTTTAAGTATGCTTTTGTAGAGTTGAAGGCATCAGAAGAGGGGTGTGGATCAGAACCAGGGCCTGACACAGAGAACACCTTACCGAAGTGCCAAAATCTACAACGTGCACCCTCAGTACCCTGATGGCTGTGGCAGCGTGTGCCAGAGCCCTGTAACACTGCCACGCAGGAGGAGCGTACTCCCAGCTTAAAATCATGCTTCAGTACTGTGCCCTGAAGGTCCTCGCTCATGTCAGGGAGAGAACAGAGTGGCACCAGCTTGTGTGGGGCTTTTCTCGAGGGGGATGGGGAAGGCCATGGCAACCTCCGGTCCTCAATGAACAGTGCAATGGTAAGCAGTCCCTTGCTTCTCTGCACAACCTTTTCTGTTAAGGACTAACCAGCTTCCCTCTTCTGCTGTTATTTTGTCAAGCAAAATAAAGGAAACACTTTTCAGGAGAAGGATTAGGTTCCTGCACCAAAGAGCTGCCAGTCCAAAATGCATGCCTATCCATCTTCTTGAGAGAGACACCCTCCTTCACAGCCTGGAATGGATGGGGTGGTTCATAGTCTATTTGTTTAAATTTTTATTACAAAACACCCTTGAGCTGACACAGTACTGTCAGAACAGTTCACTTTCTCAGAGAAGATGCAAGATTGATTCATCTAATTAAAATCAGAGAGCAGAAGTTCCTCTACTGTTGGAGCTGCATCTTCAGGGGAACTTCCACTATGAAACGGCGCTTCTTGGGCAGTAGCAGTGTTTCTTTTTGGACCAAGGCAAGGCTCTTCAGATAGTCAAATCTCAATTTATGGGATGATAGATGATAGTTAAATTATGAGACACCAGCACTGCTAGGTCAGAGATACTGGACCCACACACAGACTGTCAGCATGCACAAGACAATTGCTATGTCCTGGGTCAGGGGTTCTAGCCTCTCTTCTGTTATTTCTACAGTTGAAAAATGAGAAGAGAAAAAAAAAAAAAGCTGAATTCAGCCAAATTAAAAATGTGTTGGTGTAATGGGCAAGCTTTGCATTTATGCAAAAGACCAAAATATTGTTTTAAACATGTACAGTACAAACTGCCCTTTGGAGAGAGTTTGCTCATCACATGTATTTTCTGTTCTGTACTTTAGTATGGAGTTGCCCTAAGAAAAACCTTCCCGAAGGTTTCGCACAACTGCAAAACTGAGTAATGGATCCTGTCTACTGTCACGTAGAAATGAAGATGTCGTGCCATATGGCTGAGAATTCTGTTCCCACAACAACTGCAACACGATCAGTCTTACAAATCCAGACAAGGTGTAAATTAATAACGGTAGGGGTATGAAAAAAATAATTTTAGTGGAAAAAAAAATGTGAGCAGGAAGAGATCTGTTCCATATCACAAGCTAAAAAGCTCTCAGTAATTGTCAGCTATACGCTGTTATGCTTCTTCACAAAATGTCATTCCTGGGGCCAGCAAAGGTGAAATCTTCCTGGACTCACATGGCTTTAGGAGCCTATCTTTATTTTTAATGCCACTTAAATTTTCATGAGGTGCCAGCAAAAATTACACTCTTTGCAACTTAAACAACTTAGAACAGCTGCACGCAAGTGTGGCAGCTGCCTTCGGAAGGGGAAGGTTATGTTTTCATCAAGTGCTTTTCTGAGCACCCCTCTCTGAGACAGCAGTAGAGGAGCTGCCGGGAGCGGGCTGATTCCCCGGCATCCCAGCTCATTTTCCCAGGCATCCCAGTGCCGCAGCAAACTTGCAGCCAGCACAAAGGGGTCTTCTAAATTGAAAACTGCTCTGTGCATATTAAAAACGATAAACCAGGAGAGCTGAATAGAATTCCTAGGTGCCAGTCTGAAAGATAAGTGCATACACAGGAAAAAGAAAAAAAAAATCAAAACAAAACGTACATTTCGTTCTAGCTCATTTTAATCTCTGAAACATAGTATTTACAGATGAACTATGCATGGTCTTGTTAGTCACTCTTTATACAGTCAGATAAGCACTTAAAGTGTCTAGTTTTCTGACCTCTAATAGCTAATATTTACCTTGGAGATACTATAGTTCTGAAATACTTATTTCCTGACTATGGAAAGAGAGCCTAGGCTAACTAGTTCAAAGGAAGATATCTGCAGCTTACAAATCTAATATCTGGGGATAGATCCCACCTTGGCGTTAAACAGGACAACGGAGAATATAAAGAATTCTTAGTTTGGTATTTTTACAGCTAGAAAAAGCAACCTGGTTATTAAAAAAAAAGAAAACTGGAAAACCCCATAGCAGCATTGCGGCAACATTTCATCTGCATGGGATGGAATTCCTTTTGCCCCCACAGTAACTGATACCTCTTTGACTATTATTTAAAGTCTTTGGAAAATAAGAAAGAAAAAAAAAACAAAGCAGAGGAGGGGACAGCACCCCTTACCAACAACTTGAGAGTCTCATAAGCTAGGTTTAATGGAGTTTGGAAAAAAGCCACATAAATGGAAGGCTGTGGTGATTCACCTGAATTTTATGTGGAAATAGGCAACTGTTTGATCAAATACAGTAACCTTTCTGAATCCCAGCCCAGGTGAAGTGGAAGTCCAGTGGACAGCTCATATGAGCTGACAGCCAGAACAGTCAAAGAGTGTAACCCTGGCCCTGTAAAACAAGTAGCAAAACCATTCATTTCTCTTCACTAGAGGTGGCATTTTGCACTTTGAAGGATTATTTTTGTCATGAGCAATTCAGGACCATCATGCTTCTCTGTATGTGTTTGCCATGTGTGACTGCTGTCTGACCCATAACGAGGTTTCACGCATTAATAACAAAGAGAACTGACAGAAGATACCATAGTAGCTGCCACTGATAATCCACATCCCTGATTTGAATACAAACAAGAGGAAGGAAAGTTAAGTGTTGCCCAGATGCCCCTTCTTGAAGATTGGAGTGACCTTTACTTCCTTCCAGGCCGCAGGAACCTCTCCTCTGATTCCCATCCCCTTCCAAAGATAGTTGAACAGGACCTTGCAGTGACACCAACCAGCTCCCACAGCACTTCCCCTCTGGTCTCAGAGACCTGGGGCTTCCTGAAGGGCAGTCTTACCAGTAAAGACTGAGATGAGAAGGGGTTCAGTACCTCAGACTTTTCTGTGCCCTTTGTCAGCAGGTCCTCTTCAGCAGGGGGCCTCTGTTTTCCCCAGTCTCCATTTTGCTACTGATGTACTTGTCAAATTTTTTCTTGTTATCTTTCATATCCCTCAACAGGCTTTGGCTTTCCTAACCCTACCCCTGCACAGTCAGACGGTATCTCTATATTCTTCCTGGTCCATGAACACGCCCAAGTCTGCTCTCTGGAAGACCAGGGATGTGCTCCTGCTTTTTGCCTTGCTCCTTTCCTCTTGGGATCATGAGCTCCATGACCACTGCAGCCACGACAGCCCCCAACCTTCCTACCCCTTAACCTTTCTTCCCTCTTTATGAGTAGGAGGTCTAGCAGGGGCTCTGCTCCTCGGTCACCTGTGTTTGTTAGGAAATTGTCATCAGTGCACCTTAAGATTTTTTTTCCTTGACAGTTAGGATAACTCTGAGCCAATGCTCTCTCTATCTATCTATCTTGCATGATGCCATGAAAAAATGTTTTGCCAAGAGAAGGATGATAGATGAGTGGGGAAGGACCTTTTAAACACAGATGCTTTGGCTGATCTTGTGTAACACCTTTAAAAGAATGTTGGTGAGCGGTCGTGAGGAGTCTAATGAATGGCTGCAACACACAGACGGGCACACAGGACAAAAAACTGTCCAAATGTATTTCTGTCTCTCCAGTCCCAGCAGCCCCTCTGGAATGGAAAGCGTAGCTCTGACCTACTTGCTTTCAGCAGGCTGTAATTACAGTGCCTGTCAATTTTCTATAAAACTACAGATGTGAACAAATGGAAAACCTGAGTGGCTCAAACACGAGCAGAATAAGAATGTTACTTCATCCCCTAAATCCCAGTTCCTGTAAAGATGGTGCTTGCGGGCTGAAAAGCAAAACTAGTTGAAATGGCAGTAAAACACCAAAATAACAGTTGACTTTATCATTAAATATGAGTCAGGCTTTGTACACAAACCAGACATACCATGGTATCCATTTGTCTGTGCCTATACTTGCATTTCTTTTTCCTCCCCAAAATGTCTGCTTGCTTGCTGAGGAAGGAAAATCAATGGTACCCTTAATGAAAGAGAATTATTTTTGGTTTTTAACTCCTGTTTGGTTTCTCATGCTGCAGCTTGTGCTACCCAGCCGGTGGCAAGGGGCTGAGCCAGGTCTCCAAAACTGGACACAGCACCCCAGCCCCGGTCTACCCAGATAAAAGCAAACAGTGGCTCCCTTTGATCTGCAGATTATAGTTTTGCTAGAACATCCCCGCTTTGCTGCCAGAGCGCACTGCCTCAGGACAGCAAGCAAGCCTCCCCAGAAAAGGCAGTAGATGATAGACGAGACTGCAGACCGCCAGGTTAACCCGCTTAATAGACCTTGGTGGGGTTTGGCAAGAAATTCTTCTGATAACTATTTACATTCTGCAGACACTTGGGATTTGTTTTCCTATGAATCACAGTACTTGTAACATTATTTAGAAAAATGGGATTAGGAAATAAATATTTTCTAAAATGTCACTTCCATTTCTCTGCTTTTCTTCTAGACTTGCTTTCCCAGGCATAGGCTCGTATATCACAGAACCACAGAATCACAGAATGGTGGGGGTTGGAAGAGACCTCTGGCTGACTTCTTCCTTTCACACATTCAGCGACCATCAGCATTTGAACATAAAAACACCCCAAACCACACCTAGATTCTAAGTGAAAATTCTGTAAGCTTGTTGCTCACTTTACTATTTATGACATCTCCCATGCCTTAGAAATTACTACCAAGTGCACAAAACAGGTACACTTTCCATTTCTTTGCCCAAAGCAATGCTCCCGTTGAAACCTTCTTGGAAAGTTTGACTTGAAGTAACAACTTTATGAATAGTACAATGTCATTATACACAACTAAGTTACATTTCTTAAAGGCTGATTCCAAACACTCTCAAATGAGATCTCTTCATGACACTGTTGATTTTAGGACTCCTTATGGTTCAGTATAAACCAAACCAGGAAGGCATAATCACGCCTTTCAAAGCTATTTGAAAAGTACGTTAGCACACATACTGCAGCTTAAGCCTGTCGGCTTTGTCTGCAGTCGCTGTGTTTACTTGTTAGTTTTTAACCCAGTCGCAAAGGAAAGACAAGTGATAAATTAAGATTATAGCACATCTGTTTCCACAGAGATTGGATAAAATATGGCAGTTCAGTTAATGCAGTCAACTGCTTAAGTGGTGAGAGATATTTTTTTCTTAATATATTTTGCCTGAATAGCCGGTACAGACAGATGCTTAAGAAAATGAATTGGTTTTTTCTCATTTCTAGTAGTAGTAGTTATACCTCTCTCAAAAATATGTACCTAGGAAAAGAATTAGATTAAGCGATGTAATTAAACCCAAGATATTCTGCACCCATCTAGCCTCCCCTCCTAGACTGGTAGAAGTGACAAGGCAAAATCACAAATATTAATCCTATAATGAAGCACATCTAAAAGTTCAGTCCCGTGGACTACCATTCCAGTAAGAAGTGCCTCAAGAAGCAATATAGATGATGGCATTATTTCAGTTATTTGATATATATACTGGAGACAAGGGTGTATAACAGGACAGGGTTGTGCCGATGATACTTTAACAAACATTTATCTAAGATAAAATAAAATAATTTTTTAAAAACGTAAATCACAGCCAGCTCCTAAGCCAGCTGCTTTGGCACCTCCATGGAGCCCAGTCCCTGTCCTGGCCAGTCTCTCCTCACAGGAGAGGCACCACCGGCCCCTCAGGCCACTCGTGGGCCTTGTCCTCCCCACCAAGGGGCAAGGCAGGGAAGGGGAACGTCCCCTGGCCCCAATCCAGAACCACTTAATATTCTTGTTCAGCAACACTTTAAAAGGAAAGCTGTGTTTATCTGGCAGGTATTAGCAGCATAACGTAGGTAACTAAGTAATAATCACCTTAGAAGCGTGCCCTTATCTGAGATCAGGAGAAAGAACAGAGACTGAAGGTTGGGGCAATTATCTCGTCCTTTAGCTCCAGGGAACAAAGCACCAAATAGGCATTCATATCAAAGTCAGTAAATAATTTGGCCAATTACCTATTTCCACATCCCCATTGAAGTTTCTTGATTGAAGATTGCAGACATTTATGTTTAGCCTTCAGCTTCGTATTTAGAGCGCCGTATAGGAACTGACTCTGCATTAAACATTTATCTGTGAGTTACTGCTTGATGTCAATACAATCTGTGTTCACATCTCTGTGAGAAGGGACGTGTAAGAGACGCTATTTTTCTGTCATCACAAACCATCTTTTATACACATAAGCACAGGGTCTGTCACGGACAGAACTGCCCTTTCGGTTCCCCAAATCCCTTGATTTGACAGTGTTGGGTAGGCAAATTTAATACATGTGTTAGTATAGCATCCTGATAAACTACTCACTTTAGAACTTCAACAAGGAGTTTCAACGTGCACTAAAGAAGTGGGTTTTGCTAGAAGTTTCCTTACTGCTATCCTTCTCCCCCAAGAATCCCTAGAAGTGTTTTGGGAACAGGCAGACACCTCCTCACTCCCGCAGCGCACCAGAGGCAGAACACAGCCGCCCTGCAAGCCTGAGAGCGTCCCTGGAGCAAATCCCTCCTTCCCCCTGGTATTTAACCAGTACTATATTGTACCACACATACTTTCAGTAAGAGCCAAAGAAAATAATTCACAAACCCAGTTTCTCACCATGACATCTTCAGCAGGCTTAAGCAGATTTTAAACTAATGTTGCTGCAAAGGTGTCAGCAAAAGCCAAATTTCAACAAAATTAAGTTGCCAGTGAGGAATTAAGGACACTCTAGGACAGAATTTTGCCTTTGTTGTTGCAAGCACAAAAGAAAATAATATAATCTCTAAATTCACTCTGTTTTTTTGTTTTGATTTGGTTTCTCTTTTGAAGTAAATCAAGCACTTTTGATAGGGCATCAGAGGGACAGGATTTTCAGAGATGTTCTTTTCACAAGGACTCTAAAAAGCAGAGCTAAACTCTAGCTGTGTGTCGTGGGTATTCACTTGCAGGCATTAAGAACTTGCCATCTGTGGCTCCCAATTTCCCGTAACCCACTGAGCTAAGGGCACTGGACTTTATAAGGATGAATTAATTTCTGAGGTATTTAATTCTCAACCACAAAACTTTACATAGAAATGTTTTTTAAAAAGTACTAAGAGCTATACTGACAAGGTTATTTAATCAGGACTGTAGGGCCCAGCCCCTAAAACAGTGGTTCTCAAAGACTCCACCCATGCCTAAAGGCAGCCAGCATCTAGAAATTAAGGTTCGTTGCAAATTTTCCCACATGCTTTGAATCCTAGCTTTGGGCCTAGAGAAAAGTTTCTCACAATAGTGATGAATAGGCAGAAATCTCATATTTGGACCTGCAGTGGCCAACAAGAATTCCTCAATTTGTCTCATTTGTAGGTGAGGCCCTATAAGCGTTTGAAGAGCCTTGCCAAAGCCACTCTCCCTTCCCAGCACAGGCACATCTAACTCCAGACAGCCAACAGAAGCCAAAGGCAACATCATTTTTTTGTCTGGTTTCTCAGGGAATTCAGGTGCTGAAGCTCTCTGAAAGGCGGCAGCTCAGGCTTCACTCCATTTTCCTTCCAGAGGAGTTAGACTCACGTGTATTTCATACATGTATTTCATAGCCATGGTATACCTTCCTTAGCAGGACTTCANCAGACAGCAAACAGAAGCCAAAGGCAACATCATTTTTTTGTCTGGTTTCTCAGGGAATTCAGGTGCTGAAGCTCTCTGAAAGGCGGCAGCTCAGGCTTCACTCCATTTTCCTTCCAGAGGAGTTAGACTCACGTGTATTTCATACATGTATTTCATAGCCATGGTATACCTTCCTTAGCAGGACTTCATATGACAATATCAACTTGCTCGTATAAAGGGGGGAAAGAAAAAAAAAATAAAGGAAGAAGAGCCTAAACAACGTAATACTAATGCTGCTTCTGGTATGCTTTAGGCCCCCAGCTTATGTGATCTTTAGTGGAAACACTGTACTGAGTCTGCGAATGTTTATACCTGCTAATGATTCCCTTCTGTCCGTTGGTAGCGTGTGCTTACCTGTAACTCCCTGAAACTAGTGGTACTTAAAACCTTTTCTGTTAAGGAATTAATTTCAGAGGCTTTATATTTCCAGTTTTTCATCTTATGCTGCAAATACTGAGGGATGGAAGTATGACAGTAATTATGACCTCTGCCTGGGAGATATTTTTAGTCTTATCACAATGGCATACTGCGGTCCAAGGTTAGCAACACATGTCAACATATTTACAGTATATTTAATGGTAAGCACTTAATCACTCTGCAAGCAACTAGGTGGTGGCATATCTAGGTAATTTAAAGAAATGAATGACAAAAGTTTAAGGCAGATTTGATTTAATTTAGCAAGATTTTCTACTAGCTACACGGCCCATTTTAACAAACTCACTTACGCCATTAAATATATAGAGAAACACCAACTACATTTAAATGACCAAAACCTCCTCACTGTGAACATCAACAACTGTCAGGGATGCTCCCCTAACAGAAACAGCTGCCGGGAAGAAAGAGATCAGTTTGTTTCATTTAGAAAACAAGACCTAAAAAAATCCACGTATCAGGTGTGTAGACTGAAGACCCCAGGCATTCCACAGACAGAAATTAATCCTATTTCAGCCAAGATCCTACTACTGTCCACAAAACAGTCACTTCTTGTCTGCATTTATCTAATGGTTCTGCATGTTAGAAACTCTCTTTATTATTCTGTCATATTTTAAGTTAATTGCTTGCTAGTTTGTATGTCTCGTGTACATAATCTGAATCAGATGCTTGGGTTGCCATCCATGCTGGCTTTTATAACTGTGGAATACCAAGGGACACCAAGATAATGATGGGACTGGAGCATCTCTGCTATGAGGAAAGGCTGAGAGAGCTGGGACTGTTCAGACTGGAGAAGAGGGGGCTCGTGGCGGGGATCTTATCAATGTATATAAATACCTGAAGGGAGGGTGCAAAGAGGATGGAGCCAGGGTCTTTTCAGTGCTGCCCAGCGACAGGGCCAGAGACAACAGGCACAAACAGAAACACAGGAGTTTCCCTCCGAACATCAGGAAACACTTTTTTTGCTGTGAGGGTGACTAAGCTCTGGCATAGGCTGCCCAGAGAGGTTGTGGAAGCTCCGTCCTTGGAGGTATTTCAAATCTATCTGAGCCCAGTCCTGGGTAACGGTCTCTGAGAGGCCCTGCTTGAGCAGGTGAGGTTGGACGAAGTGATACCCAGAGGTACAACCTCAACCACTCTGTGAGTCTGTGGAAGTATCTTAAGATTAAAAAGCTTCCTATTTAGACTATCAGAAGACTTTATGCTACAAATAGTGCACAGTTAAAAAGTAATGAAGTACGAAATCACATTGTTCAATGAAGTGCTCCCTAGAAACAGAGGCAGCCCTTTCTTCAATTATTTGAATCATTGCACCAGCTTTCTAGTGCACATCCTTCACTTCACCCATCTGGTTTCATAATGCAGCAAACACAGCAGCTTTTCAGCCCCTTGTCTTCCTTGCTTTTTACTCATAGAAGGTCTTTGCCACCTTCTTCACCAGAGAGGAAGATCATGAACATGAATACATGGTGGAGGGGTGGCATAACCCAAGAATGCTGGTTCCCAAAGTTACAAAACTGCTGGTATAATTTTCATCTACCTATTTGTATTTGGTACGGATATTAACTCAGATTTATTTTTACCTTCGTACTCGAGAGCTGCACTCTAACCGACTGGAGGCACGCAGTGCCACGCACCCGTAATTTCACCATTAACGTTAAGTGAGGCAGACTCTTCCAGCCACCTCTCCCTCAACCATTTTAGGCACGGTAATGGCACAGCTGTAAGTGAACCCAGTCACTCCTCTGGAAATGATTCAGGAGTATGTAAGGCGGATGGTAATATGAAAGCCCTGAAGTGCTCTCAGATTTTGAGAAAATCTCTGTGAGCAGGATAATAAAATAATAAAAACAGAATAAACACCCCAATACTTACGACAAACTATACATCATCAATTTTGGGTCTTAGTATTTAATTGACATAAGCTGTGCCAATATGGAATGAAAGAAAGATTATTTTTCAGTCTAACACCTGCCTCAGGCAGTTTAGCTTCCAGAAAGTGGAATTATTGTCACATGGACACTCTTACGAGGGAGGGAGGCAAGCAAAAGCTAGGCGTGAGGCGACCGGTACAGCTTTCTGCTGCGCTCAGGTCCAAAGCAGTATCAGGGCAAAAGCCTGCGAAAGCCAACTGCATTGTACAATGCCCAGCTGCACAAAACTTCCTAATTTGAGGGTCTTCTTTTCACCTGGGCCCCACTGCATGAAACAACTGTTAGGCTGAAAAACTTCTTTTGCAAATCTCCCTCAGGGGCTCTGCCAGAACTTAACATCCCGACTCCAACTCACGACCAGGATGCAGCTTGAAATACCTTCCATTGAAACAGCAAGGGGAAAATAACAGTAACGTGCACACAGAGCTGATATTTTCCAAAGGTGTTACAAATTCAGTGATTCCATTTTAAGTAACAAGCATCCCTACGGTTGCTCCTGCTCTCCTCCCTGGTTGCCCAACAGCAAGCCAAGTCTTTGAAGTCCAATCAGGAAAAGAACTGCTGAGAAAATATTCATCAGATTGCACTTCTTTGCTCTCGGGAAACTCAGTGTCAGCTTAGCCTCACGGGTTGCCAGATTCACCAGTTGTGCGCCACAGCTCTCATTTAAGTAGTGAAAGATACCAAAGTTGTAAAAGAGTCAACAGAAAAGGCAAATTTCTGTTCACTTTGGAGCAAACTGGGAGGTTCCGCTGAAGTACCTGTACTGCAAATATCCACATTTAAGGTGGAAAGGCACCAAAAATCAGAACATTTATTTTAAACAGAAGAACCCTTTGACTGTTAGGGGAGGTTTAAGAGGGCTCAGACCTGATTGCTATAGTACTGTAAGTTAGTTCAGAGATGGCCTCCTGGCCTGCATGCCATCAAAAATCCACATCTGTGAGTACTTGCAGGTGGCTTCGATTTCAAGCATGTCAGACTTAAAGAAGGGGAGCTATTCTTACCAGCTCCTTATTTCGAGTCAGAGGTTTGGTTTTGGGTTTTTTTTTGAGAAAAATGCAATATTCCTAAACCACATGATTTGTTATCAAATCCCAACTCCTACCTATAAATCCAATATGATTTGATCTTAGTACAGTCTATTTATTTTGTTTCTATTACTGGTAAAGCCTGAAGGGAATCGGGTTTTGCCCAGCAGCAGTAGGTAATCTCTGGAGGCCCCAGTGATATATCATCTGCTTCTGTAACTTCATCCTATAAAAGGCCAGGCAGCTACCAACAAACAGAGAATCTTAGCCCTCTTGTACATTAGTGAGCCTTACAAATCATTAGTGCTGGCATTTGAAGCTACAAAGTACTGAAAGCCACAGTGACAAACAACATGAATTTACTGCAGTTGGAACAGATCACTTCCAGCTTTGACTCCAGTGTTTTAGATGAGAGACATATCAGCAGACACTGCTTCCTCACCTTCTCCCTCCTGAAGATAAAGGAGAGGATCATTGCCGCAGGTACACAGCTAATCTTCCAGCCATTGCCAAGCACCACACTCTTACCCTTCCAGCCAGCCACCCCCAAGCCTCTTCAGCAGACACTGTGGTGGGCTTTCTCGCTCAATCCCCTTCCCCTCCCAGCTCAGGCTGCTGCCCTCTGCCTTCCCCAGCGCCTCAGGCCCCAAGACTAACACCTTTCCCACCCCAAGGCAAAGCACGGACCCATCTTACCACCACCATCATTGGGCCCATTCCCATGGAGAGCTGCTCACACACAAACCAGAGCAAACCTGTGAGCAAAGAAAGAGCAAATCGAGCCAGCCAGAGGCTCATTGAAGCTTCATCAGGTGCAGCTGGGAGGTGGCGGAGCCCTTGCAACTGAGGCTCATGCCAGCTGCCCCTGCTCCGGAGCAGCCCCACGCTGGGCTTCTATGAACTGTAGCAGCTCTTGTCTGCTGCTGGTGCTGGTCTCATCTTTGCTCTTTCCTACCAAATCTTTGTCTCCTGTGTTTAGCTGGCACAACGTCATGGTTTTCTGGGGGAAGTGAGAAACTGGTGGCTGAGGTGCAGGGTCCCTGCAGTGACTAAAGCAGATGGGAGATGTATGATGCCTCCCCGTTTTGATGTCTGGAAAAGCTTACCTTGGTTCAAAAGTCACAGCAGAGAAAGCAAGCCTTCTGCCTTTCTCAGAAAAGCCAGGCAATTTTTCAACCATGCCAGCACTGCAATGTCCCCAAGCTGCCTGTCGATGGCTCCCGACCAGCAATGCTCGTCATAACGCTGCTTCAGCTGGTTGCAGCTGACCCTTCCTTTTGAGAAGTTTGGTGCTAGATTTGATTATCTTGTATTTTATCTGTGATCTTTATTCCCCCGAGGGTTGCTTAAACATGCTGATGATGATGGGGGTAAAAGACAGCACTGAAGATAAAGAGATTGTCCCTCATGGATTATAAACTTAATTTAGCAAGTCTGAATTCCACTGATCTAGATTCATTGAGTGTAGTCTAATCAAGTCAGAATTGCTACCTTGGGGGTACAAATGATACATATGTAATATAAAGATACCATTTCATTTTCCAATTGAAGCCTATAAATGTAAATTTTATATTTATGTTTGTGAAGAAATGCATAAAAATTACAGAGATAATCTGAAACAAGTTCCAAGAAAATATTTGTCACACCTATCACTGTGTGAGTTATATATGATGTACATTGCAGAAGAATATTTTCGTTGTAGTATTTTCAGTTGTAAAGCTGATCTTATGGGCCATTCTAGAGCTGGAATAAAGTAATGAGTTTATATTTTTAAAAACTCTGAGTTGAGTTTGCTTGCGTTTTGTGGTCTGCTATGTGCTGTGCAGAAGCACAAGGGCCAGAAGTATGTGCCGTGAATCCAACAGGGCCCAACAGACTCCTTTGGTCTGAGTGATCACGGGACAACGAAGCCTGAGGTGTACTATTCAGGTCACTCCAGAGCTGGAATTGCGTACTAGAGCTTAGAGAAAAAGCAATCTTTCTTTTTCCAAGGCAGTAGATAAATATTGGCATTGGAGAAGCGTGCCCTTGCTAGGTATAGCCAGCTGTTCCATGCTAACAAGCTGCCCTGTGGTATCAATGGATGGGAACGTGCTTTGTATAATACCTGTTTCTGCGAAAGCAATAAAGCAAAGTTTAGAAAGGAGTACCACTCTGTGCACCACTCTGTAAGTAAAGGTTTCTAATTTTCGATTAATTATTTTCTCCTTAACTTAAAACCCCCCACAATTCAAAACACCTGACTGAGATTATTATTCTGCATCAATGACATGCTTTTGGAGGATACGTACAGGAAAGATTAGGTCAGCCCCTTTGTTTATAAACCGTGTTATTCTGGGATTTCTAACATAAGTGTAATAGATATTTGTGCTAGATATTATAGCAAATACTGTGCTGAAATCTGGGTAAAAGAACTCAGCTGGGAGATATTTTTTGATGGCTTAAAAGAGAACAAATAAAAGAACAACGTAGCCTTCAAGTTGTATTTGGTGAACATTCGTTATCTTCTGCTCTCTTGCCCCACTGTGTATGGGCAAAATTATCTTACCCATGTTTCACCCTAAACTCTTGAATCCAGGAACCTGTTGATGCCTAAAACGCTCCGGTATAGAAATGCTACATTTAGCAAGCGAGTGGGATGAAGAATTACACTGAAGTTTTGTAGTTAAACTGAGAAATTCCGGAGTAGCGAGTGTGGGTGGGTAATCTACACAAGAGCAGAGAGCAAGGAGAGCAGCTGCGTGCTTGAAAGGAGCTTCCTTCTTCCTCACTCACACCAAAGCAGTGCTTGGAACTTCGGCATTCAGCATGGCTGTGGGGGCACACAGCTGTGGTTCATGCCACAGGTCAATGTCCCCAAGCCTGTAGCCAGCAGGCCAGGGCAGAGTCGGTCCGAGGAAAGCAGAGTTGTGACACAGGAACCTGGCAGTGGAAAAGGAGCCTGGGACATGTGCCGAGCTGACACCCACACCTCAGGAGTCAAGAGCAAACCCCAAAGAACCAAAGTGCGGTAGAGGCTGAGAGAGGGAGGACCTTAAGCAGAGACTTGCTGCAGTCAGATCTGCATTGCCAATGTTACCAGGAACACCGGTATCCCACTGGCAATAGAGCAATGGTTGATTAATTAGTCACATTCTGGTTAGAGGATCTCAGAGGTCCCAGCATCACTGCTCCTTGCTTTCACAGTGCCTGCTGTGCCCAGACAGGCATACTACATTTCCGCAAGGTTCTGGGAATGAAGTGGGAGGAAGGTCATCTCTTGTATTCCCTTAACTCAGCAGTGCAAAAATGTCAGAGAGCAGGGATTAGTCACCCTGCTGGCAGAAGTCAGCTGAGTCTCAATACTTAGTGTCTTGCATTTTTAATTTTTTGGGGTTTTTTTTACCATTATGAGTACAGACAAGAGCTCCATGGTACTTTTAAAAATTATTTTGGAATCTGCAAGCCTTGTGCCCTCCCTTCTGCATGGCTTTGCCCTGCTGCAAGGTATCAGAAAAATGGCACATAACCAAGTTAAAGTAACAGGTAAAGCAATAGCTGCATGTTACCCGGAGTCCTCAGGTACTCCTGTTATATTGCTAACATTGCCTCCACCAGGAAGACAGATGTGATGCTTTCTGATGCAATCCAAACATTAGCTAGACAGACATCCCAGGATTTTCGTATGGTTTTGTGGTACACATGTGTACACATATGAATAAATGGTTTGGACCAAAGTTCTTGTTTTGACTGTTTGACTAGGGCTAGCTCTACTTAATAATAGCGATTGAAGTCCCAGGAACACTCCTAATGCTTAAAATAAGAGTAGTGCTTGTTCAGTGAGCACCAGAGCTAAGCCAGTATCCTGCTGGGAGAAGCTATGTCTTCATTTGTCTCCCTGCTGATAAGATGTGTAACACATACTCTGCTTACTGGAGATGCTTGTCGACCCCTGTCAATAAGTTATCATGAATAGGATAAGAGTATTGCTGTTTCTGCAATGAAACGACTAACACAGTAGTAGCAGTTGGAACAAGTATTTGTCTGCAATGGCTACAGGTGGAGGACTCTCATTATTCCTGGTTTTTCGTTTACGGATACTGCGACTGGGTAGTGGAGAGTTTTCAGCTCTCCTTTGGAAACTGTTTTGCCATTCCCCAGGAACTCATTACCATGAAGCTGTACGAATATTTATGAAGTATCAGTAATAGCTCTGCGGATGCTAACAGGATTGTGAGAGAGCTGCTGTGCATGCCAGTCACTTCCCTCTTCTGCATATTTTTATACTGATAGGAGGGCAAAACGTGGTACAAAAAATGGCATCTCTCTTTGGCTGGCCCAACCAGTGACACTGCCAATATAGCTTGAGTTGTGAGAAAATGCCTTTAAAATCAGATATAGTTGAAATTATCTTGATTGTCAATTACTTAATTTATGGTTCTGTGGGAGTCACTGCTCTGTGAAGAGCAATAGCCATGGGGAGTGGGATGAATGAGCAGAACATGAGCTATAAAAATTAGTAAGCTGTTCAAGCCACCATTGTTGCTGTGTCAGGTGAACCAAAGTAGTAAAGAGTCTGATGCAAATTAACACTTGGGTATGATAAGGCTCTGAATTCTGGGTTTTCTGAAAGAGACTGCTAATTAGATTTGCAGGTTAATATAACTATAAATGTTTCTTCTTTAAATAGTGCTCACTTAGATATTATTTTGACTGAACTTGATAGCTACAGAAGTCTTGCATAGTTATCATAAAAAGTAAAAACAAAGTCATTGTTCTTAAAGCAATTCACACTTGTAAACAATATCCAACGTAAAATTAATTTCAGACAATTTCATTTCAATTACTAGTATGTATTTAGAAAATATCTCCTCAAATTAGAATTGCTTTAGCCTCTCAGTTCAACTCTAAAACATTTTCTCTGATAGCTTCTTTTCATATTTTAATTGATTGGTAAATTAACGCAAGCTGTAACTGAGATAACAGCACAAAGCGATGAAATCAGGAGAATTAAATTCTTAGAGCAAACATGTTAGGTTTACTGAATTTTGAAGTTTGCCTTCTTACTTTTAGTGTGTCTGGTATCAAAGATGCTCTGTTCTCAACTCATGGAGGGTTTTAGGAGCAGACCTGAGGCAGGGTCCCTGGGGCTCCATCATGGAGCACATCTAAAATAGCAGTGCAGAGGTACAGGCCACATCATTGAAGTGTGTCCCCAGGAAGATGCCACAACCACTACCAGGCGGACATGAGAAGTGTGGCTCGGTGGCAGTTCACACGCATGTGTCTACTGCTCCTGTGTGCTGCCCACCCACGCCACCACGCTTGGCGCACAGCCTGTGCGTCCGCAGACGCTGTCCTGGGGAGAGCAGCAACTGGGACTTTTCTCTTGTTAATGTGGGATTTGGGTTCTTCCGATTGTTGGGCTTTTTTATTTATTTTGCAAAATTAATCATAGTTTTAATGTTTAATCTTTATTAATTTTTAATTAAATTAATTAACTTAATTAATTTTTAACTATTAAAAAGTTTTAATATGCCTGCTAATTTTCTTCTCCTGAATGTGGAGAGGGAGCATCTCTCCAAGGTATGAAGAAGATACCTACTGAAAAAAACAGGTTAAGTCAGAAATTTGGAGCAGGCAGTTTTCTGGGCAGCACAGTACTGTGTACTGCAGTGCTTTACTGAGGAACTCAAGGAAAGGCAGATAGGATTGATTTTCTCTTTTTCCTGTAATTTCTTCTGTTTATCATTGCTGTTCATACGGACAGGCACGGTTTTGTATTAATTCTTGTTATAGTACCTCACATTACTGTTTATTTGTGTAACTTGCACGTAATTGCCCTTCCTACCGCAGTGTGATCTTCCTTCAGCCAACAGGTATGTTGGATATGAAACATAAGTTGTTTTTAGCTGTTATTCACTTGACATTACAGCTGTCAGGGTTGTGTAGGAAGCAGCTCCACCCTTTTAGTCCGTATAGGAACATGGTTACTGCCATGGCACAGGGAAGAACTCCAAGTTTAGGCTCTGGGTTTGGCTCCCTAATTTAATAAAACCAGTCCCAGTTGCAAATCCCTCTCCCGCCTTTGTTACTTCTGTAAATGGGATTTAGGCAACGATGAGGTTTAAGCTGTATTACCTCTTCAAAGGCAAGGAGTAAATGAGGGACGTTCCTTTCTGCAAAGGTGATCGGTCATTAACTTGGGTTTGGACGCTTTTGCTTTTGCAGCTGCTCTGAGCAGATGATGGTGATGAATGAACACATAAATATCAGTGCAGCAAGTTGTGTCCTTTAGAATCTACTTACAGCTGTGAATCAAAACTGTCTCACCTGTAAACCTGGTCTGTAACCTGCTTGACTGTGGAAGGACCACAAAAGGTGTCCCTGTAAGTCTTGGTGACAGCAGTGCTGGGTTTGTTCACCACAAAAAAGAAAGCCACCAGAATTAAGTCTTGGAGAGAAGTCAAGCTTGGATTGCGTTCCAAGAGACTAGTTATTAATCTTTTTTTTACTATACTCGTGTTACCTGAACAATAAAAGAATATCCAAGCCTGAGCCCAAAATCCTGCTTTTATTTTCTTTCTCTTTTCTCTTGAAAGAAGGATAAAGAAAGCCTGCTTGCTGGCTTGGTTTTGACAGGACTTCGACCAACTAGGTCCCAACATTGGCCATAACAGACTATGCCTGTGTCTCAAGGTATAACCCACCTACCCATTTTCAGAGAGTCAGTTATGGAGTAGGGTGAAAAATACAGCTAAAGGAAACTAGATGGAACAAACCCAACAGCTTATCAACTCAGTGACGAAGCGCTTAATGCAATGTGCAAGGAAGAGGCTCCTTAACCAGCCAGCCAGCTGCCTGTGTGCAAGGAAGGAGAAGAGGATGGAGTTCTGGTTCGGTGGGGAGTGGTTGCCACGCGGTAGAAAGGCCCTTGGAGGAGGAGGAGGACTTCAGGGCCAGGCTTGCTGCTGGTGAATGTGCTTGGTAAACCCCAGTGCTTGCTCCACATGTAAAGACCTAGTACACAACCACGTGCTGCTCCTCAGCAGTTGTACATCGGTGTCTGTAAGAAAAGCAGGGGAACTTCAGAGTCCTGTACACTCAGTACACAATGAGTTACTGACACTTGTCTTCGAGCAAAAACTGCACATCTACTCTGGGACCTTTTCAAAATTAAAACACAACATCCTTTTGCTTTCCAACGGCACACTTAGTGCAACGGGGGAGGGAACTTCCTTGTATGTGCTCGGGGCGTTAATGTAGGCAGCCGTTCGAATGAGAAACATACATCTTTTAATGCCAACAGCCAGAACTGCCAATCTCCAGTGAGACAGGGGAACGTATGATTCTGTCAATCCTATTTTGCAATGCAACCAGCTTCACCCCACACCACCATCTCACTGCACTGCCAGCGCACAGGACGTCTGGAATATCACAGTCAAGTCTCACGAGTCAAAACATATTATTAATAATACAGAGTGTTCTTAGAAGAGACCTAAGACACTGCGGTGATGGGAGGGAACAAGATGTGGGAATGCAGCTCTAAGGCAATCAAATATCCTTGGATCTTTACAACAAGGGTACTGTGATGAGGGGGGGGGAAATTAGAATTTGTTGTAATCAAAATAGGCTCTGCAAATATTTACAGTGAATTATTCATAGTCACATATCACTGCATGGTATCACAACAGTTTTTCAAGCAGACATCTTTTACCACTGCTCTTTTAATGGACCAGATTTCCAGAAGGCTGCGATTTTGAATTGCTGTGCATTACCTGAAGTGGTAGCTCTTTCCTTAGCTTATGAATTCATTCTGGTCGCCAACTGAATTTATAACCTCTAACTTCTGATACACCTTCTTGTTCTGTAATTCGTTCTCCACAGTGATTATCTGTAAGCATACTTCATAAGTGACTTGGAACCAGTATAAATTAGGGATGAATTTGGACCTCTTAACAGCTGTGATGAAATAATAATTTTGTTTTATTAAGTGGAGTGTGATTTTTTTATTTGTATAACACGTCTTTAATGAGGACACTAAAAAAGTATTCCCGAATCCAATAGCATCACAACAGCTGATATCTATATTTATTTTAATTATCCAGAACAACAAAGCTTTTGATAACCACCCGTTGACCTGGCTACCATTAGTGGCTCTGCCCCATGCAGGGTCTCACCAAAGATTTATCTAGGTGTTTTTCAAATTTATTTGAATTTTCATATCCATGAACAACTGCAAGCACAGACGTGTTAATACGAAGGAGTCAGAGCACATTTTATTTAGTTCTGATCTCCAATTGCTAGTCTTACAAACAAGAATTTTATTGTTGGGAATAATTTATGAGTTATGTATAAATATGTTCAGTTAACGGTTTCTTGCTCCGGTTGGTGTAAAATTTGCACGCTGCTTTAAAAATATCCCAAGCCCTGGACTTGATTTCATTCCTGTACTTACTCTGGAGATCTTTCTAAACACTGGCAATACCTAACGTAGGATCAAAGGTCGCAGTAAAATTATTTTGTAGTCATCAATCATGTTTGCTTTATCTGCTCCCTCTTGTTCAGACAGTTTTACTTTCCTATCAAAATGTTCTGTAACTCTTGCAATCCTAAAGATTTTTGTTTGGTTTTTTAAAATGCATTTTTTCATTTAACGATTTCTAACGAGGCTAAATCATATTGAAATGCTTCACAGCTGCATATCACAAACTGTGTATGGTGTGGCACAGCTTCCTTGACGTGGTTCTTTGTGACCTGTGTTAAGTCTAGATGGGACTGCAAGAAGTGAAAGTCAAGCTTGTTTTTATCAGAAGACATGATTAATCACCCAATAAATTACAACAGCAGAATCTCTGTTTTCTGAAGTCCTCAAATGAAAACTGGTAATACACATGGAATGGGATTAGGTGTCCAGTGGCCCTTCCTAATATTAAACTGAGTAGCAGCCTCTCCATGGCAGCTCTGTCCTGTTTATTCTTTGGAGTACCTTAAAAGCAAAGGACTCTTCAATCTCCCAGTTGACTTTTGTTTCACTGAGGAGATTTAGCAGCCAGCAAACCATGACTCACATGCTGAGAACCCTACCAAAACACCCCCAAGTGCAGACACATGAATTCTGTGTAATACCTGGCTTCAAATTAAACACGCAGCAGCGCTTGGAAAGCGTAAGACTAATTCAGGCTCAGAGTGCAAATGGAGAAGTTTCAGGTGAGTTTAAAAAGTCATTTGAAATAATGCTGTTAGCAATTTATCTAAATTGCCTCTAATGATTTACTGTTAATCTATCTGGCCAGAACCAATCTTTGCTGTGAAGGGTTATGAAATTAATAAGGGTTTTTGTGTTTCTTTGTGAAGGAAGCTTTTCTGCAGGACAGATGAAGCCTTTTCTAGACCCCTCCTCTCCTTGTCTTTTCCAGTCCACTCCTCAACATGTTTAAGAGTTCGCAACTTTGCTTTTTGCTAGTGGTGCCTCTAGCGAGGCTGGCCTCATAGCAATATGAAGCTGCTGGCTGTTAACTAAGGCATCATTAACACAGGGATTCATGGTATCTCCACTACTTTAACAGACTCCCTGCTAGATCCTGGGCGAGTACTGCCTCTCAGCTTCCTTCTTGGAAGACTGTAGGGGAAATTCCTATGCAGCTCTAACTGAACTTCCAGTTTGCACCAGTGTCTGGAGTGTTCGTATTTGATCATGGATGTGCTACCAATAAGGGCAGAGGGAAGTTGATGGAAAAGTTGACTCTACAGAGCAGATGTTGAAGGGGCACATGTGACTGAAGCCTCTCTGGGCTGCTTGACCCACTGATGAGTACCAATGTGAGCCTGGCATCCAGGGCTCAGATGCCTTTTGACCGAGAAGCTGACATCCTCTCTTTGGTTGTGGGCAATCACCTCACCCGCTTTCTTGTACTGCTGAGCTACGTGCCAGGGTGCAGCAGGGACTGACTGCTCCCAAAGGGCAGATAGGACAGGAAAATGAGGTGGCCGATACTTACAACACTGGCCCAGGAAGTGGGGTGCCAGGGTTGTACTCACGCAGAGAAGAATCAAGCCCATGTTATAGCACTCACCTGTAGACACCCTCTGCACCTCTCCTGGCTGAGAGCTTACAGTTCATTGTGCAGGAGACAGGACAGATGAGAGACCTTGCCTCTGCCCCAGTGAAGCTCCTGGTTGTCTATCATGCTCCAGCAAGTCACTGATGAAATGCACAGCATGTTGGGGTACCAGAGCTCCACCTGCCTTAAAAGCACCTCTGATGTTTTTTTCTGATTTTAAAATAGTGCTTCTTTCCCCCTGGCAGCATCATGTCTGCAGCAGGGAGAGGAGCCCTTCTCCTCACGATTACTGTGCTGTTTTCCATGGCAGCGTACGCCGCTTAAGGTATCAGACCCAGCAAAAAGAAGAACTGCATTTGGCTCCCTAACAAGATACAAATGACACAGGGTGTTAAACAAAAAAAGATGTTGAGGAAGGCCAAAGATTAACGCAAACCATAATGCCACCCAGAGTTAGATTATTTTCTGATGATTTCACTTCAGATTTTGCAATTTAGCTCTTGAACCTTCAGATCAGGTGAGCCCATCACGGCTTCCATTTGCTAGGAGGACACCTTTCGAGTCCTCAAAACTGAGGATAAAAAGCCTGAGACCTCAAATGCCAAAGTGCAAGTCTTACTTTCTTTGTCACAAAAAAAATATATTTAAAATTATTTTCAGACACTTCATGTAGCTTTGTACAGGATAGTAGGCGCAGGAAGTGGCTTCTGAATATTTAAAGTACCATTGATTATTTGTCTGTCACGTGCTTGTAGATGTGGAATTCCAGCTGGTAAAACAAGAGGCAATAAATGAGGAAGTGTTTAGCCTGAAGACTGAGACTCATCACAGGACTTAGCATGTGAACGAAAGCAGCAGCAAAGAGGTCAGCATACTTTCAACACAGTTTGGGCTTTGTAAGTCAAATTTAAAAGAAACTTTTCAAACAAGTGGGTATTTATAGCGCATAGAACTTTAATTGTAAGCTCCTATTGTCCCTGAGTGTGTTCATGACTCATTTCTTTTTCCAGTGTCATAGTTTCCTCATCTCACCCCTAGGTTCTCAAAAGGAATCTTATTTTTCAGATAGCATCCATGCTCAGGTAACAAAGCTGTCCTGTAGCTACAGGTCTCCTTGTGGATTATTTATCAATGGATCGATTAATTGTATATTTGGGGGGAAAACTGACATAGAAGCGAGGTAAGACAGTAGACAGCTGTAGTGGTGAATATCACACTAGAGAAACTTGTTCTCTCTCCTCCTCTGCAGAGTTCTCATGTAAGATGGCAAAGCAAGTGTCAGACTGCCCACAGATAAGTATACCTCTATTCCTTTGGCTGATGTATAAGTGAAAACTATGATGATAAAATAGTGAGTTTCAGTAACTTCCATCTACTCCAAAGACTGCAAATGAAAGCCATAAATTAGCCCCCACCATGAAGCCCTGCTCGCATCGCCTAAGTGTGTACATCACTGAGCACAGCCATTTGTACCAACTCTTCACACGGGACAAGCACCCTTGGCACTCTGCCCCGACCAGCCAGGCCAAAGCCCATCTCTGTGGAGTGGGAGACCAGCACGAGGTCAGGCTTTTGAGACCTGAGCAGGAGTTTTCCTGCCGTTCTCTGCCTCCTGGCTGTTACAGCTGCAGGTAAGAAAATACTCTTTGGGCATGCAGAGCACCCAATAGCCAACCCAGCCCGTAGGGAGGAAAAAGCTGCCCCTCAGGGTAATGAAAAAACAGAGGGAAAACCAGGAAGGGTTTGGGAAGTGTGGAAGGGATGGGTTGCCACCCATCTGGTTGCCACCACAGGCTTCTTCCATAAGGATAATAGGTGGGGTGGGAGTGAGGATGAGGGAAACAGGGCAGAAGTGGGATGCAGCGTGGTGACGCACTCAGGGATCGCCACTGCTACTTGTGCTTCACAAGCCCTGTGCAAAAAGCAGCATAAGATCATATGTTTTCTTGGTTTACTACACAAAGGCTGTTAGGCAGCCCTAACTGGTATATCTATCAATTCCTGAGGGCCTGATCATCATAACTGAGCTGCAAGAGTCTATGAAAATTGAACCCATTATTTACTGTACACATAGATGTAAATAGGGGTATGCATATTTTCTCATGAGTAGCCCTTGGCCCAGTAATGACTCTCTGTCCAGCTGTGTTACACAGTCTTTCCTTCTTATAACTTAATAATTGCACGTTAGGGATGGAAGTGATCTTGTGTAATTACAGAAGTAAGAAGCATACCCTTGTGGCTTTACCTTCCCTTGTGGGTCCTACTGGTACATGAACTGTTCCCAAAGACAGTTTTAATTCAAAATGACCTACTTATCTGTAGATAAGTCTGGCTGAAATGACTCAGATAAAATATGGAATGGATTTCATTACTGACCTAATACAATTTTTTAATGAAATTTCATGAACTTTAAAAAAAAGAAAAACTTTATATGATTCTGTACTTTCTAGCTTCTTCTAGAATGTAATGAAATGTTGAAAAAATATATTTCTATATTATTCTAGATGCAGGTGGAATAAAATACACAAGCAATCTGTCCACATAATTTTTCAGGCAAGAATCATCGGGGTAAGCTTTGGAGATATTATCTCCAAAGAAATAAAGAAAATAATTTATAGTTATATTGAATCAAAAAGTGGAAATGTTTAATATCTGCAAGATTCATTCCAGGGGATATGACTATATTTCCATACTTTTTATTCTTAACTAGCATTTTTCCAATGGAAAATATTTTGTTAGCGTTTTCTGGTTAATAATTTGTTGCGGGTTGACCTAGAATAGGCTAGGATAGAACCCATTTTCTTTTTATTAATTTTATTATTCGTTTAAGTTTCTTCTAAATGACTGCACTCTCTGAAATTAACAGCATGTTTTTCAGACAGTGTCTGCTTCTAGGAGTGATAGCGCTTGATGTTTATAGTTATTGCTGGAGTAACGGTACAGATGGTATGCAAAAGGCTCCTGCTTATACTTTTCCTACGGAAATCAAGGTCACTGCTTGGTTTTGCTAAACGACTGATCTGCTGGAAAAGAAAGGGCGGAAACGGGGTCACACATACGACCCCCTGAGGGAAGGAGAGGGCTGAACAGGTGACCCAAAACCGACCAAATGCAGTGTTCCATTCCACACACGTCATACTCAGTGCAAAGCTGAGGGATTACGAGGGTCAAGCTCTCTTCTTCCATGGTCAGCACCCGAGGAGGACTCTCTCTGTTTCTTCTGCCTTCAGTCCTTATCCATGCATTCCTGATCCAGTTCCCATCTGCTGCTGAGTCCAGTCTGGGACTTTTCTAGGGCCTGCCCTGCCATGTCTTGGGTGACACAATCATCATCGGGGGAGCTCAATATCGATTTTGTGTATATTTGTATGTATTCCATTATTTTCCTATTATTATTATACCTTTTTTGTTTTATTGTTATTGTTTCACTAAAGATGTTTTAATTTTTCCAATCCATAAGCCTCTGTCCCGTTTCCTTTTCCCTTCCCCTACTGAGAAGGTAAAGGATTAACAGAGAGCATCTGTCCTCCATTTAATAGCCAGCCCAGATTTAAACCATGACATCAATGAAGCAATAGTCTTTATTTCAAAAAAAAAGAAGTTTACTTTTGCTTCCCATTTCAGCTTTTTGTGACAAATATGTGTGATGCCTCAGGCAACCGCTGTTTGTGTGAAAAGATACCTATGTTCTTTGTCTGAGATGCATCTGATTTCACTTTGGTGTTTCACAGAGCCCAGAAGCAATATTGTTCATGAAAAAGAACAGTAAATGGAAAGGACTACTGAGGATAGTTTATCTGTTGTAATCTGTGGGTGGGAAAGAATATGCAGCCTGATCCTGATGCCACGTGGACAAGTTTTACACTGGCATACTTTTTCCCCCTCAGGGGTATCTTTTTCAATTGGTCTTAGGCCACACAAAGCCAGAATGAGCCTTGCTGACAGTGAGGGGTGTGAAGTCACCTGGTAGCTTCGATTTCTTGTGGTGCCCAGGAATTGTCTCTAAATGGCTTCCCTAGGATTGGAAGTGGAAAAAAATTAAGAAAAAATGACTTGAAATGTCAAAAGAGAAAGTACACAATCAGTTGCCTTGGTGAAAAAAATATTGTTGCAACAGTGTCCTCTATGTCATATGCACAGATTTCTCATAATTTTAGCAAATGTGGATCTTGAGTAGAAGCTAGATGGCTCAGGAGTGATCTTCATTTTGGTAAGTGAGACCTTGTCATTTCCTTCTGTGTCAGGACCCTGCCAATGGATGCAGTTTGTGCTGAATCTACGGCAGCCAGCTGGGGGTCTTTCCATTGACTGCAGTAGGAATGGTTTAAGGCTTTAGTTCTCAAATCTGTTTTGTCCAAATACGTAAAAGTATTCTCACATATGAAATATTCTCCATATGAAATATTCTCCATATAACATATTCTCCCACCATAGAGGCTGTGATTCTACATGCTGTTTTGTTTTTACAAAACTCATCTCTGGTACTGCAGAACCAATATTTACTGTGAAGTGGAAAAAGCAGCTAGGTTTTTCTCTTTTTCAAGTTGAAAATTTGTTAATATTTGCCACTGAACAGGTATAATTAGATTTATGAGAAACTCACTTGTACAGTGCCACAATTCTCTGCTAGTTAATTTTAAAATTGTAATTAGATTTTCTCCAGCAGTTTAATTACTGAAGTCAAGGGAGTGCCCAGTTCCAAGAGAAAGATGCAGTAAAAGCCATGTTATTTGCACAACTTACCCTCAGGTTCTAAAAAGCAATAGAAAAACTTCTCCAGTTTAGTTGCTTCTGCTCAATTCACAGGGTTCAGTCCCTCTACTGCACGGCTGGTATGGTAACAACTCCCTGCGTTAATCAGAAACCAAAACTGCCTCAACAAATTCAGAGCAAGCACTGGACTGACCCATCTGAAGGATGAAAAAGTGATACTGTGAACCTATTTATGAATAAAAAATCCCTTTGTTACTGTTAGAAAGTTCTATTTTGCAATAAATGAAGTTTCTTTATCTGTGAAAACCTGGATGGTTCAAAATATGCTTTTTCTACTCCAGTTCCCAGCACTTAATTCTCAGTCTATGACCTGAATGTGTTTCAATGGTAACCAGGAGTCCTTTGACAGTAGAACCATATCTGAAAAGGAGGTAATGACTCCTCCATCTGATCCAGTCAGAGGCATTAAAGATGATGGTTTATTTTGTAAAAGCAACAGTAAATGTGAACACTTGTCTTACAGCTCCCAGGGGACTCTTTTAAAAATAAACCTTCCTAATAGTTGAGATGAGCTCAGAGAGGCCCTTAACATCTTTCCAAAATTACACTTTAAAGATTGCAAAGATCTTTGCAAAGCTTTCTATTCTCTCTCTCCCTTGCACACCCTTTGGGATCCTAGACAGTGTTGTCTCAGTGGGGGTCTGCCAGAGAAACAGCTGTAAATGCTGTCCCCTTTCACAGCAGCCCAGGGTGCTCATAGGGGTCCTCCACGGCTGAGCAGTGCCATACTGGTGGGCTTGCTCTTTCATGACAGGTCCTGCTCTACATACACATTGGGTTGCCTGGGTTGCACCCTTGTGTAAAGGGAGTGCTTCTTCATCTGGGGAAATCTGGCTGACAACCAGCACATAAGGTGTGCTGAGGTCCAGACTATGAATACAATATGGGTGCAACTTTTGCCAGGTCTGGCTGTGCCCTGCTGTTCTCAGTCCTCCAAAGATGTCCAAGTAGGTCTCCTGTATCCCACACAATGCCCCAGCTTCCAGTGTGCCTCACCCTTGGCCTCGCACCACAGAAAGCTGGCCCTGATGGGCTTTGAAGAATGCTGTCTCTAGCAGGATGCTGTGACATGCGATGTGCACAGAGAGTTAGCGGCACTGATTGCTATCTACGGGGCCAGTGCCTCCTCCACAGAGTATAATGTCACATTTTCCCTCTGTCATGTTTGAACAAAGTCCAAGAAGGATCAGCTACACAAGGGCAACCCTCTGGCATGACTCGGGAATCCAGCTTTAGCAAACGTCTTGAGACAGGTACCTGTGCTGATCATGGTAGAGACAGAGGGGATAGAGGACACGCAGAGTCTACAGAGGGCTCCTAGGCTGGCTGACACAGTAAGCAGCCTTTAGCAGTGAGGAAAACCAGCATCCTGATGTGGAGATTTCAGAAACACCACATGCCTTCCTGCTGTACTTCACTGTCAGGAATGGAGAATTACGGGCCCTGCACAGATCGTGGTCCCTTTTCTGGTTGCTTTGCGGAGGATCAGTGTCTCAGTGACATTTTTGCACAGCAGTAAATTGGAGCCCAGCCAAGTTTGCTGAGAGCCCTTCAAAGGAGCTATCACCTGCCGGCACACCAAACCAGCACACCAAACATGCACGCAACCTTCGCCCCCCTGCATGCTGGCGGCCCCCATCAGCTGTCACTGTCACTGTCACCCAATGCAACAGCATTTGCCAGGGGCACAAACCTACCTCCACCCTTCCCTGCCCGACTTCTCACTGTCGTCACGAGGCAGGTCCAGGTCTGTGGCAAGCATGGTTAGCAGCCCCACACCAGTCTCGGATGCCTTCTTTGCACCGGGGTTGCCTAAGTCAGCAGGACATTCTCCACCGCTTTGCTGCTATTTCACAGGGACCCAGTGGAGAAGCAGGGCTGGTCTGGAGGTGGCAGGGAAGGCAGGGGGCTTCCTCACACCCTCCTCTTCTCACCTGTGTTTGTTAGATCCCCAGCTCCTGCCACGCTGTCCTTGGCGCGAAGCCGGCAGGTTATGCGTCAGCCAACAAGTTACTGGGAGAGTGCTGTGAGGGGGGGCTGTGGCCTAAGCAGAGCTTGCAGGGCCCAGGGGCTGGCTGTCACCACGCCGAAGCCTGACGAGTAGGAGCATAGGGATCCAGTGAGCATCTTCCTTAACCTACTAGAGCAGAATGCCTGGAAAAAGCAGCTGGTAATGACAGACTATGAGGGGACCATTTTAGGAGCAAGAACTTCCAAGTCAGTCCTGGTCAGAGCTCCCACTGCCATTTTCTTGGCCACACTCACTCTCACTCCCTGCATTGTGCTGATCAACTTTGAGAGGCAGAGGTGTCACAGATTTTATTAGGGGAGCTTCAAGCCCTGTTCTGCCAATTGAACATGGCAAAAAGTAACCTACAAAGGTAGTCCATGCCTATGCCTAAGATGCTGGAAATCACCCCCTGGATCTGAGTGCGAGCTAAAAGCCAGCGACACCCGTTCTGGGTCCCTTGTTCTCATAAAACCCTTCAGAGCTGCCCCATTGTTCCAATCACCTATGCTGACAATTTTTTAAGTGTCTAAGCACGCCCAGCATAAGCTAGAGGATTCTCAAGATGTGCATCTTGAGTAAAATGCCCTGATATTTAAATCAAATACTGTGTGTTGCAGCAATAGATCTTGCAGCTGTTTGCAAAGAGATAGAGTTATTGTTCTTACTTTAAAAGTGGAAAGTGAAGTGATTTTCTCATGGTCACCCAGAACAAAAAGCGGAGAATAAGATGCTTTTCTCCTGATCTTCAAACTAGTACTTATAATTAAAAACCATGCTGCCTCTGAGTGCTGTGATTTTTTTTTTTATTCACAAATACCTGTACACTCGAGGGCAGAACCTCACTGTTCGATTTTAAGCACATTCACTACTCTGTGTGTGGGCAGGTTCTGTAGAGCTGCTCAGGATTTTTTATAAAGTAAATTTCAGGAAGATCCAATTTCTTGTAGCAAAAAATCTTGTGTCAAAATATGTTTTGACAAATCTTTCATTGGGAATCCTCAATGTCCAGATGGATTTTGATGGGTCTAAACACAGATCTCCTATATTCTGAAGAGTGTTCTGGAACTCACAGTGAATCACAAAAACTACTTGATTTTGCTCTTGTGCTTTTTCTAGCTTCATGAAAGCACACCAAAACATGTTTGCTTCATTTATATGCCAGACTTAAAAAAAATTCGTGTGTCGCCTTAATAGTCAGAACATAGTGGACTTAATATCCCATTCATTTTTAAAACTTTCATTTGCATAGTGCTCACTGTTATTGTGATGGAATTACTTGATCTCATTAACATCTTGGGACACTGAGCAGAGCTACTGTGAGCTGTGCTGCTTCTCTGGAAGTGCAGTGTTTTGTAACTTGGGGGTCTCCCCCAGCTCTGCTTCCCATGCCCAGTAGCTGGACGGATTGTGGCCTGTGCTGGAGTCGCCTCAGCTGGCCTGCCCTCTGGCAGCAGCTGGCCCTCACTGTGCCCTGGCACCGTGCCCATGCCACCACTCTTTCCTCAAAGCTGGTCTCCAAACAGGAACTCAGACCCTCTCATTGGCAAAGTTTTGCCGTTGGCATCCAAAGAGCTAGGATTTCACCCCGGGTTTTAATAATCTACAGACACCCAAAAGAAGATGTCCGCAGAGCTGAATGCTCCTTCTCCACATCCCTGCACACCAAAAAAGAGCTGCCTCTTCCAGACTGCTTTTGGGAGCTTCCACAGGTTCATGAAAGCAAGACTCTCCAAATTTGTGATAGGATTCTGTTACAGACCCATCGTATCTTTCCAAGAAAGAATAAAACAAGTCTAGTGAATGAGTGTGTCAAAATGCATGATCAAAAGTATGTCCCTACGTGAATGGCTTCCCACTCAGAGTGCTGCAAATCTTTTCATGTTTTAATAGCTGTCCTGACACCTTAAAATTGAATCATCTAGACTTCCCACTTGGTGTAATTTATTTATTTTTTTTGCTAAGGTTATGATATCGTAAGTAGACTTTTTTGTCTTAAAATCCATGACTGAATCTCTTCAATCATAATGACATTTATTGGAGCTCCTCAATGGTAGAATTAAACCTTTCCTCCAGCCCAAGGCATCTCAAAATTACCTTTATAGAACAGCAAGAACATCAGAACATTCATAAAATATCAAACATTTAAATGTTGCTGGGCAGGGCCTGTGGGGCCTGGTAGTGCCTTCAGGGCCCTGACAAGCAGAATTAAATCAATTTATGGGTAGGAAAAGACAGGAAAAATAATTTAAATTGTGCATCCTGATGACCTTTTCAACAATACTATACGGGATTATGCCTCTCTAAAAATGTTTTAAATTCTATCTATTTTGTCTTTTGCATATGAAAAATGTAGTGTCCAGACATGGCTCCTTCTCCTGCCTTTTTCTTAGCCTGAGAATTATTCTTTTTCTGCCTTTATGTTAACTCATAGGAGATGCTAGGTTGTGATGAAGTTCCCCCCTGAGTCGTTTATATAGTTATACAGATCCAGCTCCTTTACTCTTTCCTCCTATGCTTTTGCCTGGTGTGAAATTATTTCTTGGCCTTTCTATTCTATGTAATTTTTCATAGTTTTCTTAAATTACAAAGCTTAAAATTGCCCACAGAAATCATCAGTCTAAGCCGCGGTGGCACAATTGTTGCTGAGGATAATGAACCTCCTACAGCTCAGGATGGTTTTGAATTTTCTGTATTATCTAGGATATTTATATTATTTAGGATTTGCAGAACTCAAGATAAAAAACTCATGAGACTTTTTCCTCACTGTCTTTTATAGCGGCTCTCCTATTTCCATGTGGAAATACTATGAGGACAACATGGTCTGTTCTGGCTATATCAATTTTATGATATTGCCAACTCTTCTTTTCCCAGAATTGTATATTTCTCAGAAAGGGTTCCCTGGCTTCATTAGAGCTAGGATATTATTCCCCACCTTTGAAGCAAACACTAACTTTCACATAGATTTATTTATTATTCTTAGCACCAGAGTTTGCTCTTATATCTACATTTATGCACTAGAAATGTTGTGTTGCGCAACAGATATCAGTGCTAGAGAAATGGGAGTCTAATATTGTCCATCTGTCTCTCTATGAAAATGGTTCTGTTTGCAAGTGAAAATATGCTCTGCTGTGTTAATGGAGAGTGTGAGCAGAAAGTTAAACATAGAGCTCATCCCTAAAACCTGTACAGGTAAATATGTAATGACAGTTACTTAGTGGTTCTTTTGATGATACGTATAAAATAAAGTTCACCCCTATCACCCTGGGAACTACTGACCTGTCAGCCTCAACTCTGTGCCTGGAAAGAATATGGAACAGATCCTCCTAGAAGCTATGCTAAGGCTCATGGAGGACAGGGGGGTGATTTGAGACAGCCAGCATGGCCTCACCATGGGTGAGTCCTGCCTGACCAACCTAATAGCCTTCTGTAACGAGTGACTACGTCAGTGGATAAAGGAGGGCTACAGATGTTGCCTATCTGGACTTCTGTAAGGCCTTTGATGCAGTCCTCCACAATACCCTTCTCCCCAGATTGGAGATTTCATGGTTGGACTGTTTGGTGGATGATAAATTGGTTGGATGGTCGCATCCAGAGGGCGGTGGTCAAGGGTTCAATGTCCAGAAGGAGATCAGTGACAAGTGGTGTCCCTCAGGGATCAGTATTGGGACCAGTACTGTTTACCATCTTCATCAATAACATAGACAGTGGGATTGAGTGCACCCTCAGCAAGTTTGCAGATGACACCAAGCTGAATGGCACAGCTGACACACTTGAGGGAAGGGAAGCCATCCAGAGGGACATGGACAAGCTTGAGAATTGCACCCTTGTGGACTTCATGATGTTCAACAAGGCCAAGTACAAGGTCCTGCACCTGGTTCGGGACAAACCCTGGTATCAATACAGACTAGGGGATGAAGCGATTGAAAGTAGCCCTGAAGAGAAGGACTTGGGGGTACCGGAGAACAAAAAGCTGGACATGAGCCAACAACATGCACTCACAGTCCGGAACAGTATCCTGGGCTGCCTCAAAAGAAGTGTGGCCAGCAGGTCAAGGGAGGTGATTTCGCCCCTCTACTCCGCTCTTGTGAGATCCCACCTGGAATACTGCATTCAGCTCTGGAGACCTCAGCAGAGGAAAGACATGGACCTGTTGGACTGAGTCCAGANGAAGGACTTGGGGGTACTGGAGAACAAAAAGCTGGACATGAGCCAACAACATGCACTCACAGTCCGGAACAGTATCCTGGGCTGCCTCAAAAGAAGTGTGGCCAGCAGGTCAAGGGAGGTGATTTCGCCCCTCTACTCCGCTCTTGTGAGATCCCACCTGGAATACTGCATTCAGCTCTGGAGACCTCAGCAGAGGAAAGACACGGACCTGTTGGACTGAGTCCAGAGGAAGGCCACAAAGGTCATCAGTGGAACTGAACACCCCACCTATGAAGAAAGGCTGAGACAGCTGGCGTTGTTCAGCCTGGAGAAGAGAAGGCTCCAGGGAGAATTTATTGCAACCTTCCAGTACTTAAAAGGGGCTTATAAAGAAGATGAGCACAAGCTATTTAGCAGGACTTGTTGCGAGACAACAAGGGGTAATAGTTTTAAACTAAAAGAGGGTAGATTCAGACTAGACAGAAGGAAGACATTTTTTATTATGAGGGTGGTGAAACACTGGAACAGGTTGCCCAGAGAGGTGGTAGATGCCCCATCCCTGGAAACATTCAAGGCCAGGCTGGACAGGGCTCTGAGCAACCTGATCTAGCTGAAGATGTCCCTGCTCGCTGCAGGGGGGTTGGACTAGATGGCCTTTAAAGGTCCCTTCCAACCCAAATTATTCTATGATTCTATTCTATTACAGTGTACTGGAAAACTTGAAAAAGAAAACCTATTGAGGCTTTGACATTTTTTCCTACCTTATCAAATTTCATAAATTTTCAGCAAATATAGTTCAGAGTACCTGGCAGCTTGGAGAGCAATCTGTTTGGTAAACTTGTTGAATTATGGATGTTACCAGCTCAAAAGCTTTTTGTACAGTGGATTTGCTTGTGACTGTTTCTGAAACATTGCTTCCCTTATTTCTGAGAAAGAAAGGCTTATCTAGGTGATAGGAGTGTAAAAATAATTGCAATAAAAAATTTTTAAAGCTATGAAGATCAGAAATTTCCCATGAATTAGAAACCCTTTGTGTCAGTCAGTTCTGTCTTGCAAAGCTATAAAAATTTTCTAGGCCAAAGCAAATCATAGTAAATACTTGTTTGTATTATCAGTCTAGTAAGATGACCTGTCTGGAGGGTATATTCTAAGTAAGCAAAAGATATATTTTAAAATCCTTTAATAACCTTATCAAGATTTTAATATAATGTTTTGAAAAGGCCTTTGTTACTATCAAAAGAGTCTTAAATGTGTCTTTTTAGCTAATTCTGAAAGGATGTCTTAAGAATATCTACCAAAAATGAACTGGACTGTTTAGCAATTTTTTTGAAAGGTAAGACTTATTAATGATATACATAAAACTTAGAGAAAGCATCTTTCTTATATTTATCTTTATATTTATCTTATATTTAATATAAGTTACGGGTCCATGAGGTTTTCATTCTATTACTTTTAACTATAATGTTGATATTTAATTTAATAAGTGAAAAAGTCTTTGATAGGAAAATGTGCAGACATATATGGGTGTTAAATTATCCACTGGAAATATCCTATATTGTTCTCTAATGCAATGAGAAATGTAAGAATAATACAAATCTGTAAATGTGAAGGCCATAGAACTGGGGTTATTATCTTTTTATGTCTGTAGTGACTTCATAAAAATTTTGAATGGAAATGTATATGATTCTTATTCTTTGTGTGTGGTAAAATAAAAAGCCATATATAATGATTTAAAAGGCGGAAGATTTCTATTTGCAGAGTATTCACTACATGCCAGTAACAAAAAATTACAAGAAGGATTCCTCCATTTCAAGATTGAACAACGAAATTAATTGATTCAGTATATCTGTAGTTTTCTCTCCCTTTTTCCACATGAAAAAAATTAATAGAAGAATCATAAAAGCATTTGCTTTTCACATTTCTACCTTACTAGATTTGCTTAACTTTGGAAAAATTATACAAAAGAAAAAAAATTTTAAAAAATTGAAAATAAGTCCCCTCAAAACNCAGAAAAAAGATTTTAAAAAATTGAAAATAAGTCCCCTCAAAACAATCTTCAGTTGTATCTCGTTACAAAAATCTGGAACAATATTAAAAAAAAACCAACTTCAAAATACAAAAAAAGTTTTATATCACAAAAATATATTTAAAAATAAATTGGAGAGGCATAGAGAACTCTAAATAAGCTCAATATTTAAAATTACTGTAACTACCTGCTGCGTCTATTTTTANAAAAATTAATAGAAGAATCATAAAAGCATTTGCTTTTCACATTTCTACCTTACTAGATTTGCTTAACTTTGGAAAAATTATACAAAAGAAAAAAAATTTTAAAAAATTGAAAGTAAGTCCCCTCAAAACAATCTTCAGTTGTATCTCGTTACAAAAATCTGGAACAATATTAAAAAAAAAACAACTTCAAAATACAAAAGAAGTTTTATATCACAAAAATATATTTAAAAATAAATTGGAGAGGCATAGAGAACTCTAAATAAGCTCAATATTTAAAATTACTGTAACTACCTGCTGCGTCTATTTTTA
>VZSC01011951.1:0-81998 GCA_013398225.1 Steatornis caripensis
AGGTCCTTTCCAACCCCCACCATTCTGTGATTCTGCGATTCTGTGAATGAGCTGTGGAGAACACCAAGAGACACATGAGCCAAGGTGCCCCCTCTTCCTCTACTTTGTGTGTCACCACACTGTGAGCAGGCAGCCACAATGTGCCTTTTGAGTGTAACGGCCCCCCTCACTAAGTTCTTGCAAAGAGGTCATCAGCGTTTTGGGGGTTTTGTTCAGCAGGTCTAAAACTCTCCAGCAATGCTTTTAGAAGGGAGAAAGCCATTAAGAAGAGTAAAAAGCATGACACAGGGACACTGGACTGAATGGTAAAGCTAAAGAGGAACTAACAACGTAGCCTTCAACACCATCCACATACATACATTTCTTTTGTTTTTTAAATTATCTGATTATTTCCAATACAGATTTCTGACCAAGGCAGTCAAAGATTTTCCATTAATTTCAGCAACACGTAAATTTCATAGTCTCCCTTTGTTTGTTCCTTAATCTCTACTGAGGATCTGCTGAACCTGGTTTGTAAGGATGTGAATAAGGTTAATCTGTGGCCCATTTAAAAATCAGGGAGGCTGTGGGAGATAGATATATAGAGAGATATGTATGTAATTTAGGACATATATATATGTATATTTTGTATAGAGTAGCGTGTATATATATATTTCATACATATCAGGATTTTTTTTTCATGTTGATACTGTTCCCCAGCTGCTATCTCTGCTATTAGTGTTTTGACTTCTACAAAAAGCTGTAACAAATGCTCAGTGAGGATGTTTGCATGGATTCCCATTCTACAGGGTAGAAGATACGTAAACAGGGAAACAAAAAGCTTCCTCTCCTTCCAACTTTTCCTTTTCCTCCCCTTTCCCAGACTGTAGGAAGACCAACTGCCTCTTTATACTATTTATTTTTTATTTATTTTACTATTTACGACTATTGTCAGGTCTCTCAGACAAACTCCTGAGGTATAAGGGAATCGTTTCAGGCAATGTCACACAAATGTCACACAAAAAAACAACCTGGAAGAAGACAGACGTTCCCTGATAAAGCTTTGGAGCAATTTTGCTGACTCATTATTTGTCATTATCTCATGATAGTTGGCATTTTTCTGAGTATCTTACCTCTCATAAAACAGGAGGTAGTTCCCTTTTAGCCCTGAGATCTAGAAGAAAAAGCCTTGAGAACATGACAGCTTGAAATTAGCTGAAAATAAATCCTGACAAATCACCAGGTTGTTAGTACTTATTTTTTTATTCTTATTGCTTTGATGGGCTTTGAATATTGGAGCTGGTTATTCTTTCTTTGGGCCTCTTTCTCAGCAGGAGTTGAACAAGCTTCTATTTGAAAACTAAAGATACATTTAAGAAATGACATTTTTTCAATACGCATTTATGGAATGAAGACAGGCATTTTTAGGTCTTCATGTTCAATATGCCTAGTAAAATGCAGAAGATGGCCCATAGTCCTAATTATGTCAGGAATAAACACACAATTTTAAACACAGTTTAAGTAGTTTAAACGTAGTTCTCCATTTAAAGTTACTGAAAAATAAGTTCAGTGTAGGCAGAGGGTGTGTTCCCAGGATCAACTTCATTATGAAAGACTTTTTCTAAAGTCAATGTTGGTTATTAATTTGCAAAGGTCACCTATCCCAGGCCTCTTCAGCAAGCTTGCCAATAAAGGTACTGTTACAAAACACAGTTGCAAATTTCAGCTCACTGTTCAAGGGAAGCTGAGCTGCGGCCACAGTCTTTTCTTTCACATAACTGTCAAGTGAATTATTACTATTTTCAGGTGGATGCAGCTCAGAAACGTATGAAAGAAGGAAATATTACCGAGCTGCTGAGGTAGGGAGTTCTGTCTCAACTTCTGGGCAAATGGAACCAGTTCCTCACCTGCCTGGCATTCCAGCCCGTGGTATGCATGACAGTCTGTATTCATTTGCTTTTCGCCATGTAAAATAATAAATAAAACTTATCAAGAGAATTTTAGGAGAGTTAAGGATACGGTAGCGCTGGGATATTCTCATCCTTTGGATCTTCTGGCCAGCAGTTTCCCTACGCTGATAGAAATTCTCGGTGGGATTNCGGCCGCAGTCTTTTCTTTCACATAACTGTCAAAAGTGAATTATTTCTATTTTCAGGTGGATGCAGCTCAGAAACGTATGAAAGAAGGAAATATTACCGAGCTGCTGAGGTAGGGAGTTCTGTCTCAACTTCTGGGCAAATGGAACCAGTTCCTTACCTGCCTGGCGTTCCAGCCCGTGGTATGCATGACAGTCTGTATTCATTTGCTTTTCGCCATGTAAAATAATAAATAAAACTTATCAAGAGAATTTTAGGAGAGTTAAGGATACGGTAGCGCTGGGATATTCTCATCCTTTGGATCTTCTGGCCAGCAGTTTCCCTACGCTGATAGAAATTCTCGGTGGGATTTTACCATCGCAGAGCACAGCCTGCACTGATTCGGATCACGCTGAGTTCCAGCCGGTATAAATTGTGTGGGATACATTGCATCCAGAACTGAAATTTGAAGAGAAAGCTACTACCTGACGTAGATGACGATTCCATTTCGGGGAGGAAAGCAATGGGATTTCCAACACCATCGAGCTTCGGGCTTTCCAACATTCCAGCAAGGGCAGTGNGACGTAGATGACGATTCGATTTCGGGGAGGAAAGCAATGGGATTTCCAACACCATCGAGCTTCGGGCTTTCCAACATTCCAGCAAGGGCAGTGGTGAAATGCCCATGACTCTAGGGAGTTACAGGTGAACCAGCACTCTGTGCCTTCATAATGAGCAGCACACAAACTCGTGCACGTGGGCAATCTGCACACACAGCTCAGCTAATGCTGTGGTTTTGCTGTCATGGGAAGTCCTACTTAAATAAGACCATTAGACAGAAGGCCATTTCAGCACATGCCCAAACCAGTCTCTGTTCCAGCTAGCAGTGAAGTACATCCTTAAGTGTAAAGCAGTGAAATGTTAACACCTACACAAAGGAGAAAAGACTTAGGCCACCTTAAACATCTGATGAAAGTTAATCGAAATCTGTTCTGAAAAGAGGGCCCACAGGAGGAATGTGGGCGTGGCTCAGGCATGCAAGAACCTAAGCACCAGGCCTACCTCATATTAGTCATGTACGCGATAATTACGCATGCAACGAGCAGCCGGGAATCACAGTGTCCTGAGAGGTTTATTGGCTAGATTATTTCATAACCTCTACACTTGAGCCAGGAGGAGGAGAAGAGCAACCTGCCGATCAAACTGTAAGGAACCATTGCGTGCACTGGACATTCTTCAGAGCAAAACTCTCGCCAGTATGGACTCAAAGGTGCCAAGGAACAAGCGCTACATCCTGACCTTTAAAATGTGCAGTCACAGTCACAAAGACCAAGGGATGCCAGCATGAGCTGCAGAAGAGTCATGAGTCACTTGCGAGATTTGTGCTGCAGAAGGAACACGTTATCCCTTCGCTCTGCTGGTAGTGCCAGTCTCTTTCTGTCTTAAATGATCCATCTGCTGCTGCCCAAATTAGACACAGAGCTCTTGCTGTCACTGTGCAAAGTGGTCGCCGATAGTGCTCAGAGTGCGGTGTTCTCCGTAGCTTGAGCCTTGCTTTAGCATCTCACCTGCAGCCAGGGAAACCTCCTCGTGCCAAATGTGGCTTACGGCCCATCAAAGCCTTCACAAGAGGAACTGTTGCTGCAACTGCCAGAGACGATTTGTCAATGCCAGGACCCTGTAGGTCTTTGCCAGAAAGCGAGGCTGAAGGACGAAAGGAGAGATCTTCCTCAGGTGGGAGTTGCTGTCGTGAGCCTGTGGATGAAATGGGGTCTGGTGGAAAAAATGAACGCCTCAGCTGTACAGCTCAGCGTTACTGGAGGTGTGAGGTGGTCAGCTGCTACTGATCCTTTGTTTTCCGCTGCACGCAATTTGTTTGTCTCAGGGCACACAACATCGCCATTCAGAAAATGCTCAAGCCTCAGCTCACCTTGGTACGCTGTTGCTATTTGCGTGCTTCCATTGCATGCATTAATCTGAAAACAATGCAGGAGCGCTTACCAGAGCAGGTGTTACACACTGCCGTTCGGTTATTTTGAACTAGGTTGTGAAAATATGTAAGTACAAAGAAGCAACCTTCACTTTTCTCGTGTTCTCTCCCACAATATAAGCGTTTATGTTGAGGTGCCCAGAGTTCAAATTATCTGTCCTTGAAAGTTTTACTATTTGCTCTTTAGGGATGTCCAACATTCAGTTCAGGCATGAATCCCTGCTTGGGAAGTGGGCGTTCTCCATTTGGCAACATCTTGGGAATAAAACAAGAAATTGGAAATCTCTTGATGGGTAGGTGTTTCATACTGGAGGTACTTCTGGCTTTCCACTTCTGAAGAATGAGTAGGTTGCCTTGAAATAATGACATTTGTGGAAGCTCTTTAAGTCTGATGTGTGTTTATTAGGACTTTGTGGCATATAAGCAGGATGGCTTACAATCTGGTGTATATGACAAAAAGCATCACAATTTATTCTGGAAAAAAGAATTAATTAAATGAATCAGGAGATTCGTGGATACCTCCTGCAGAAAAAAAAAAAAGAAACCTACGTAAGCACTCATTCTTACTGAAATTAATATCCCCGCTTCAGTGGTTTTTAAAGGACCCAGGCATCAAATTTGATGTTAGTGTGAAAATATCTAGAATCCTGAGCAAACCTGAAGTAAGGGACTGTTGCACAGAAAATGCCTAAAGCATCCCTGGGCACTAAATATCAGCGTGGCTCCTCAGAGCTGCTAGTGCAGCCCATGGGAAGGTGTGTGCTCCACCAGCACTCCCTCAGCTCAGCCAGTCTCCAGCCTCAGCCCCTGGGGCATCGCAGACTCTCACAGAAGGGCCCTCCTCTGGTTGGGTGGTTTGGTTATTTTGGTGGTATTGCCCAGTCTCAGGAGCATCTGTGTTTCTTTTTCATAAGGAAGAAGAGTAATTTCAGTGTGGAGGATACAGGGCATCTTCTGTATGTACGTGGACACTCACCTCATTCTCACTCCAGTTCAGCAACGGCACTCTAGCATGTGCTTAGCTTGAACTTGCATATAAAAGTGATGATGCTTGTGCCTTGTTTACCTCTTAGAGAGAGACATTTCATGCTGTTGAAGCCCAAAGCCTTATTAGTTTTTTTTTTTTTTATTCTCAGTTACAGGCTGTCTTTAATAATTGAAGTGAAGGGTCACAAAATTCACCCTGCCCCCATTTCATCCCTACCTCAAGGGATGTTTTCAACAGGATGTAATTATCATCCACAATCATCTACTAACTCTTGAAATAATACTTTAGTCATGCCTAGATTTCTCTAGCATGTATTGAAAGAGCAATCAGTGTTTGAAGGAGGAATACCCTTTCTTTTCCAGGAATCTGGAAAGCATTACAGGCCCTGAAAAACTAAAGAGCCTGGCTGAAAAATCGTTGGTAAAAGGCTGGGGTTTAATTAATAAATTTAAAAACTTTCCTGTCAAAAAACCTCTTAGCATCTTCCTCTCAATTAAGCAACTCAAGATTTACTGACTTTTTCTGCATTTATCCCATTTTTTCCGCCTCTTTATGCCAGTTTATTCACACTGCTCTTCTGCCTTGAACACTTGCCATTGGATATCAATGACCTTCAGATGCCTTTTGATGGCCTTTGAAAGTCATTCCTTTAATAAATATGTTCTTAGCCCAGATGATGTTTTCTTGCTGTGACCTGTGCCAAATCTCCTAGTCCCTCCAGCTTCAGCCACCCCTTCTGCTCTTGCAACGTTGGCCAAACAATGTTGCTCAGTGTCTTTCCCATAGAGGTAGGTCCCAATATTGCCTGCTGCAAGGGAAGTCATTATGGGTAGAAGTCAGGCTGCCTCAAGGACAACATGGATGGGGCCTGGGGTGCTTCCCGGCAGAGTGGAGGACTTGCTTCCACAGCCGGCTGGCTCAGAACCAGTGTGGACCGCAATGTTTGCCTCAGGTCCCCATTCAAGAACTTCATTTTCTTCTACCCTACACATGAATCATCCATTTTGGTGATAAACTCACCTGGCCATGAGTAAGCCTTCCTCTGCATTTGCACAATGGCTAAGGCATTGATCGAAGCCTCTAGAAAGTAATAAGGCATATAATACAAGAGTTAATTAGGAAATCCTCTCTTAGTCGGGGACACACCTTGCTTTCTGTCTCTTTAACATGCCTGGTGTGCTTTGAGACACTGAAAGAATAGCAATCCATAATACTTTGAGTTTGCCCAAAGATGATGGAAAAGCCCTGATGACAGAGGATTTAAATTGGAAAACGTTGTGAGCATGCAGCCCACAATGCGGCATTCTTATCTATCTTGACAACCAGCTTTATCACCTCCTAGAGAAAAGGTGGCAAAATCAGTTAAATCAAATGAATTACTGTTGCAGCCCTTTACGGGATCCCTGTAAAAGCACTCCAGCTCCTTGGGAAAGGATGCTCTGTACCTGCATTTTACATCGTTTCAAGAGTTTTAACTTTTTACCAGTTTAACTACTAATCAGTGTTGGAAGCCAGTTGCAAGATAGTTTTTCCTTATTCTTTTTTTCTCTTCCTCTCCCGTTTTAAAGGCTCCCTGGGAATCACTTTTCTTCACTCCTAACACTGTTTAAACACTTCAAAAAAATTTTTGTTTTCTTGAAATGTGAACATCTAGCTTGGACATCTAGCTTAAATCTGGCATCTAATTGATTCCAAGAGGTTCCCAGCTCCCTCAATTCCTCTGAACACCACGCTTTGACTAATTTAAAAATTCTATTGTCCTAGGAGCTCATGTTTTTAAGCAGTTAGAGAACATGGTAATGAATACAAGAGAAAAGCCAAAGAATGTGACAGAGACATGAATTCCAAACTGCAAGTGCCAAAAAAAGTGAACACTTCTTTTCCTTTTAAATAAGCTTGCAACCATAAAAGAAAAAGGAAAACAATTGTTGAAACTGATTTGAGACATGCAGCTTAACAAGATGTTTCCTCTTGCTAGATCTCTGGAAATACTTGGGCTTTTTTTGCCATCTGCAAAGTGCTTTTCAAACATTGTTTACTTAATCTTAACCCTCTCCTAGGGGATCGGTGGGAAATTACTGCATTCTTTTTCAAAGTGTAGAAATTGAAACGAACGTGGTTAAGCCTCATCATTTAGGAATTTATTCCCAGTGGATGTAATCTCTTCGGCAATTCCACCTTCAGGAGCGATGGCTGGAGGGAGAGCAGTTGGAGAGGGCAAAAACTGGAAAATTAGAAAGTTTCCAGATGAAGGGTTCTTTAATGGTCAACAGAAACCAAGGAAGAAAAATGCGTAAGCTGGAATCATGCTCAGGAGTGGGAATGGTTATTTAGATGCTCCGTAAAATGCCTGGGAGGTAAAATGAAATCCACAGGCCTGGTGGGGCAGGGAAAGGTGAAGATGGTGCCTCAGAGGAGCACGTGTGCTCTGAAGGAAGTGAAGGGTGAGTTGCACAGCCCGCCTGGGGCTGTGGCACTAACCCTCTCCTGTCTCTGTCTTCCTTTCTCAGTTCTGTGAAATGCACCTAATACTTAGCCAGATTTCCCCAGGGAGGGGATGAGAGCACCATGATAACGTTAAAAAAAGGAGGGTGTTTAATGGCAGAAGTGAGAAAAACAGCTGCACCTCATGGCCTCTGGTTAGCCAAACACTGACCGACCACCATCTACCGTTGCCGCTGCAAAGGCATATATGCCTAGTAACCATGTTTTAGCACTGTCAGTTCTCTTGTTTTGTCTTATGCCAAAGTATCTGACTGTAATAAAAAAACCTGCAGGTGGAAAAACCTCGACAGCATTATCTGAAGAATACATCCTTACCCTGCTGTGCAAGGCCATCAGAATGGTAGTGGTTTACTTGTTGGTTCTAAGACCCAGTAGGCAGGTTCTAATAGCTTGCTTCCCACTGGCTTGTCTCTCCTGTGGCCACCTCAAAGCTGTAGCCCGAGAAGCTTGGCAGAATTGGTCCATAGTGTGCAATTAACTGCAGATTAAATATACAACTTCAGGAACTTTGCCAACAAGGCAATGTGAGACAGCACTCGTAGGTGCCCAAGTGGACTCATTTATCCCTAAGCAGTATCTGCCATTTTAAAGATGATCAGAGCAGTCAGAACTTTTGACTTTAAAAACAAAGAAAGAAAGAAAGAAAGAAAGAAAAAAAGCAAAGCTTTTGAAAGTTATACTGCATTGCATTCAGTGCGAATTAGTGAATGATGTCAGACCTGAAAACTATTGCTTTTCATAAGCAATATTATTTGCATTAAATCCTCTATCAAATTGTATTGTAAGGGGGGCAGCAGAAGCAGGGTATTATGCTAGGAGTTCTGTATTCCTAACCTGCATTGCCTGACCTCATCAACAGTTGACATGAAGATCCATTTTACTGCACTGTAGCCATATAAAAAGGAGCTTAAAATGGAAGTAAGATGATTGGAACCAACGAGAACATCCAACAAAATTAATTTGCATTGAAAAATGTTGTTTTGTCAAACCTGAAATGATTTGTAGGGATGCATTAGTTGTGATGAAATTCTTGATGGTCTCAAAATACTAGCATTACCTTCTTACTGCCGAGCAGGATGCAAGCAGAAATAAAATATTGGGATTTTTCAATCTTGGAATAGATGCTTTAACATATTTTTTTTTCGGTTGCATAAAAATTGTTCCCAAAACTAATACAGCTTGATAACACATTTCCAAACAGTGGGAGGCAATTCTCGTCCTGAGGCTAGCTACAAATTATACTCATGTCTTCTTTAAAGCCCATTTATACGACTACAAGGGTGCAAAATTGCTGTTGTATAAATAAGACTAACTCAGAACACAGGGAGCATCGTCTCAAACGAAGCTTGCATATAGATCCATGGTGTAAGTACTGGATGCTGTTTGCTTTTATAGATGTGGATTTCTATGCCAAGAAGCCTATAAAGAAGACCAGCAGAGGTGTCATCTAGCAACAGCTAATAAAACAAAAACTATTGAAATAAATAGACCCTGCCCCATCCTTTGAATCATCATTTTACATATCAGAACTGCTGTCCTTCTGGAAAGTCCATAAAAGTAGTAAATTCTGGATACTCTTCACCCTATAGGTATAATGGGCATGTATATTTTTGGTGGAAAATGCTGGCTATTATCCTCATGCTGTTTTTAGCACAAAGGAGAGAAAAAGTCTTTCGAACTTCCAAACCTCAGACCTCACTTTGAGGAAAAGTAGCTGACAGGAAGGCAGGTTGCATCAGTTACAGGATGCAATTATGGAGAATAGAGTTAAAAAAAAGCAAAACAGCCAGGTTTCAGCCACACCAAGAGAGAGACAAGATGGTACGGCTGTGCAGAAGGAGAGCAAGGTTTAGAAGAAAACACAGGGCAAGCAAGACTGCCAACTAATGTCTAGTGCTCAGGAGAGGCCTGAGCACTGCTCCCACGTCCAACCCGTCCATGTGCATCAGCTGTGTAAGGATGCAGGATGACCATGTCAGCTGCTGGTGTTTTCCCGATCCCACCGCAAATTAGTCCAGGCAGCCAAGTGAGCAAAAAGTTACCAGATTTCTTTTTTTTTTTTCAACTTGGTAATTTCAGTTTTGTATCCATCAATTTTCTGGTTTGCTCTTTGAACTGTCTCACCATCAGACAAACTTTGTGTTGGGGCAAAATGAGTGTCTGGCTGGAACTGTGCGTGTTCCAGCTCTGACTTGGACCAGCTAAGATCGACTGTCATGGAAACATACCCAAGAAGTTTTCTAAGCCTAGCGTGAAGTCTGCAGGCTTGAGTCAGCGTTAGTCGCTTTAGAGCTATTGCTAGCTGTACACTGGGAATCTCTTCAAGTTCAGAAGTTATTTTTTGCAGAGACCACCAAGCAGACATCACAGACATAGTAATAGTTAGATACCACATTTAAGCTTACTTAAAGTAGCAATTGATTTGGCAGAGGCCTCATCCCCTATTACACGTGCTTTGAAGTGTTCAATCTCCATTTTCAGTGTTCTTTGCTTAAACCCAAGCAAATCCAGAGTCTTTCCTGAATTCCAGCAGACAGGTAATACTGAAAGATCAGAGAAATTGAAGTATTTTTATTTATGCTCCCTTTTCAGAGACATTAACAGAAGACCACGGATATATACCACATTTATATGTGCTAATGCACAGGTAAATTTTCCTGCTCTACTTCGAGAGCTGCAAGAGGCAGAGTCACTTGATTTGGGTAAGTTACAAATGCATTGCCATTCCAAGAGGCATCCGTTCCCTTTGGAATAGCACAGCAAAACTTATTGCATCCTTGTCTGAATAATCACTTTCATCTGCCAGCAGGCAGGGAAGAGGCTGCTCTGACACAGCAGTACTCCAGCAGGACTCGAGGGCAATCCATCGAAAGCAGGAACGCTCAGTGATGTGGGAAGGCTGGCAGGAGAAGTGGTCAGGACAAAGTGACACGGATACGCATCAGAGAAAAGTGTAAACTAACTGCGTGATTGGGCAGAGGTAATGGATAGATCCCATGGAGGTGAAGGGTGAAAAAGCACAGGTCAGAGGAGTGGGATACTATCACAAAGTTGTTTGGTGCCAATCACTGGTTTTTACTCACAGTTTAAGCAGTGCGATTTGAGCACAAAATGGTTGTCACCGCCCACCTTTGCTGGTTTTTGCACTGGTTATTGGCTGATGTAAATGTAAGTGGTTACAGAAAAATGCACTGCTAATCCATTAACAGCACCCAGAAAAAAGCATTTTCTGTCCCTACAAAACCTTCCATCATAAGATCTTACATTAAATTGCAAAGAACATTATGGTAAAGCTCAGAACATCTAAGCCAGGTGTGCTTTTTTTCATCTCATGTTGCGGATGGCAAGTTGAGGTGCTGAGAAATGTTAAGTACCTGGTTTAAGCTGCAGAGGCTTGAGCACAACTCAGACCAGTAACTCCCAACTTGGACTTAGCTCAGCAAAATGAGAACCCTGCTTCCCTGATTTCAATAGCTTGAAACAGTAACCAAGAAAAGACAGCCGCTTTGACCAAGTTTTACGCTTAGTTTTAAATGAGAGTGAGTAGGTAATGGGAATATGAAGACCTGGATAATGAAGTGTGTGTGGGGGGGAGGTAGGGAGCAGGGGAAAGCAGTGAAGGAAGGTGGGCTAGGGAGAGGCAGTGGCATTAAACTGATGAGATGTTTTTCTACTAAACGTAACAATAAAGTGTCCATCAAAAGCCTGAAGGAAACATACACGGTGCGACTGGAGTGTATGCATACACAGGCTAGCTCTGATCCTGCTGCCCCAGGTAACGAGAACAACAAAAACATGGCAGTGCAGACTGACAGAGAATCGACTAACCAGCGAAGACTCATTGCCTCCCAGCACATCTAATCCCGCCTGGTACCCGAGCAGATGCCGTCACATGGCTCCAGGTTGAGAAGTCAGCCAGTGTATTGCTACCTTGTGGGTCTCTGCGTGACACTTCATGGCACAGTTGGGCTGTGCTCTCAGAAGTGGACCCAGGCGTTGATCTGGCCAGAGAAATACTTCACTAGGTCGTGCTTGTGAGAAAATGCAGACTTGGCAACCAACTATTAAGAGAAATGAGTGGGTTTTTTCCTGCCTTTGAGGAAGAATCCTTGCCTGTCGCTTTTAATTAGCCAAATTATAGCTGTCATTGTGTTCTGCAGCTCATTAAATACTAGGAATCTGCTTCAAATGTTATGGGGAAATTAAAGAGACAGTCTTGATAAGATCCTTTCTTTCAACCAGAAAAAATACAACTTCTCTTCTATCATGACACTTCACTGAATCAAGCCTTTGTTTCATCCAAGCTCATTTTTCCCCTCATTACACCTATCTAGTAATATCTAAGGTCTTTAATAGAGTGGTGCTGTTCTCAGGAAAAAAAATCAAAGAAAAAAAAATAAAATTGATAGATGGACAGGCCTCTGCTACCAGGCACACTGACCTCTCACTCTTACAGCTAGGATGGTTGAGTAGTACACAGCTTTGCCTTAAGATACCTTGCACACGATGTCTTCATATTCTTTCGTCAAAGACACACAAGCATGTGCTCCTGGACTGGAATTTCCCCTCCCTTGCTGGAGTTTATGGAGTTTTGATTATAAATGTGGCACACACACACAACTGTTGTAATTTTTTCTCTGCGTAATGATTTATCTACCTATTGGAGGCAGCTGCCGTACAGACCCTAGTTCAAACACAGTGTATTACAAAACCAGACTCTACCTTTCCACACTGATCATATTTTGTTCTTGATTTGTGGTTGCTCTAAAGAAAATATAGTTCCAAACCTACCTGGATTATAAACCATTCATACTAAGGCATACATCTATATACAAAAAGCACAGGAATAACCAGTGAATAGAAGACTTCTGTGCTTGAATTGTATATTAAAATCTTACTCCAGCCATAACAAGAGTTGGTAATGGATAGATATCAACTACTCTTACTCCCAGTAAATATTTAATTACAGAAAGCTTTTGGGCTCTCAGTCAAGGGTGTGGATCCGATTGTACTCAGCACAAATTCAGAACAAAAGGATGGTGAGTTTACAGCACAGACTTAAGGCCAGACGCAATGGACAATGAAAGGGGAAATACCAGTGAAATTATATTGATCCGTGTGAGACGTTCTGGTATCAGCAGCCTGGTGGCTCAGCCCTTGTCTTTTCTCTTTATCATCAGCACCATAAACAAAGCAGGATGCTTTAAGGTAGTTAGTGAAAGCAGTTAATAAAATAGCCTTGTGCACACCTTCAGTAAAATCCATCAAAGAAAGAGAAGTGGCATCGGAGAAAACCTGACAGTGTTCATTTTGTTAGCTTTTTAGAAAGTGGAGGCAGCAGTGTCTAGTGGAGAACAGCTCAAGGGGCTGGCCCTCTTGGTGGGGATGGGGATGGTGTTGCTCAGAGCATGAGCGCAGGAGATGGCAGAGAGAGGGAGAAAGCAGTCCCGAATCAACATCAAGGAGGAAGGCCAAGTGGGAACAGTTAGACAGAGAGATGGAAGATGGACAACATACGGCAATAATATTGAAGGGGATGGAAATAAAATGCTGTGCTGTTTAATACAGTAAAAAGAGCACAGAGGAGAGAAGTCAGGTGAGGCAGATGCTGGAGAGAAGCTCAACTCTTCCACTACTTTTGGATCTAATGAAAGAAAGACGCACAAGAGCACGTGTGCAAGGACACTAATCAAGGATGCTTCTACATTGCACAAGAGCCTGGGAGCAATACAGCTACGTCTGCGTGGGGCACTCTCGCCCCCGGCATCTCCAAAGCTTCGCCCACGTTCCAAGCACATTTCCAGGGCTTGCTATTAAATACAAACACATTGTTTACTCTCTCTTTCCCTTAAAAATACCATCTCACCCTGGGAAAATACAGTTAACTTCCATAAAATCATCAGCACGCTGCTTGGTGGTTTTAGTCCCGTCTAAGTCATGCTATGCAGTTAAAAACTGGACCGCGTGCTTCCTGTTAAAGCAGAACATTGTGTCCCACCTTGAAAGCCACACCACGTTCAGGGGTCTGCGTCTAGCGGGGCAAACTAGTAGGTCTGACAGGGCATCGAGTCTGAGACCGGTACGACACTAGCCGCTCATTTATCAGTCTTGCAAACAAGATACAGGCTTGTCAATAAAATATATTTCAATTTAATCTTCTCCAAGGCAGGAAGATAAAAAACACCCAGAAAAAAAAGAAAAAAGAAGGATTTTTGGTGCCTGAATGTCTATCCGTTCGTTTTCAAAATCTGCTTTTATTTATCCTCTGGTTTTCATTGATCTCTGGTGATAAACGTGCCAGCTGAGAGAACTTAGTTCTAACAGACAGTTTTTCTTCCCTCTGCCAAAAATGATCAGGTTTCCTCTGTGAGCCGCTTGGGAGTCTTCAGTCAACTTGAAATATATCTCAATTCAGAGGATTATAACCAAATTAAATACAGCTTTGCTCCAAAAGATTTTTTTTCTTTCAGGGTCTTCAGAATGAATTTTCATTCCTTTTCTCTCTAAAACACACAGGTTTATTGACAGCACGTGTAGGTCTCTGAAATCCAATGCAAGTTTCTTACTGCACCTTATTACAAATCCCTCCTCGTCTCTCATCTTTCTTGGCCGAGCATCTCCCTGCCTGCCTGCTGCCTCCTTCCCCTCCCTTTTCCAGACCCGAATCCTCCTCCATCACCCTGCTTGCGTGGTCACTTCCACGTGCCTGGCCATACGGGTCCCCAGCATGGGGCAGGACTCCTCCGAACACACTCACGAGGCCCTTACCGGTGCATCCCCCTGCAGCGGTTTTCAGCTGAACTTTACAGGCTCCTGGGCCACCTCTGGGTTTGCTGATCAGGGGCCTCCCAGCCCACTGGCAGGAGGCAAAAATTAGCTACTCACAGGTCAAACGGAAAAAGGTGGAAAACTGCTGCTTAAAACCAACGCGCTTCCTCCTTGCTGCTGCTGGTGAATCCTTTTTCCTAGGCTGTTTCCCCCCAGCTTACTTCCTCCTGAGCGTCTGTGTGCGCGTTTGAGTGTTTTCCAGCTGCAAGCATCTGAGAGTCAGCTCTGTCCCATCCTGAAGGGCTGAAAACCCCTTTTATGGCATAGGCGTTAATTCAGTGGCAAATCCCAAGGAGCAACTGGTTTACACGTTGTTTAATTAAGGGAAAGTGCTTCTTTTAGCCTAGATTTGGTGCATCTGCATGCTCCAAACACACATGCAGTAGCTGAAAAGTCTTGACAGGGCATACAACAGCGCGCCACCTTTGCTGTGGGTACTGGCACTTTTCATTTAAGACGCTGGGAATGATGAGGCTATGTACTAGCACTTCCCCATTTGCAGACCAATACGTCTGAGTTTTCACACAGGAACTTCTGAATTTCCCCTGTGACTGACGCGTGTAAAGCGTGGGTACGTGCCAGAAAGCAAATGCACGTCAAGAACGTATTTCTACATGTGCTTGCTCCACTTGGTCTCTGTTTTCACCCCTACAATGAAACCTCCTAACCTGTTTAAATCAGGAGGGTTAAATTTTAATGGTTCAAATTGCCCAACATATAAAGCACTGGGTAAGTTGTACACTGATCGTACTTCAGTAAATCAGGAGTTACTTGGGAGCAATTAACTATGGCACGGCCTTTACCACAAAGGAGTTGTTGGTCACGCGGACCACAAGGACTTATGTAAAAGCGGTTACATTTGCAGCTCTATTATCATTATCATCTGGTTGGTTAACACTATTAGTAGCATAAATCAAAGAAATTTCATTTGGTAATGGTGAAATAATGCATCTATAAATAATGTTACACACCTTATGAAAAAATATTTAGAATAAAAAATGGTATGACATTTTAGCTTTCCTGAAATTAAACTTTCTGCCATTACAGAAATTCAATTTTAACCTACTGGTGAAAACCCAGCAAGAAAAACAGCACAATTATTATCAACAGTTAGTAAAAAGTTCCTATGACACCACCAAATGTTTCACTTTTAGGTGGGAAACACGTTTAACTCACAACTTGACTGTCTGCTTCTGATTATTTAACACCAGCGATCTAAATATCCTTTGATGGGAGCTAACGGGTTTTTTTGTATGCAAATTCCTGGGGTTCAAGTAAGAAAGTGAAAGTGCTTTACAGTAGGTGCAGCCAGGCCCACTCGAGCATTGCACCTCATCAGGGCAAGCCGAAGCCCAAAGCCTCGGCACCAGCAGAGCTGGGTTTAGGAGTCCCTCGGCTAGCGGGGAGGCAAGCGGCGTGCCCTGATCCCAGCCTCGTGGCGAGCGGTGGGAGGGCTGCCGCCGAGGAGGAGGAGGACGTGGGACCAGACAGCGGTTGTTTAGCTTGGCCGTCCTCGCCTCCCACAGCAGCCGCTCTCTCTGGCAGCATGCAGTAGTTCCCACAGTAAGCCTGGTCTTAGCCTGGGATGCTTGCGTTCAGTTATTACTTTGGATGCAAGCTGAAGTTTTCCTAAGGAGCTCGAGCCACGGCACAGGAAGGACATATTCAAACAGTTCACAGCTTGGGCCAGACCGGAGCAGGATTTCTCTGGCAGTGGGAAGGCGGCAGTTGTTTTGCATCGGGCCCGTCTCCTGGCTGGATGGCAAGGGACAGTGGCAGGGGAGGCGGGAGAGCTCTGCCCAGAAACCCACAGGAATCTCCTCATGGAAAGCCTTCCGCTGCCTGAGACACTGGGCTTGAGCCAGTTTCCCTGGAAGAGAAAACAACTACTTAAACATAAAGAAGGCTACAAAACTGTTATTTGTAGAGTGCTTTGCGTTAGGTGAGTTAACGTTAATCCCATTCTGCAGAGAGCAGAAGCACACAGAGGTGTCCAAAAGCACCTGGCAAATCAATGGAACAAATGTAAAGAGAAGCCAGGGCTTCTCATTCCCTGGCCACACTTGGGAAAAAAAAAGTTAATGAAATCCATGGAAGGTAAGAAAAGTGGATTTGTCAGTAAAAATGTTTTCATAGGATCAGTGTTTGAGCTGTGACTCCGGCTGATGTTGTGTAAGAATGTGAGCAGACAGCGGCTTTGCAGTGATCTCTCCTTTCCTGAGGAACCACATCAGGAAGAGCCATTTGAACAGAAGGAAACATGGCTTGGATGCTGACAGCCTGACTTCAGTTCTTATTTCAGGGTGACTTAAGCCTTCAGAGGTCTATACCAATTAGCTCATAACTTGTTAATGATGTTGTAAGCCACCACATCTCCATTTTTTTCTGAGAAATGAAGACAAATTAATGGTCTGCTTTATTGTCCCTTGAAGAAAAAGAGGAAAAGAGTATTTTGCTCCTTCAAAAAAATGCAGAGTCTCTTAAAATAATATTTTATAAAATTTAACTAATGGGTAGACTTATGTCCTTGCTCAAAGCCCTGTAAGAAACAGCACACACACACACACCAAAACACCTGCAAAATGATGTGACAACCAACTCAACACAAAGTATCATCAGCAATGGCTCTGAATCGTCCAGGGTAATGCATGTCAGGAGTTCTAGGAGTCTGTGGCTGCTCTGCTCTTTTTATTACCAGAGAAGAGTTTGATGGCAGTAGAGCAAGCCACGTTATTATTATTTGCTGCACAGTTCCCCTGTGGCACTGCTTTATGTAGCCATCCTTGTTAATTTATGTGTGGAGATACCACATTGCTCAACTTAACTGCACCCTTGCAGTATCAGGAATACGCCTGTAGAACTGAAGGAATAACTTCATTAGCTCAGCCAGCAGAGGGAACTACTAATCAGCACTAATTGCTCATGCAGGCCTAATGTGTAGCCTACCGAGTTCAGGAAATACCCAGTAAGTTATGGTACTTCATGTTTTCTGCTTTGTGTCAGACTGCAAATCCTCCAGGCCATTCCAGTACCATGATCAACATCCGCAACACTCCCCCAGGCCTTCATCTCCCTTCACCTTATGGCTTTCTCCTGGTGAGCTCTGAAGCCAGTTTTGCACAATGGCATTTTTGTGTTTTTCTGACCAACTGAATACTCACCTAAGTTCAAATCCCGGCTAAACCACCCAAAGTCTTTTTCCCTCTTCATCTCCCCTCTTACTCCCCCCTAGTTCTACTCATGTCCTGGATATATTCTGCCAAGCAGCAGTTGTACAAAGCAAGGGTCAAATCAGGCAGCTCATACTTAGCCACAGCTCGGCAAAGCCAGGGGCAGACTTGACCCACACTAACTGGATGCTTACCTGGGCTGTGAGCTTCTACTGCAGTGCCACAGCCCGTGCCAGCTCCCCGGCAGGTACCGCTCATCCAGAGCCCCCCCTTGTAATTCCTCCCAGCTTCCCACAGAGGAAACACACACACACAAGGTGCAAAATACTTTATGCTGTTAGTGTTATTAACAGCCACTTCAGAAACCCTGGGGTTATCAGCAGCTAGTCAAGGTATGGCTTGTTTGCATCCCCTTTCCTGCCTTACCCCAGGCTGAGCCAGTGCACTTCACATCTTCCAACATAAAATTCTTCCCAGTGATATCAATTTGCTCCCAAGAGAGGAAACCAAGGGAATTCCTTATGCCGTTTGTGATAACAGCCCAACTTGCTTTATCCAGTGCTCGTCCTGCTGTCTTATTTCCCTGCAACAGGTAAAACAAAAGGTGCTTGCAATACCTCCTCCGAGCCAACAGCAGTAGCTCCCGTTCTGACAGGAGCAGCCCCATCAGCACAGTCACACCAGCCACAGCAGGAAATTAAAAGTCCTCCACCAAACTCAGGCATTCCAAAGGGGATCCACCAGCTCAAGGGAAAGGAAGGTATGTGGCAGAAACCTCATTAAGCAGCTTCTGATGATCTCAGGTCTTCACCTGAGAAAGAGTGAAGAGTTGACCCAGCAGCAAGAAGAACTAAAGGTGGCTCTCTCTTATACCAACCACCTGTGGGCCACCAACGTTGCTTTAATGGCCAACGAGCAGCTGAAGCGCGGGCTGTGCCAGCCATACCTCGATTACAGAGGACATACAGAAACCTGTACGGCAGCTCCATGACACCACACTGCCTGCACCCCAAACAGTATGCTGGTTGATCGAAAACGCTTGGGTAGCTGGAGACCTGGCCTGCTGCAGTCACATAAAGTGAACCAGGGGGGGTCTCGTTTGGAGGTATATAACAAATCAAACTGGAAGAGGTCCAGGACTCAAGTTACAGTAATTATGGGTTTAAAATGAATGTAACACTAAACACCTGCTTCCTTCGATCCTGAGAAAGGTGCCTCAGAAGGGTGTTATGTCTAATTTGTGCTTTTACAACCTTGAGAGGAAGGTGCTTTTACCATGTGAAATTAATTGCTTAGGAGCCCTCCCTGGGCCCTCATATGGAAATCGGAGCCTTTGAAAAAATGAGGGAGTTAAAAGGCAACAGCTGTAAGATGAAACTCATGACCGAATAAAGGCAGCACCTTAGAAAAATAGTTTTACTTTTGCCTGTAATACATCCACGGTTAGTTTAGTAGTTGTCTATCTATTTAACCCTTCGTTTTCCATTACAACTTATTTTTTAAAAAAACCCACAAAACTTTACACAGCTCAGCTATTCCTTTTCCAGCTTGGGTTGTTTTTCCTTGTTTAAAACAAAACTAATTTAGGCATGCAAAAATCTGTCAAAGCTTAGAGCTGACGAATCTCACCCATCCTATCCCCATCTCACAACCTTCAAGGGGGTCTCTTTCTTCTGGGGTCTCCCTGCAGCATGGCAGCCTCCCTCCTCCTCCAGGTACCCTCTGGCCAGGCACAGCTGGCATCAGGTAGGCAGCAGCCCTGCCTGTTGTGCTGCCTGAGAGCAGAAGCAAGGCTGCCCCTCTAGCACTGCAGTCAGTGAAGAATTAGGGGGGCACGTGCTTCAAAGGGCCCTTCGAATGTTTCTGGGGAACGCCTCTGACTGCAGTCTGGTGACACAGCTCCCACCCATCGTGTGACAAAGCGCATGTTCCTCTCCCACGTGAGCTGGCACACGGGTGCCTCTCCACCCCGTCGCATGGCCTCGTGGAAGGGCAGGGAGGAGAGACATAACCATTCCTGCACGACGATCTTTAGAAGTCGTGTGACCTGTACAGAGCCGTTAACACCTGGGAAATCAATTCCCTTTAGGGCTGGTTTACTGCTTGTAAATATTACTCACCCAGAGTAGTTCTCCTACAGCAGTTATTTTAGGACACGTGTAGTCACCGTCATTCTTATTTCTTGCAGCAGCTTGTGCTCCCCCTGTTTCCGATGCCTCCCATGTGCTGTACCGCACCTGCGGGGAGGCTCGTCCGGGTCTTCCAACTTTTCAGGCAATTGGGAGCAGCTGCCATTTTATAAAGGAAAATAATGAAATACAAAACCCCATTTTCCTTTTCTCTTTGCCGGCTCAGTGGGATCTGTAATCAGGTGGGAATAGGGATTAGCTGCCTAGTATTTCAAGTTTGACAAATGCAGCCCTGAAAATAGCAATAGTGTTGAAGTCTCAGAGTCGCCAGGTACTCCGTGGCGCGGTACTTAGAAAGTGGAAACCATCTGACTGACTTGCAAGCATTTTCTTCCTCCATGAAACCAGATAACGAGCTAAACCCTCCTCATTTTGCGAGTGGATTTTTCCCCAACTGGATAAAATCAAGTCACCGCTTCCAGCTCTGTGCTAACTGTAAACACCCCTTGCTCCCCGCTGCTGCCTCCTTAGTATGTTGTGGCCCCAGAAGTACATCCTCAATAAAATGGTCAGGCAGTCCCACTGCCACCGGTCCAGGGGAAGGGGAGTACCGAAAAGCTCAGGGGAGGAAGGTGGGAATGGGCCAGCAGGTTGGATCAGAGCAGGTGGCAAATTACAGAGCTGAGAGGGAAACAGCCCTGAGAGGCTTAACTGGGGCAAATTAGTTAAAACACTTAATTTTTGCACTTGTTGATGCTATTTCAGTGCCTCCGTCTATAACATCTGGTTGCCTTAGATACATGAGGTAACTACGGCAACTAGATATTACAGGGAGAGGGATAAGAAATAGATCAACATTGCCGAATTGGGCAGGCTCTAAAATAGCTTTTCTGTAAAGCAGAGGCAGGCGCAGAAGGTACGACAGCGCCGTGGGGCAGCGAATGGCAAAAGTGGCTGTGGCAGGAGGATACCCTAGCATTAGGCTGTGTAAGCCTCTGGGTGCATTACCCCTTTACAGCTGCTGGCAGCAGGATTACTGCCCAGTGTGCGGTAGCAATGCTTGGGATGCTGAAAGGGGGATGCCTAGCGTTCATACCAGACCTATATTCACAATAAGCCATCTCATCCCCATCTCTCTAAGCTCTGCCCCACCCCCCCCCCAAAAAAAAAGAAGGAGTTGGGAGCTATAAGTCGTCCTCCCCAGTTTTCCAACTAAAGGAGGGGCTATATGAGGAGAAAAGATTGAGGTGAACAGAATCACTGTAAGCCTGAACATTCTCACGTCCTAAGTATCACCGCTTTAATGGCACAAGTGACACTGCGCCTCAGTGATGTAATGCTCTGCAATGCCACAAAACAGATCAGAAAATGATGCACAGTTGTCATTTACTGATTATTTTGGTGCTTTTCAGAATAATTAGTTAATGTCTTAGCAGGCGAGCAGCTTTCAGGCTGTGTATGGTGGGCTGTCATCCCTGTAGAAAGTCGTTAAAGTGCACTGAAACATCCCAGTGACCTCTTTGCTCTAGACAGTAGGGAGGAGTGGGTGTTCCCAGATTTGAAAGTGAACCCTCCAAGACTGCCAGAAAGACATGTTTATGCCCAAAACGTCTGTCTGACTTTTTTTTCTGGCTTGCAGGAAAAGCTGTGTTAACAAATCTGCATGAAAAGCTGGATCCGCACGCTGTCTGAATATCTTTCACCACGATTATTCCCACACAGAAGTTTTCTCTACGTAGCTAAGACAAAGCCTTCATTTTTCACTCGATTCGAAACTGCAGACATTGGGAAAAAGAAGGCGGCCAGCACCACTGCTCCATCTGTTGCATTTCATTAAAAATACCTGTAAGATCAGGGTGTTACAATAGCTAACCAGCCACAGTTCTGCAAATGGAAGGCATCGTTCATTAATCCTGGCAACATTTTCTTCCTGACCACAAAGGGCTGCCTTATTATATTGCTTACATATGAAGTCTGAGTGTCTACACCAGAAGGTCCCCACCTTTTCACCTCAGCATGCTCCTCGAGTGAAGCCTGCACAGAGTTTTGTTTTCCTTGGGGTGTTTTCCTCATTAAACAGGCTAGTCGATGGCTAACATGAGGCTGTATTTTTTGCAGCAAATTGCCCTCTTGGAATGCTTTGCTATTTATCTTCAGAGACGTGAACTAGTTAGATGAACAGAAATGAAATTCAGTCTCGGTAAATGTAAAGTAATACACGCTGGAGGAGTAGCGAGAGCAATTCAAGCACCTTAAGGGCGCTAAATTAACTGCCTCAATTTCGAAAAGCGACCCAGGTGGCGATGCATAGCTCGATGAAAATCGTTGCTCAATATGCAATCAAAAATGTTGACAAGATATTAGGAAGTTTAAAGAATTGGCTGTAAGTTAAAAAAAAAAAAAAAGAGACCATTTCAAATGACCAAGCAGTGAGCAGACTCAGGTATAATATTGTGTATTCATTGGTCACAAGATTTCAGAAAAGGCATTGCAAGAGCTTGGAGGAATTTCATAAAAAATAGCAAATAAGAAACCTTTCAAATCAAAGAGGGGTTTGAAGGAGCAAGACTGTATTCTTCAGGAAGCAGAAAACTAGGAGGGGACCTGAGGGCAGGCATGAGAAATGAGAAATGATGTGGAGAAGAGAGATCAGGAGCTTCTCCTTTTCCTTCTTTGTAATACAAATAGGGAATATTCAGCAAATTAAAAGATCTGACATGCACAACATAAAAAAGGAAATGCTTTTACACAGACTGTGCAATATAAAACCCTGGAGATTGCTGTGAAGGCAGTCTAGGAGGTTACTGCCTGGACACCCTTTCCTATTTAGCACCTGCACTGCAGACTTGCAGGACCATGTGCTGGCTCCTCAGTCACCCCACCTCACTGGCTGAAACCTTAGCTCGAAACCTGAATGAAAGCAGCCATGTAGCAAGATGTATGAGGTCTGGCAGCTGGGAGCTGGGGTATGTGCTCCACTCTACTTTGTTATGGGATTGAAAGCCACCAACAGAGGGGTAGCAACGAGTACGTGCCGATGAAGAGCTGCAACTGCTGGCTCAGTGAATATAGGTCAGAGCTGCGAAACCTTAATGTACAGAGGAAGCATGAGTGTCAAAAACACAATCAGATTCAAGCAGGATTGCAAGTTGTGCGGGTAACCAGAGCCCTCAGAGTTGACCTGCATTAACTGCTAGAGAACTTACCTCTTTCCACGTAGATGCAAATGGGACTAAGCAGGAAGACCTTCTGAAAACACGGTGACCTTGCCAGAGACTTGGAAAGATTACAAACTTTCTTCACCCAACAGGCAACACACGGCCGGGGTGCAGCGAGCTCGCCTCCACTGTCTGCTGTTTGGGTACTATGAGCTGGGCAGGGTTTGAAATGAAAGGGTGGGTAGAGGAATGGGGTCACAGCACATCGGTTTGGCACAGAGGAGCAAAGTAACTCTTTTGGGGGTCACAATCCACCAGAATACTGGTGCATCACTGTACGCTAAACAGCGCATATGTGAAACCACTGTGTGTTAAACAGTGATGTATATAGGATAAACAGTGAGCATCACTATGTGTTAAACAGAAAACAGAAAACCAGTCTTAAGCCAGACAGAAATTTCTCACAAGTTAATTAGCATTTCACCTGTGAAGAACTTCCCTTTTAACAGTTCAAACCCATCTTTAATTCTTTCTTCCCTGCAAAACTGTTGGAGGTGATTCCCTCACCATCACCAAGTTGCTATGTTGATGCTGAAGCCACCGAGGCAGCAGCAGAGGACAAGCGACAGCATCGTTCCCGCCACGGGCAGGAGGGGTAGAAGGGCTGTTAGCAAAGCAGGTGTTTGGTGGAGGAGCAAAAATTTCCAGTGAGGAAACATTACTTTTTTTTTATGTACTTCAATTTTATGAGGCCTTTACAAGAGCATTTTTCTTGACACGTGCCAAAATTCGTATGTGAGCCAGTCTTATACTTAGTGCTGCTAGGTGCAGAACACCTAATGATTTCAGTGGGAACGTCGTATCTGGGCTGTTCGCAGAATCCAGGAGCCCTGCGCTGCACGGAACGTCTTTGGTACTGTGTCAGTCTTTGTAGGGGATAAGCTGCTCTAACCAGACATACGTTTAGGGAGGGAAAAGAGAGCCTTCAAGTCTTGCTCTTCACAGACAAGTGCCTTTCTCACTGTTAATCTGAAAAGTGACATTGATTCTTTTCTCTGTACCGGAGCGATGATTAGTTCGTTTGTATCTGTTGAGGTCGATGGCAAAAGCTTTTGTGAAAATAACCATAATTTTCACAGATGACTTGAAAACATGGGGACAGACAGAAGAAGACCCAGGTCTACTCAAAACTCAGCAAACCAGGTAGTAGCCTACTGGGATGAAGGTTTAAGCCCTCTATATGAGCTATCTCAAGGAGCAGGGTAAAGTAAGGCTATACCCCTGAGATTAGGCTTTGCTCTTTATAGTGCCATACACACTGTTTTGAACACTGCACTCACCTCTGGGTATTCCCTGACATTTGGGACATTAAGCCCTGTTTTTATCTTCAGAGGCAAAGGAGAAGCCTGGGCTTTGTGTCATGGGACCCGGTTTTCACAGAACTGGGTTATTCGAGACTGGTTTGAACACAAAGAAGCCAACTGATTTATTTTTTTTTAACCTACTAGGCACAAGAAACAGAACTGAAAAAAACTCCTAACCATCTCTTTTTATACAAGGAAGTGTGGTGGTCTGCGGTGATAGCTGCATGGGCTCTGAACAAAACAGCCGGTGTATCAGAGGAGGAGCGTGGTGGTATCTCAGGCATTGCCTGTGGGGACATGCCCCATCCTCCTCTGCCCAGGCAAGGGATCCCCTAAGTGCTGCAAGGTGTGACTGGTTCAGTGAGTGATTTAGATGCTGCTGGTTGGTTTAAAGGTGGCTTGCTGTATAGAAAAGCAGAGGAAGAGAGGATGTGCTCTGAAATCAAGTGTGGTGTTACCAGGTCGCACCTTCATGAGTGCTGCCCAGTGTGCTCCTGCCTCTTGGAGGACACGCGTGGAGACCCACTGCTGGCCACAGCCATGCAGTTGAGGGGATGTGCCGCTACTGCTCTCTCCAGCAAAGTTTCTCCCCTTTTGGCAGAGAGACTTCAGAAATGATGCTTTTTCTCCAGGAGCACTGATCTTGAGGGACATATCAGACAGAGGCCAGAACAATCACTGAATGCTGTGACAGCTTCGCTGAGCCCAGAGAAGCCCTTCTGGCCATCCCCCTGTCTCTCTGCATTCCTGAGCTGGATCTCATCACCCTTTCTGACTTCGAGGCATGGCTTGACCACTGCATTTGCGTTGACCTCCTTCCCTGTTTGTGTCTTCTTGCTCCCAATAACTAATTCCTTGTTCTCTATAGCTGTTGCTCCTCGGCCTTTCATGTCCTCATCCATCAGGTAACTCACCGTTTCCTCTGCTCCTGGGGTACCTGATGGCTCTTGCTCTGTCTCACCATTTCTCCTTCTGCCCTGCCAGACTTCTCTGTGGCCACCAAGCATTTGAGGCTCACCAGCCTCCCATGAGACACCAAATGCCTCACCCCAGGGTGACAATGAGTTATGAAGTGAGAAAAGGCCTTCAGCGAGGAAATATTTCTGGTGCCTTTGTCTTTAAATCCATATGCATGTAACTTTGGGGAAAACAGAGAAAAAATTGTTTCAGAACGAATGTATTTTCTTTAGAGTTTAGTACTATGTATTTTCTACATACTATTAATATTACTTATCGCACTGCATCACAACATTTACTCTTTAACCAACAGTACGTAAAGCCTCTGGTTTGTTAAAAGCTATCGTAGCCAATACCAAGTTCTTCTGGTGTTGTTTTCAATGAAGTTTGAATCTAAACACCAATATTCTGCTATTTTTTAACACTGCGTGTGTTAGTTGCTAGTGCAATGAAAGTCTATGATCAGGATAATATTAGGCTGCTAATGTTTCCTTTAAAAAAAATTAAATTTCTATAGTAGCTGTGTTACATTTCCATGCTATTTTTTGGCCTCAGTATGTAGTCTCTGTTCACGAATCAACAATACTATGTTAATGCTTTCCTTTTTAGGATGTACGTATACTCTTCACGTATGAGCTAAATTTTATCCATACATCGTATTTTACAGAAATAGCAATGTGAAAATGCACACAAGTGTATTCCATCTTCAACACTGTAAGCGTCATCATTCAGACTCAAAAGTGCAGGGGTTATGAATGGAATAGTTTTCTTTGGAATGCAATTCTCACTTCAAGGAAGTATGTTCAGATTAGACTCAACAGGCAAAAAATACTTCCATGCTGTAGTTTTCAATATGGTAAATTTCAGGGATTCTTTTTCTCCGTTAAGAAAAGGCTTTTTTCCAGAATTCCTACTCTCAAAGGCAGCTCAGAAATGAGAAGACTACGAGGAAAGGATTTCAAATGGAGGCAAATCTTGCCCCGTACAACAAGAGTAAGATAAGAAACCTTTAATACTAGCACAAAGCAGTCTTTGACTTCAAAGGTTTAATTTCTAGCTGGCACAGGACCGATAAAACAAATCATTTTCTCTTCAGATTTTGTTTTCTACTAATTGAAAGTCTGTTCTTGTAAAGCATGTCAGTGAGTGGCACACAGTGCTGGCTGCAGCTCAGCTTGGCGAGCTCCTGAGTTTATCCAGTTGACAAAATACATAACTGCGCGCACTGTGCGCTCGCAGCCCAAGGTCCCACTGACTTTGACGGCTGATAAGATCTCATTTTAAGGCCATCGGCATCTGTTCATAAGTTATTATTCCTCCCATTCCGATTTCAGTTCCGCTATTTGTTGTGGTTGTTTATCCTCATTGGCTAAGAATTNCTTTGACGGCCGATAAGATCTCATTTTAAGGCCATCGGCATCTGTTCATAAGTTATTATTCCTCCCATTCCGATTTCAGTTCCGCTATTTGTTGTGGTTGTTTATCCTCATTGGCTAAGAATTTCAAAGCAGCTTCAGGGATTTAGATACATTTTCCGGTTTATGTCTATATTCTTTACGTTTCCTTGAAGAATCCCAGTCACCCTATTTATAGACCTTCGTTAATCTCCGTGACAGCAACCTCTTGGGCTTTTGGCACAAAATTTATCCATTTCACTTTTGCATTGGTCAATGGGTGAAACAGATTAAAAGAAGTATTTCAAGAGCACAGGAAAAATATATTCTCTGCCTACATAGTGGCCTGAAAACAAGAATGTAGGCTTGAACTGTGGCAGTGGTGACTTAATTTAGACATTAGGAAGAACTATTTTGCAATAGAGACAGAGACATGTGGGATATGTTGCTGTAGGATGCCGCAGTGTTTCCGTCTTCAGACTGTTTTTAAAGGCAGGTTAGGTTATACAGCATTTTATGTCTAGCTACGCCTGCTTTCAGGCTGGTTCTTCATGAATTCGTGGCTTTGCAGTTTCACACAGCTTGCAGAGAAAGTGTTGTGGGGTGGCAAGGTGAGGTGATCACTGCTAAAAGCAAGCGAGGAGGGCGTACGGCTTCAGACCAGCAAGGGCTGTTGGGGTTAGCTGGTGGGACCTCGCTTCGCTCTCCATACAGAAATCAAGCTCTCCCCTCTACGCCCACTTGTCGAGACGATATTAAAGCTGCTGTTCAGAGGCAAGGAAAAATTGTTTCGTTCCTTGTGAGGACAGGAGTCTTTGGAGAACAGGGCTGGCAAGTTAACATACCTCCCCCTCCTCCCCCGTCTCCAGATGGGTACGGGAAGCCGTGGTCCACCCCAGGGCTGGCAAATGTGCAGGAAAAAGCAGGCAGCTGCTGGCTGGCTCATGAGGCCTGCGAAGGCAGTGGGTAGGGCAAAGGGAAGAAGTGTGCGTGTTGATACATGCGTGTCTAACACAAGAGCCGCGGTAGACCTCACAGCTGCACAATATAGTGTATATGTTATGCTGACATCAGAGGAGATGGAGTTTTTCTGTGGTTTTGTTTTTTTCCTCTCTTTCCTTCTTGACGTCCTTCTGCTGCCTCCCAAACCAACATAACCCTGTTTTACAGATGGAGGCTGGGGAAACAGACGGGGCCCAGGGCTACCATAGAAATCTGTTATGCCAGGGTAAGGGCAGTCAAGGGTGAGCTGGACCAGCACCTCTGGCAGCAGCAGGAACTCCAGATTTAGGTCATTTTTCTGGCTGGTTCCCAGGTAGACTGAGGGAGGTCGCAAAAACTGGGGCTCAACGAGCCGATCACAAGGTACTGCCTTTTCTGCCTCCGAGCCTTAACAGTCAATGTTGGCACTTTCATGCACTGCACGGATGACCAAAGCAATAGGTATCACCGCAGTGCTTCAGGAGGGATTGCTTTCTTGATCCCAGCCTTGAGGAGTTATCTAAATGCTAGGCATAGTCTAATCTCCCATGTATACACATATTCATGGCTACTGAAGATGTTATGTGGGTGTACCCAGTGGCAAAGAGTAATCTGCTTACTTCTACACACCACTGTCAGGTGAAAAGCATTTTTTTTGATCTTGCACACAGTCAGAGGTCCACAGGCAATCATACATGATACTGGGACTGCTCAGGATAGCTAGCATCCAGAGAGGCATTTTTCACGCACGCTGGCTGCAGGGAATACACACCACACCGAGACTTCTAAGTTTCCATTTTGATCACATTGCTCAAACATGAGAATGAGTCACCCACCATACTGAAAACCATGACCTTTGTATTTACACCAAAAAAGGAATGATAAGCTCAGGAGAGGGAAAGAAAACTAGAGAGGGAAAAAAAAAAAGAACCCAAACCCAAGCACGTCTCGGCTGTTTGAAACACAGTCAGCTGCTGTTATTCAGAGGCGAGCTAAAGACGTTGTTGCCGCAATTGGGTTTGTTCAGTGTAGCTGCATGGACCCATGTCAGCGGCACTGCCGTCCCTGCAGCAGGCATATTCTGGTCACAATAAAGCAGGACACAGCTTTGTGTGTCCATCCATCCCGTAAAGGTACCATATGAGATTTTTATTTAGAAATAGACTCCATCTTTAATTTGGAGCAATCCTGCCCTTCAGCCATCTCCAGCAAAAAACTTGTGTTGTGAGGCAACAAAATGGTGGCATGTTAAGAGTGCTTACTGTCAAAGTAACCAAAATACGGAGATCCAAAAGCAAATAAGTCTTCAAGACTTTTAAAAATGGTTAACAGGACAGAATTCTTGAGTTTGTTTTCCCCCATATTCCGTCTCCATCTAAAGAACAAAAATACCTAACTAATTTCTAGTATTTTTCATCAACAAAGCACTAGTTACAAAATTTACTACAGAGCAGATAAAAGTATATAGTGGGTAGACCTGAATGGGACCTGACAAAGAACATGGCTGTGAAGAGAACAGACTTAACATGCATCAACATTTAAATATAGCAGGCCAGCTGACTGACAAAAGCTAAGCACTGAAGTGGATGTATTTTTATGCGCCTCTCTATATCACACTTGGANTACCTAACTAGTTTCTAGTATTTTTCATCAACAAAGCACTAGTCACAAAATTTACTACAGAGCAGATACAAGTATATAGTGGGTAGACCTGAATGGGACCTGACAAAGAACATGGCTGTGAAGAGAACAGACTTAACATGCATCAACATTTAAATATAGCAGGCCAGCTGACTGACAAAAGCTAAGCACTGAAGTGGATGTATTTTTATGCGCCTCTCTATATCACACTTGGAGCATCCTTTCAGACAAAAAGGACAAAACCCTTGCAACGGTTATTTGTTTAAGTGAAGACGATCGACTGGACAGGGTTCTAATGTATCCGTGAAGTGTTGCCCATCCAGCAGACAAATTGTATCCACGGGGTGAGGATGAAAAGAACAGAGGTTGCGAGAAACATTTATGAGCAGCCTGCTGAGATGATCATTAGAGCCACTTACATCCATCCCATTCTCTGATACAGTCAAAGGGTGTTCTCAGAAGGAAACTTGGCCGCGCACCAGCGGGCAGCTGCATTTTTAAGTGGACACCCCTGTCAACGAAAAATTTTCTGTGTTACAGCATGAGCTCTACCATCTGTTGGCTAGCTCATTTATCACCAGCTAAGCTTCCAAAAAACCGACGAGGAACTGAAATGATGTAAAAAGCAAATGTCCTTGGGGAAACAGTGTTTTGTATTTCCCACAGGGAGCAAGAACTTCTGTGCTTTAGAAGCACTTACAACACTAAAAGAGAGAGAAATAAATGTTAGAACTGATCAAAACCAGAGAGAATAAAGAAAGCAAGCTGCTTCATAAAGGCTAACTAATTGACATCTGTAATGGCAGGCCTGCATGCTGAAAAACACCTTCTAAATCCTCATTTAAGGTGCTTCAAATAATTGAGACTTCATTTAAATAGCTGCCATTAAAATCAGTGAAGATCAATAGGAGCAGCCTATTAGGGCAGCAGTTTCTGCATTTGAAAGGGTTGGTCCTCATGTGCTGCCTATGGCCAAATTAACTTTATTTTGCATACACTGATTTCTTTGAGAGACGCATATGATTTTGTCTGACAGAAGCCCTGGATCACTGGTTGTCTGCTTCCTCCCCGCCATGAGAAAGGGGGCCCAGGTCTCACTGGGTAACACCTGGTGCTGAGCACCAGGGATGCCAAAGCCTTTGGGATGCTGCTGCCCAGCTTGCCTCCATCGGAGGGGCAGGGGTGATCTCCAGCAGCAGCAAGTTGCTGTCTTCTCCCCCTGTTCCCACAGGGCAGCAAGAAGAGGGAGCACAGCTCTTTCAGCCTCTCCTCTTTGTACCAGCTCCAGCCCTTGCCTCTTGCCCTCCCCTTCCTATGGGTGGGAAATTTGAAGGCCCATCCCCAGGCACAAGACAAAGCTTTCAGACCTATAACCAGACAAAGGCACAACAGTGCAGAACTTGCTGAAATGCTGGGGGTTTTCTGTCATGTTAGAAACTGGCTGAGGAAATTGTATTAGAACAAAAAAAGTGATCACTTACACGCTTTTGAGGAAAGACAGAAATGGTGGAAGTGGAGGAGGGGTTACGCTCTATGTAAAAGAGCGATTTGAGGACATGGGCAAGAGGACAAGTCAGCTGAGTGCCTTTGGGTCAAAATCAGAGGTGTCACCATCAAGGGAGTGCTTGTGGTGGGTGTCTGCTATGGGTGACCTGGTAGGAAAAGAGAAACAGATGAAATCTTCTTCAGACCACTCAAAGACTGACAATAGCGGCCTTTGCTGCAGTGACAAGAGCGTGGAGCTTAACATCCTAAGGGGTGTGAAGAAGGTAAGTAAGTAGCAGAATAAAGCCTCAGAAGTTCCTAAGAGCAGAATTTAACTTGCTCAGGGAGCTGTTCGGAGGTATCACAGAAGAGTCTACCTTGGAAGCCAAAGGTGTTCAGGAGTATTGGGAGACTTTCAGAGACAGCCTTCTCCAAGCACAAGTTCATCCACCTAAGCAGGAAAAGGAGCTGGCACAGCAAGAAACCAGCCTGGTTAAACAGTGAGCTACCAAGAGAAATGAGATGCAAAAAAGGAACATAAGAGAGATGGAAAAGGGAACAGCTTCCAGAAAAGAATATAGAAATAGCGCTCAGGCAGGCAGAGATGCAGAGAGGAAGGCTAAAGCCTAGCTGAAGGCCAAACCGGCAAGAGATGCCCAGAGCAGCAAGAAAGTACTAACACACTGCATTTATGTTAGCAAGCAGAAAGGCAAAGAAAACGTAGGACCACTGCTGAGCGGGGCTGGCAAGTTAGTTAAAAGTGACAGAGGGAAACCTGAAGATTTTCCTTCGTGCCTTCTCTGCCTTGATCTTCACGAGTAAGGTCAGCCTCCCAAGCCTCTACAGAAGCAATGACAGAGCAAACAATGAACTGCTGACAGTGGGAGAGGGTTGAGTTAGCTGAGGTAGGTGTTGGCTTCTCCCAGTCACCTTCTCCTTCATGCCTGTAAATAGCTTCCATGAGGACCCTTTCCATAATTTTTCAAGGGGCTCAAGTGAGTCTGACTCATCTGTGATTTCCCAAACCTTCTTTTTTGCTCTTTTTGTAGATGGGTGTAATTTTTGCCCTTTTCCAGTCAGCTGGGACTTCCCCTGAACTCCATGATCTGTCAAAGATGTTCAAGTGTGGCTTTGCAGTGATGTCGGCCAACCCTCTCGGCAGCCTCGGATGCATTCTGCCAAGTCCCATTGCCTTGTATGTGTCCAGCTGGTACAGGTGGTCCCCAACACTCCTGAGCTCCTCTGCCCTCCTTGGGAACCTTTCTAACAGTTTCCTGGGAAGCTGAAATCAGGAGCAATTTTGTGTATGATCATCTGTATATCACGTATAGAAACCTGAGGCTGCCGATGGGAACATATGACGCGACAGACCTGTTAACTTCGACGCAAGCAAAAGCTAGCACAATGCCTGGTCAGCCAGGCTAAGGGAATGAGGCAGAAGGGCTGTGGTAATCCTCAGCCTAAACTAAGAAACCATAAGTCAGCTAGCCAAAAGAAGAAGAAGAAGAAAAGCAGTCTTACAACACATACTCATCTACAGCAACATGGTTCTGTAACATTATGCTGTCATTATCTTGTTCATAGGCCGTAGAGAATTGTAATAATATATTTTTCCCTACATTCATCCTCACATATGCTCACATTTTACAAAAAAACCCACAACACATGTTTGACAATGTGACAAGAGTGCTGGAGGGCCTGAACACAAGACCAGAGGGCTAGCAAGCCTTGCTGCAGCAGCGACACTATCACTTGGTGGCCACAACCAGCTTTGATGCCTTGTAGAAGGCAAAACCAGGCAACCAGACTTACCGAAGTGAGAGCAGTGGGAAACACAGGTATCTTCTAGTGTCTTGTCACGGGAGGATCCTCATGGGGACCCCCTGGGGTACAAACACTGGATGACAGCAGAGGCCTTTGAAGGTACATGCAAAAACTGCACATTGCCCATTGAGGAGTACAGCCTTGATTGCTGGATGGACTGGGTTTGAAGGAGTAACAAAGACTGAAACAACATATACTCAGCTCAAGTAAATCATCCCGTACGTGCTGAAAGTGGGAAGGAAATCAGAAGGTATAAACCCCCTAAAAGAACAGGAAAAAAGGAAGAAGAAAGAATTTCTCCTGCACTGTCTCCTCAGGTAAGGATACCATGCGTGATCAGCAACACCACTTCCTCCTCTGGATTTGGGGGGGGGAATACTGCTTTTTGATTTGCCCCTTACAACATCTTGCTAACGTGGACTCAGCAATCATATGTAAAGTAGTACCTTTTACCATGGAATCAGGTTAAATAAACTGGGACGTTAAGGAGCCGTTCGTATGTGTTTTGTTTTCTCCTTCGACCTTCCCACTGAACAAGGTGATTGATACCACAGCACAAAGGCAGAGTAAACTCGTATGGCAGAGCTCCAGGAGAAATCATTTATCGTACAGCAACAATTCACTCTTTATTCTGGAAATTAGGACAGCACCAGGCAAGAAGAAGAGAGGAGAAACGCATTTCACGACAGTCTCTTGGTCTGAAATGGGACTCGTTCCCACCAGTACCCAAGATCGTATGCCCCTTGCTTCAGCAGTGACTGCTACTGCCACAAGACCACCAGTTTGATTTTTCCAGCGATACCACTGCAGCTCAGCCAAGGTGAATGCGAATCGTTGGCATCTGGCATCTTGGGGGCAGGGGGCAGGAATCCTCATAGGCCAAATGCTGCCAGGCGGAGCTCTGTGGTGCCCACAGCTCCAAGCAAGAGTGTTGCAAAGCAGTGCCCTGGGCAGGCTGTGGGGAGGTTCCACTAGCATGTGCCTTTTGGGTCAAAAGTACCCCTGATGGACTGAAAAGGGCAACAACCATTTAGAAGGAGGTTTGGAAAACTAGCTTATAAGGTTTGGAGTGGTTCAGCATTCCTTGCAAGGAATCTCAGACAGCTTGATCAGATACACTTCAATTTTCCAGTGACTATTATTGTCTATTAATAATATATATTACATACTCCAGAAATAACTTTTCCACATGAAGAATTTGCAGCCAGNGAAAACTAGCTTGTAAGGTTTGGAGTGGTTCAGCATTCCTTGCAAGGAATCTCAGACAGCTTGATCAGATACACTTCAATTTTCCAGTGACTATTATTGTCTATTAATAATATATATTACATACTCCAGAAATAACTTTTCCACATGAAGAATTTGCAGCCAGTTTACCACATCCAGTATCATATGCTGGCAGAGCGAATTCTCCAGCTGTTGTAGATGGCTTTTAAGGGCTGTGGTGAGGGGGCACTACTGCCTAACGTCAATGGAGGTATCTAATAAAAACATAGCTCTATTAAAGACCTGATTCACACAAAGACATCCTTCAGCGGGATTCTGTTTTATAATAGGCACAGGGGTGTAGTTGCTCAGATACTATCAGTATGATAAAAAGGAGAGGAACCTGAATGGGCAAGTAGAAATTACGACATTTCAGCGATACTACTCCCAGGTATGCTGTAAGCCTTGCAGAGTGATTTCCAAGCTCTGTGTGAACACACAGCAAAGTACACAGATTAACAGCAGTTATTGTTTACATTGATCTTTAATGCCATATTGTTTTCCATGGGGTTCAGAAGGGCTGCTGCAGCACCCTTCAGCAAAATACTCCTCCTTGTTTTCCCATGGTCATATGCAGAATTACCGCTGCCCTTCCAGGCCTGAAGTGGCTGCGTTTCAAGAGCATCTAGTATATTCGTTGTGGATAATGCATGTTGTGACTCCTCAGACAGAAAGACTTGTAAAAATGCATGCTGTGCAGGAGGAGGCTTCAGGAATGAGTTGGAATGAGTGCCCAGTTCTCAGCAGTAAAGCATTACCACACCAGGCCTAGGAGAGCTCCCGTTCGGTTCCATGCATGCTCGTGGATGTGCTTGTGCATTATTGCAGCACACACTGGGGAAGGGAAGAACATTTTGTTACAACAATTCTACATACAAAAAAATGTTACAAAAGCCTAACCAGGAATGTTTTTATATATTTTTTTTCCCAAAGTGGGCATATAATAATGTATTTGATTCTCTTCATTAATTCGTATAAAACTTCACTCAAGTAGACCTTTGAGATTTTTATTATCATTAATTATGTGTATTACAATAGCAGCCAGAAGCCTCCAAATTAGTGCCCAATGCATAGGGCCCCATTGTACAAACAGATGTTAAAAACCAGTCCCACCTCCAAACTGATGACAAATGAAATAATGAGGATACGGAAGTCCCTGTGGGGTCCACGTCTAAGCAGCCAGAGACCCAGCAAACTTGCAGCATGCTGATGAGTGTGTGATATGGTTTCTTCACTTTTGGGTAGACTCTGGAGGAAGAAAAAGAATCGGATCTGTTGGCGCATTGCATTTTCCACAACGGAGCTGCCACAGTGCTGAGATCAGTATGACCCATTCCTTTATGCTTGCTGATGATCCTAGTTTCAATCCTTGCTCAGTAGGATCCTGTGACTCAGCGAGTGAAAAATGTGTCCTCACTGAGGACACGTACTAAACTTCCCATTGCCTTCTCTTAAATCAGTATTTTGACCCTGCTTTCTGGCGGCAGATACAAACCATGGGAAGAAAGAAGCTGCAGGGGGAGAAGGAAGAGACAGACCTGCAGACAGGTAGTTTACCCAGGGCCGAAGAGAAGAATTCTGTCCTTCCTGCCCTGTAAGTGGGGCTGGTTGAATGCTTTCCAGGAAAATATGACTCAAAAAATGAAGTGGGAAAATACCTGCACCACGCTGCATGAACGTGATGGTGGCTCTGTTTCCTTGTCCCTAATGCACCAATGCCTAGGGGATACAGAATTAGGCCAGAAGAGGCTAGAAAGAGGTTGTTAAAAGATCCAGCAGGAAAGACAAAAGAATACCACAGTAAAAGAGCCTCAGTTACGCACCTTCAAAGAAGCAGAGGTAGCTTGGGCCATCACTGAATGGGACAGCCTACCTGCCTGGCTGAGTCTAGGCTAGGATGGTCTAGTTTTCTGAAGGCCGTGCAGAGGCAAAAGCGAGATTGGTTGTTCATGCACCATTTTTGCCAGCCACCCAAGAGTCTTGCAGATCTGTGCTTAACTTTATATGCCAGATATATAAATAATGCAGAATTGTTCTCCTGAGAGGTGAAGGTGGCTAAGCCCATGCTTTCGTTTTATGGATGAGAAGCTCATCATGACACAGTGGTCACTTTGTCAGCTTTATAGGTGCTCGTCACCCGCAGAGCAGTACTATTGCAAACAGAGCAGCTACGCAGTGAACCCTTGGCTTTAAAAATCGCCCCAGAGAGGAGCCCTCTTTATCAGAGATCTTTTCTGTCATGGCAGATGAGATCATATTAGATAAGAGAACCTTTTGTTGTCTGACAGGAAACATAGCACTGACCTTCCTGAAGGCTCACGCTGAAGATAGCCTCCTGCAGTGCTCATATATGCAGGAGAACGTCAGAAAATTACCCCTTGTCAGGAAATAATTAAAAATGTTATCTTTTTGTCTTTGGAGTTCCTTGAGTCTCTGTTCCCTTCACCTCTCTCTCCCCAGTGGCTGCTGGAGGAAGCTGCGGGATACAGGACCTGAACCAAAGCCTGTTGAGTAGCCGAGACTCCCTTCTAAGTACAACTACTATTATTATTTAAATCCAACCCTTTGTTCCCGTTGCTTATCAGCTCTCAGCACTACAGCAGCTACACTCTGATTTCAGCTCCGACAGGCTGGAAGCTCTGGAAATAGCTTCATGCTACCTAAGTAAAGCTCTGTTTACTAATGAAAATATCAGAGGGAATGTCAAAATAGTTCTGGCAGATGAAGGAACGTGTGTTTGACCCTGACCGAATTCTCCATCTTTGGGTAATCCCCCCTGCTCCTGTCACTCAGGAAATGTCAACAGCTGGTTATCATGGACCCTTCCTCCACCCACTAGCAGCTCCATGTCTTAAACTTCAGCGATATTATTCATGCAGCAGCGTGTGCCAGGCACACGTCACTCTTATCTTCAGGTGTTTGAATTCCTCTGGTGAGGTGCAATAAGGCAGAAGTGAATCAGGGTCCAAAACTATAAATGCTCTTTGCTCAGGATTAATCTGATATGCTTGTAAGGCATATCAGCCCTATTGTGCCTGTTGTCATGCACTTGGGGCGGTGTTACACCCACAAATTTATCAGGAACAAACTGGGATGTTGGCTCTGGTGCTGGTTTAACATTGGAGCATCTGCTCCCTTGGGGAAAGATGGGAAGGGCTGACACCACCTGCCCAATCCTCATGGGGAGGCAGAGGCCAGCAGAGGCACTAGCCTCAGTGGCTGAAGTGGCCGCCACTTCCTTACACCACCAGAGGCATCAAGGAGGCCCAAGACCCAGCAAAATGGGTGCAGCTTGGCTGCAAAAAGAAACCCCCAAGGCAGAGCTGAGGGGCCCTTTTCAGTGTGGTCCCACACCACGTCATCCGCTCTCCAGGAGTGCCCTGTGCACCCAGCCAGCAACGCTGCTCTCCTCCTTGCAAAGTCCCTCAACTCTGCCGCTTGGCAAGGAGAGATGCCACAGAGCAGGAGGGAAGCCTGCTGCCCTGCAAGGGAGTGGAAAAGAACCCTGCTGCTGCTTCTGCAAAGTGAGGCAGCACGCCCAGCTTCATGCCCGCGCCTGTCCCCACCGGTAGCCTCCTCAGCGAGAGCACCACCCCCAGCATGCGTGCTACAAGGGTCCTTTCCAGCTGTAAAATTTCCCGTGAGACACCAGGGGCTGCAACAGTTTCCGAATCTGTCACAACACCCGGGATTTCGGCAGCCCCGCGGCAGCCCCGCACCCGTTCGCGGGCTGCCCGTCAGCACCCCGGCCCGCAGCAAGGACACCGGCTCGCCTCAGTTCAACACTTTCTCCGAGAAGTGTCCCAGCTTCCCCTCCTCCTGCACGGGCTGCGAGGCCTGGCCGCAGCGGGACAGGTGCCGCTCCTGGGCCAGGGGGCCAGTGGTCTGCCATGGCAGCCCGCTCCCCGCCGCCGGGCAGGCACCCTGCAGCTCCGCACACTTCTCCTTGTAGTGCTGGGTGTTGCCGGCAAAAGTCTCACAGCGGCTGAGGTTTTCTTCCTGCACGGGGCTGCCCACATTCTCCTCGCTCAGCCCTGAGGCTGTTGCTCCTTCCTGGGAGTTTTGGCTAAGGTAGACAACAATGATGTCGCCCTTGAAATTCATTACTTGTCCGCTTGAGATAAAGGTGGAATTACTGTTTCCAGTCACATTTCCTGGGGAAGGAGGGGGGAAGAAAAGAAGACACACGTGATTAATATTTTCCCCTCATGAGATGGATGCTTACCATGGTGAACTTAATCCGCTCTGGTGGCTTTACTCTTGTTCCATTGCTTTTTCCCCGTGACAGGGGGATGCTCCTATAATCAACGCCTTCCACTAGACCCTTTCATTATTTCCATTTCTGCCTCCTCAGGACAAAGTCTGTCATCCATGGGGAGCCTGTCTGGAAGGCTTGGAAACGTTTTCTCTCTCAAGCGTGCTCCGGGAGGCAAGAGAGAGCGCGACCATCTCATGCTCTATGTGCCACCTGATGCACGAGCCTCATCCAAACTGCCTCTGCCTGCGGTTTGTGAGGAAATGATCGTTATGTCTAATTAAGAGATTTATTTTTTCGAGAGTCCCAAGCATCATGTTGTTGGTTTTTTTTCTCCTTGGTAAACAACCAATCCTACCATGTGGGCTACGTAGCAGGCTTATTGAATAAATACTGAAAGACTTAACGTCAGACCACACAGTCACACAGTGTTCAAATAACACAGAGCTTATACAATTATCTTATGTTGTCCTTATCCTCCATGTAGGTACACTCTGGTACTCACCTAGTGCCCTCATGGATTTACCTGGATATATACTGGCTCCAGTGAAGCGACTGAGTCTATATTACAGTAACCTAATGGAGTTAAGGTTTTGGTCAGTCTGCCTGCAGTTAGAGACTTTTCAGTAGAAATTCAATCTTTCTACTATTCAAGAACTGGTTGCTGACTCAAGTGACAGGAGGACCGGGCTCTGGGAATTAATAAAGGTCCCTCAGAGCAGAAAGAAAATAACTGAGAGCAAACTTTCAACAACAAACTAACAAACTCGTTAAAGTTTGAAAATTAAACAAACTGAAGCAACAAAGTAAAAAAAAAAAATCTTCCTAGCCTATGGACACTCCTCCTGAGAAATGTTTTTCCTGCTGTGCTTCACTTAATCATTACGTGCGGACCTTTTAGACATTTTGTGCCTTTCCTCATTACATTCCTCGACACTTGAGGTGTTCCCATTTTCATTGCAGCTAAGCATGGGCCAGCCCAGAGAAATGTTGTTTTTTCTAGAGGCCATGGGTGATGTCTGCACATCAGCAATGGACACTGGACTCCAAATGTGCCGAGTTAGGACCTGTGCCTGCACATAACCGAGTCTGGGTAGCACTTGAGCATCTCTCTAATCGCCCCCCTCAAGCAATCCTATTTATTTTACCTAAACCACTGCATTGCTAGCTCTTCACTTTCTTACCAAGCGTTGTTGGTTAACATGAGGTGTCAGTAAGAGTCTTCTCTGCAGGAGATTTTTCCCTGCTGGTTACTTCCCCTGTGTTCGATTTGGTTCAGCTGTTTGCCATCAACACAACTGTCAGGCATAATGGGAATACAAAAATAACTGTTTGCCTTTATACAGATTGCCTGTCACTCACAAAAGGTACTGTGGAAAAGTTTACCAGTGCTCAGTGTGAGATCAAGAATTTAGAAATATACGTGACAGTGGGGAGGGGGAAAAAAAAAAAAGAAGCAGATTAATACATTTATAATGTTTAGTTGAACGTGGCTAGCAAATCTTCACTGCTTTCCAAAGACATCGTGCTGAAACAAAAGGATATTTGAGGCCCAAAAGCACAGAAAATGGACACAAGAGCTTCCTGGACTGCACTAAGAGGTGTGCTTCCAACCTGGAAAGTATAAGGAACACCTTTGGAGGATAAGTGAAGGCATTGCTCTCTGCGATGTTTCAGCCTTTTTGATCTTTTCAGGCTACCCAATGATATTAATTACAAGGACAGATCAATTTTTTGTGGCAATTATTCACTAAGAACTGGAACAACGCAGGCGATTAATTTTCTCTGAGCCATCTAATGGCCTCTAGATGGTAAGTTGCTGCTGAAGTGGGCTGGTTTGGGATCTGGAAGTGAAAGGCTCTGCAAAACCATTCCTAATCGTGAGTCACCTAAGTCTGCCTACACTCATGCTTTATGCTGTAGCCCTACACATGACTTGAGGTGGTCATCAACTGACGCTTTATATTCTGACTGCACCCAGGCTTGCGGGGTTTGAAAGAACACGTGAAGGCTTACCTCCATCTCTGGTGGTGACCCCTGTAAGTGGCACCTGTCCAGAGGTTTACTTTGGTCCTCTAAGGCTGTTTCACAGGAGGGACAGGGTTTGCAATTTCTGTTGTCATTTTGAATGCTAGGAAACTAAAACCAAAACTTCATGGAATTACCCATGGCCTTTTTCTTCCCATTTTTCATGCACTCTCTTTTGTATCGTTCTGTCTTAGCATGACTGTGTGCAAAGCCTGGTGGCTTCAGCTGCTTTGAGAAGCTTTACAGAAAATTATTTTGCATGCACATTTATTCCACCCGGATGTTTCACAAGGCCCAGCAAAATCACCCATGCTGCTGCAGCTCTGCGTGCAGCCCCAGCGCACCCAGGGTGCTTCTGTGAGGCAGCTATGGCTAAGCCCCTTCTCACTCCTCGTGCAACCAGGAGCCACCAGCGGGGCACAGCCACTCTGTGTACAGAAAAAAACCCCTGCCAGTAAGCCGTGTTACCTACAGATTAACTAACCCACGCTCTCATAATGCCCACAGCTCAGTCAGTACCTGCTTGCAGTCCTGCCTAAAAAATGGCAAATTAGGAACGCTGTATGTGTGCTCAGGTTTCACCAGATGGCACTATAGCATGTACATAGCTGAAAGCACAGGCACAATTCAAATCCCATATAAAGAATTGTGCTGCAGATCTAAGATGGCACTTTGTAGCATGTCACTTAAATCCAAGCTCTCCTGTTCGCCCTGTTGTTCCTTAGTATTTCTCTTCCTCTCTGTGTCAGATTTAGAAAGAAAAGCAGTACTTCTGCAGATACTACTGCCAGACACGAATTGACATTCAATTGTACCTCAGAGTCACCTAATAAGAAAAAAAATATAATCTGTGTTCTCTTTACTACTGCTGAATTTTGCACAGACCAGGCAGTGAAACTGTCAGGATTTCAGGAAACTGAAGCAGCAGAAAGAGTATCTGGTCTTAGAAAGATGAACTCTACACACTTTCAGATTTCCACATGGCATGTATGTTGAGAGGGGAAGGGCATTCCAAAGGGCTGCTTTTGGGCTTTGGCAGACTGACAAGAATGTCTCTGTACGAAACTTTAAGGAACAACATGGTTTTAAAGAAGGGCAACTGCTTACAACTGCTGTGTGTACTATGGTAATATTTAGATGTCCCAGTCAAAACTAAGGTCTCATTTCGCTTGCAGTGCATCGACATAAATAGAGCATCTGACTTCAAGAGATTATAATCTAAAATGACTAATAACACATGACAGGCAGATTGCAGACTTTTATACTGAAAAAAGTCTGAGGGAGGAAGGTTTCATCCAGAAAAGGCTCATACTTCCCTTCTGCTAGTTTTGCTTCAGTGGTTATTTTTTCCCTGCTTTCATTTGACAATTTAGATATATTTACTCAAACAGTAAACTGGTAGTCAATTAGTAAATTTGCAACAGTATTTCAGGGTTGTTTAGGGGGCAGAGCACTTGCGTATGGAGAAACAATGTCTATATGAAATTATTTTTAGGTGAACCCTTGTATCCTCCTAGCAAATTAAAACAAAGCAAAAGAGCTAAAAGCAGAAAATTGAACATAATCTCTTAGACCCAATCACAGCCACCAGGTTACAGCTCCAGCTGGAGTTTCACTGACCGCCACATAAAAGCAACTGGAATTAAACTAACAGCAAAAATGCACATGCAGACCGTTGAATGGAAAATTGTTTGTCTGAGTGTTATGCATCCATTCTTGACTCAGCCTCTATACTCTCATCCTTCTAAGTTTTCTCCAACACACATACCTGCTATCACCAAAATACTTCAGTAAGAGAATTGCCTGGCCTTTGCAGTGACAGCCAGATAATGGCTTCTGCATTGCTGGTTACATCAGGGCAGGACAACGGTCCCTCACACTCATCCTATTTGCAGAATTCACTACAAACCAAATGGCCTTGCTACTTCATTTTTGTCTTTCAGATTACCTTCAGGGCAACTAAGTGAAAAGATATAATTTTATTCTTCTCCCCTTCTCCTAAATCAGACCCTCTGAATAATACTGAGCTAGCACAGAGAATAATCCTATCTGACTGTGTACAGGTCAAGCCTAATGGGCTTACCAGATGCTGGAGGGAGGTCTGAAGTGCTGCTGTTTGCCCCTGAAGTGCTTCTGTTTGTGTTCTGGTACTTAATGTTACTACTATCCGAAGACGCATCTTCCATACTGTGATCACTTGCTAGAGTGCTCTGACCAGCAGAGAGAAAATTCAAGCCACAGGTGCACTGTGCATAGGATCCAGTTTCTGGGGAGGTGGAGGCACTGTCAGCTGCAGCACAACAGGGTTTGCTCCACTTTCTGGGAGATTCCCTGTATGAAATGCCACACCTCACACAGATCTTCTCTGAGTCACAGTTTGTTGCAAAATGATCTGTGCCTTTGTTGCCTGTTTCCTTCAGGCAACTGTGGGCATGTTGGCAAGATTTCTGAAGAAGTTTGTCTGTGGCAGTGTGTGCCCCATCCATGTCAGAGGAAGGGTGAGAGCCTTGAGAGACTGATACGTCCTCTGTGCTCCCAATCCCTGAAAAGTACTGATTTAAGCTGTCATTCTCCCCTGCCTCCATTGGCTCTGAAAATGATGACACGGTTTTACTGGCAGTCCGACTCAGCAAAGATAAATAATCAGTGGTATTGAGATCCTTATCCATGTATTCGTCTTCCATGGGAACTGGTGGGAAACGGTCATCACCAGTCTCAGTTATTACACAGAACTCTTGGAGGCTCCCTCCCACCTCGCACGGCGCCGTGCCGGGGCTCCCATTCCTGCAAGGAGCTTGACTGCTGGTGCAGCATGAGTTTCCAGGGGCGGGAGAGCCAGCAGGGCCCAGGAGACACACGCCTTCAGAGGTCTGGGGGACAGCAGCATTTACGGTGTTCACGGTAACAAACGTATCCCTTCGGGGCTCCTGAAAGAAAGCCAAAAGACAGACGTGTTTAATGAACAGATCAGCAGAGGGTTATTTTCTAGATGAAGAAGGAACAGGCAGATCTCAGTTACTCTTCGGTGTGGAGCTGCTGGGGGTGAGCAGTACTGCTATATTTGACTGTTGAAGTGTAATTCTGTTCTGCTGTGAAACCATGACCAGTGATGCTGGGCTCAGTGGGTGTTCACAAAAAGATCTGGTGGCCTGGGGGCAATAACGTTTAATTTTGGGAGATGACTGTTCCTACTTCTTAAGAAGGCACTTGAGAGTTAATAAATCCGTAAGAGTCACTGGATTCTGCTCTTCCTTATGGAACATCAATATGACCTACTTAACTGCTTATAAGGTTTGGAAACCTCCCAAATCATCTGTGTCTGAAGGGCTGTTGCTCTGCGAAGGCCTTACTGGAAGCAGAATCTTTATTATCAGTAACGATTGAAGAAAGAAACTGGGTTGATTCAGAGGGCCCAAGACAGACTAGAAAAAAAGAAGTCACACAGGCAAGGTTGCTTGAATCTGGAAAATGTTAGGACAACAAATGCAAAGGCTCATGACGTCACGTTGCCAGTACTTGTCAAAGCAAAGCTATATTTTTGGTTGCAGCTCCACAAAAAAGGGTTGGGAAATACTTCAAGGGTTCCCTTCAATTCATGCAAGGCGTGTGTTTGGGAACTGCTACTTTTGCATCTGTTCAGATCTTCCAGGATGGAGGAGAGAGCGTAAACGCTGCCAGCCACTAATTGCCGTTGATTCACTCCTCTGTCCTCGAGGATCTGCGCAGCTGCCAATGCAGGGGGTTACATGAACATTTATGAGACAAAAAGAGGAACTGCCTGCTCAAAAAGGTGGGTTTGGTTTTTTGGTAGCAATGGAATTTGAGTCTTCCGACAGCTAAGCTAGACAGAACTCCTAGACGGGGTGGTAGGGAGACCGCGCACCTGGGACACCTCAGTCCATGCTCATGGTGTGAAGCAGGCACTGCACACGAACTTGAACCTGAGCCCCCATCTAAGTGTTCCAAGCATGGGATCTGGGGCTGTTCTGGAGCAAAACCACTTGGAAGGCCTTACTTTTTTCACAGTCGAATAGACAAGAGGGATTTCTGCAAGCACTAGAAGTAAGGGGTCTCTCTCTTCATCTGATGGCTCCAAGTTAATGCCTTGCATGTCTGGCATTCTTGGCATTGTCCCAAATCCAGGTTTCTCCCCATCAGGACTCTGCTATGTAAAAAGGTGCAAACTCAACTAAGCTGTTCCTGCTCTCCGGATTTAGAAAGGTGCTCTCCTAGGCAGTCTCAGGCATTCAGCAACCAGTGGGCTCATGTTTAACTTTCTCCTCATAAATATTTAGTCATCACAGAGACTTTTACGACTGTTAAAATTGGCTGAAACCAGAGGCCAGGTTCAGAAGGTACTCAAGAACGGTGATTTCGTACGCCTCACATTTACAGAAAACCAGACTGAAAAAGACAAAGCTGTGAGCATTTTTTGAGGAACTTAGAACTTGCTTTCTCGCTAAACATTAACGTGGAGTCTGCTTCAGGAGGGGTGTCAGGAATGTCATGAGGAAAACCTAAACCAGAGAGAAAATGTTAGCACCTTTGACTTTACCTTTGTTCCTTTTATTTGGCTGCACACTTCATTAGCCCAATTCTGTAGATCTGCTGTAAGGAAAACAAAAAGAGTAGCTGTAACATATAGCAGGCACTGAAGTTAGCCACAGACCTAAACACCCACAGTCATTCACAATCCGCAATATCATATTAAATGAAAACCAGCAAGACTGTTTTTACTGACTGTTCAAGTGTCCCAGCATCGGTCCAGCTGAGGATTCATTGTAACTGGAAGAGGGATATATTTCTATGGAACAAATGTTTCCAAGCTCCTAAAATAGACCACAGTTAAACTGTGTTCCGCATCAAATGGGGTTTCTTTCCTGGTCATATGTCACACCAAGCTATGACTGGCCCGATAGCGACCCGCTTGTACGGTCTATTTCAAGAGAAGTCACACGGATGGCCCAAAGGCCATTCTCAGACAGGAGTGAGGAGCCTGGAGAGAAGACGGTAAGCCACTGAAACCACAGGATGGCGGGCTCAAATACAGCCTATTCCACTTCATCCGAGTATACTTAATGGGGAAATTCACTTAATAGGAGTATCTCCAAGGAAAAGCTTTAAGTCCAACAATGTTTTATGGTAAAGACCGCCACTTCAATAGTTCTTCTCGTTTTCTGTTTATACCTTCAGGAGATTTTGTAGGACTCTGGTCTAGTGTGCATTTGAAGCTTGTGATGCTTTTGTATGCCTGAGGACAGATCAGCTATGTAGCCGCTGCCAGTTCCCAGCAATGACTCTGTTCCTCTGATGTAAAGTCTGCACATTTACCATCAACCCCCAAGCAGGCAGAGCTTCTTCCTGAGCCTGCAAGCCTCAGGGGCTCCGGTTACCAAGATCTACCATGCAAAGGCAATGAAGGACTGTCACTGCAGAGCAGCAGGGCAATAGAAACGTCAAATAAAGAGCATCCTCCCCTAACCTGCTTTGCATCGTAAGTATTTGGTTTGCAAGGAGAGTCACCATTTCCTCCAGCCCATCCCAGGAATTCCAGATTTAGCACAACCCATGTTTAGTGTGGCAAAGGCAGCCCATTTCTAAAACACAGGCTGAAATATATTTTGCAAGAGAGGGTTGCTGTCTTCCCTTCCACTGCTCCTGAAATGTTTCATAAATTACTAGGGCTTGGGAAAGGAGATGATGAAAAAACTACACTAGGAAAAACTTGCCATGTGTAGGGGAAGAAAATGAAAAACGAACAAAACTATACGGGTATGTCCTTAACTAAGGGGATCCAGGGCTTAACACAGAGTTGAGTAACTGTTGAAGGCATTTCCATTGTATTAATAATATATTCAGTACCCCACTGTTATCCAGTATGCCTTTGCTAGAATTTTTCTAGCAAAAAGTGGGAAAGTGGGAGCAAGGAGACAGGAGGTGGTGAAAGCCCCACGAGTCTTTCCCTGCTTCCCTTTGGCCAACGGGTCTGCTGTGCCATGTGGTGCAGAGCCACTGTGCAGCTCTGCAAAGCCCCCAGCACCAGCCCTCCTTCATCCACACAGTGGTTATGACTGCCCTGAGGGCAGCCATCCCGCAGTCAGGGCTGCAGGAGGATACCAGGAGATACGCGTCACGCGTAAGTGTAATACACTCCCTGCCTAGAGGAAAGAAATTTAAAGCCTGGCTTTGCACTAGTTAAAGCATATCTATATGGACAGATATGCGGATAGCACAGAACTTCCAAAATAACTCCTAAGTTTCTTAACCTGGTGGTTACCTGTGAAACCAGAGTGCAGAGAGTGCCATGCAATTGTCACACTTATGAATATCACAGAATCATAGAATGGTTTGGGTTGAAAGGGACCTTAAAGACCATCCAGTTCCAATCCCTCTGCCACGGGCAGGGACATCTTCCACTAGACCAGGTTGCTCAAAACCCATCCAACCTGGCCTTGAACACTTCCAGGGAGGGGGCATCCACAGCTTCTCTGGGAAACCTGTGCCCGTGCCTCACCACCCTCATCATGAAGAATGTCTTCCTAGTATCTGATCTAAAACTACCGTCTTTCAGGTTAAAACCATTACTCCTCACCCTATCACTACACATCCTTGCAAAAAGTCCCTCTCCAGCTCTCTTGTAGGCCCCCTTCAGGTACTGGGAGGCTGCTCTAAGGTCTCCCCGGAGCCTTCTCTTCTCCAGGCTGAACAACCCCAACTCTCTCAGCCTGTCTTCACAGGAGAGGTGCTCCAGCCCCCTGATCATCTTTGTGGCCCTCCTCTGGACTCACTCCAACAGGTCCATGTCCTTCTTATGTTGGGGACCCCAGAGCTGGATGCAGTACTCCAGGTGGGGTCTCACAAGAGTAGAGGGGCAGAATCACCTCCCTCAATCTGCTGGTCACGCTTCTTTTGATGCAGACCAGGATGTGGTTGGCCTTCTGGGCTGCAAGTGCACATTGCCAGCTCATGTCCAGCTTTTCATCCATCAGTACCTCCAAGTCCTTCTCCACAGGGCAGCTCAATCTCTTCATCCTGCAGCCTGTATTGATACCAGGGGTTGCCCTGACCCACATGCAGGACATTGCACTTGGCTTCGTTGGACTTCAAGCAGTTCGCACGGGCCCACCTCTCAAGCCTGTCAAGGTCCCTCTGGATGGCTTCCCTTTCCTCCAGTGCGTCAAGTGCACCACACAGGTTGGCGTTGTCAGCAAACTTGCTGAGGGTGCACCCAATCCTGCTGTCTGTGTCACCAACAAAGATCTTAAACAGCGCCAGTCCCAATGCTGACCCCTGCGGAACACCACTCATCACTAGGGAATGCCACTCGTCAGTAGTGAATATCATTAGCTATCACATACCTGTCAGCTTTTTTCCCTTATTCTTGTAATATACGATGAAAATGACAATGCCAATTAGTGCCACAAAAAACAAGATGACAATCAGCACATATAAGATCCTGTTTGTTCCTGCAGGACATAAAAACGATAGTACCATCAACATGCAGCTTGTACTCAGCAGTATGACAATCCTTGCTCATTTTACGTGCTTTTCCACAGGAGATGTTTTTTTCCTTCTTATTTGACTTTCAGTTTTTATAATAAGGACAACAGCTCTAGCACTCATGCAGTTCTGTGACAAGCAGCCTTACTGAAGGACCTGGTACCAAGCCACCTCCACAAAACACAGAGTCTTGGTGGCTCAGAGAGGTGTGATCCAGTCACACTCCTCTGAAAGTCCCCTTGCAAGGTGCCAGCAGCTCATGGGCTGTGCCTCGAGGGACAGGGGACATACCTCTCATGCTGACTACAGACTTCAGCTGGCAAAATGTGTCCTTTATCTCAGGTTATAAAGGATCGCTGCATGCCAGGCAAGCAGCCTCCCTGTTACCACAGCCACAGTGGAGAGAGAAATGGGCAGTGGGCAAGAAGGGAGAGCTACGTTCAGCTGAGATGGTATCCATTGCTATAAGAGAAGCACAGAGAGAAGCTGCTAGCCTTTGTACAGATTATGTGTGTATGGAAATTAGCAGGGTGAAGAAATGAAAGAGCTGTAAATGCGATGGAGGTCATGGGTATAACAGCAATGCTACTTGCCATGCATTTTCACTGGGAGGTGTAAAGCTCTGCTTAGAGGTGGACATGGGGCCTAGAGCCGCCAGGCTTAAAGTAATCTTGAAAGCTGGAATTTTCCAAGAGCGCTGTCTTGGTCTACAGCTGCTCCCCCTAGAGTCACCCACAATGGGAATTGAGTTAAGCCAGACAAAAAGACTAGTAAACACATCTCTCCTCCTGCCTGGTACTTTCTAACAGATAATCTGTATGAGGACACATACCATCTTCCGATGGCTCCGGCATCTTCCGTTCTGTGCAAACTGTATCTGACTTGTCGGTCCCAGGCACGATTTCTGCCATTCCTAGAGCTGTACAGCTGAAAAAGAAAGACAAAGCGGCTAGGCTCTCAAAGAGGGAGCTTGTTGCGGCTCCTATGCTTATGCAGAGTAGTACTTTGTGTTGTAACACACACTTATCCTGCATTTCTCCATGCTTAAGAAGCTCAGATACCTTCTTGTTTTCCCCAGCTACGTTAGCTCAGCAGTTCTGTTGTTGCTGCTATCTCTTGCTGCTCCCCCACCAGGACAATTCAAGCTTCGTTGTGAGAAAGCCTTTATTGCTGCACAGCCAACAGAGATGCTCTGTGCGCTCTGCATACAGCCTGAAATACCCCATTGAAAAATGCTTTTGCCCAAGCTTCTCCCTGCCTTCTGGCTGTCGGGGTCCTTTTACAAGATACAGGGACTTACTTGGTCCAGGATTTACACTCGTCAGTGGATGAAGCGACCTTTGAGAAGTAGCCTCTAGGACATGGTGTACACATCGTGTCCTTGTCTTGTAGCACTGTGTGTAGTAAAGGAAGAAAAACTTCATAGCTGAGTTTCTGTGAGTTCCTCTCAGGTGAGGGGTAGGTGACTATACTCCCCATCCTCCCGCTCCACACACCCCTCAACCCCCCTGAAAGCTTCCCTGAAGAGAGGAGGATCTTAGATTACATCAAAGCAGCAACGACAGTCACATGTAAACAGAGAAAAGTATGCTCTCTCACCTGTGCACTTCTCTACATGATCAAAATGAGAAATGACCAGGAGCCATTTGCAGTTGTTATAAAATAACACACAGCTATCACATCCTTCCCCTTCCATCAACTTCCCCATGTCAATGCTATGTCACAGACAGCAATGCTAACTGGTATTGTCACTTCTATGAAGCCACAGGGAACAAAATGCTGTATCAGGTTTTGCAGAAAAAACAGCACCACTGTGCTCCGGGCCCATGCTGCATTTCATCCTCCATTACTCTATTATGTGCTACGTTTTTAGGGTTCCTCATGCTTGGTGCAGCTGTTCACAGTGCTCGTGACAACTCTGAACTTGACCATCTCTATTTTCCACCCATAAAACACCTGCATTTTGTTTTTGATCAGACTTAGGACTAAATCAAACATCTGTAATAAATCTTTGCGTTACAAGTAATCTAAAACAATGAATATTTGCACTACCTGAAAGGTGTTAATCACTTTTAACTTGCTTGTAACATTATAAAACGGCAAAGCAAACTCATTGGAAGAAAACTGATTTCAAATCTGACCTCAGCAACGATCCCTAACGGACCACTTCTCTGAATACTGGAGCAACGCACGTCCTAGTGACTCACTGTCAGACACCTCAGCAAATGTTAGTAATGCACTGAACACCTTGCAACCATTGCCATGTCCACGTGATGTCTTGCAAAAGTCACCTGACACAAGATACTATTTAAACTACAGAAGCGGAAGCTTTCAAAATGCAAATAGTCCAGGAGGGTTATATGCAGTAGTAATGATGTATGCATCTTCTGTTGATAGTCATCTGAGAGTCTAAAGTATCTTCTCTGACATCACAACCCACACGATGCTGGCCTCATCCTGTAGGCCTGAGCTGGACATTTCACTTCGTACGTCCCCTTTCTGTATCTTACCAGGATGCTCGACCCCAAATCCTGGAGCACATATGGTGTTTCGCTGACAGCAGTCGCAGTCTTCATTCCAGTGGTAGCCCACTGTACAAGCACACTGCCGCTGGAACGTGCTGTTCCCCGGGTTCACTTCTCTCAAAGCTTTCCCTAAAAGAGAAAGCAGATGGGAGTAAAAATCTCTCTGATAATAAGCCTCAAGTTTATCAACCTTCTGTTCTACCTATTTGCTTTGCTTGAATGCCAGATGCACACCCATTCATGTTAGAGGAAATGTTACATTTCAAGAAGCATGGGAGATCCTTGGTCAGCATGGGGCTCCTCACTGACTGCACTCCTGAGTAACACTTTTCCTTGTGGCCGCTGCAGAAACTAAACAAGGCTTTTGCAAGGGTGAGACAAAAGTGTTAGGGAAAGTGAATGCACAGCATTCTGGGCTAAAGGACAATCTTTGTGATCCAACTCACAGGAGTGAGTGGCCCCAGTGAAGACAACCTTTCTCAGCAGCATGGGGACTATGGTTGCGGTGCTCAGCACAGCACAGTCTCTGCTGTCTGGGGACCTCCTTCTCTGACAGGCTCTTCTGCAAGCCCAGCTTCCAGTGTTGATATCTAAACAAAGCAACTTCCCTAGATCCACTTTCCAATCTTCGTGCTTCACTAATTTGGATTAAAAGGTTCTTCAGTATGAACAGCTCACCTTGATCACATATTTTATGTAGTAAGCATTTATCTTCTTCATTCCAGATATCCATATACTCATTTGGGCCACACGGCTGGCACACGCTATCAGAAGTACCAGTGCATCTAGCTGACATATACTTTCCTGTGAATGAGAGAAGGACAAGTAAGTCATTTGCAAGTTGCACACCAACTGTTCAAGGAATTTCGGGAAAATAACAGGTTGGGCTAACACTACTGTACTGCTGTGGACAATCATTTCTTCCTGCCATCTTTTCAGTTCCTCAGTCTGGCCATGCCATTTAGTGCGGCACTGAAACATCCATGAAGCTTATGGCCTGGGAACAGTCCTATCTCTGCGCATAAGAATCAAGCTGCTCCCTGTCTCCTGCAGCGGTTAAGTGCTATCCCAACAAAACAGCTGCCATGGCTTTTGCTGAGGTCAGCAGGACCACTCCTGCACTAGAAGGCACTCATAAGCCTGAAATTATGCACGTGTGAGGGTATGTCCCAACAGACTAGCAGAGTCACCAGAGCAAGCTGCCCTACTGCCCCACAGAGCTGTTTCTAATGAGCTTTTCAGTTATGAAGCTGGTGCAGCCCAGTGCTCACATACCTGGCTCACACTTTGTGCAGCACCGTCCAGAGTATTCATAGTGTTGTTCACTTTGACACGGCGGAGTGATTTGTAGTGACAACTGAAGTGGAGAAGGAAAGAGAGGACATGAGAACCGATGTACCTGGAGAGCTTCAGACCTACCTAGTCACAGCGCTGGCAGAGAGGAGGAAAACTTTTCTTCTGCTTAGCATTTTGCATAGCTAAGCAGTAAAAGTTACCCAACATCTATGACTTCAAAGGCGCTTTGTAGACACGCTAAGGATATATATCTGATGCTGTACACACAGGGACTTGTAATACAGCCAGGTGATAAATAACACAATCTTGCAATTTGTCATGAACTTTTGGCCTGCTATATAACCTCTTCTTACAGTACTCTATTATTTGAAATCTATGACTTTAAAACAATTGTCAAGAAAAAAAATTGGCATAGAGGCACTTCTGTAGTCTCTTCCACAGATATGACTTCAGACCAAGACTTGGGCAACCAACTGTTTTAATGTACAGCATTAAGCAAACAAGTAAGGTGAATGATTTACACTCCTGAAAAAGAAGAAGTTTCCAGCTTCCCACCGGGATACACAATACTCCTGGCCAGCCCCAGAAAATATTAGACATCTATTTTGTAACTTTTTATGGCTCCCACTGTATCCTGCAGAGATAGTCTTACGGAACCAGGGCAGCCATTCAGAGAGGTGATACAACCGAGCCAACAGCTTCTTTACTTCTCAAAAACCAAACCAAAACGAACACAAGCCACCCTTTCAAACCACCTGAAAACATTACACGAGAGGGCATCTGCAAAGCAGGTAGCAGTGCTGCCTCTAGCTCTTATGGGCCTTCGCATCCCCTCCCTGCTCTCGGCTGCCTGTACACACAGTGGTCCTACCCACAGCCCCGCACATGCAGCTCCCTCAACCGGTCATCAGGGCATGGCTTGTGCTGGGGACCCTAGCCAGCCAAGCACTGTGCCCAGCCCCTTGCCGACCCTGCTCTGGCCGCCCAGGACTGTCCCAGCAGCAGTCCTTTGGGCAAACTCAACACCTGACAACCAGTTGTTGATCTTGCAATAGATAAGATGATTCAAAATCTGGCCATAGCAAGGAATCATTCATTATTGGATACAGTTGTTAAAATCTCATTTACTTGGAGAAAGCTGTGATAAAGCTTCTGCTGCTGGTTAAATGGAGCTTTTGCTATCTAATAACAAATGACAGCCCTGTGCCTACTGATACTGGTTTCCATTCCTCTACTTAGCATTCTCCCTTTTTTTCCTCCAAGTCTTTACTCCTCTTTCCTCCTTTTCCAGTTTCGGCAATAGCAACTTGTTTAAATAGAATATATTTTTCCCTAAGCACCTTGTCCTCTTCTAATGCTGGGAAGGGTCTTGTAACTGAAAGAAACATTTCAACCTTTTTTGGTCATCTTTAAAACACCACCTTCTCGTTTGGAGTTTGAGCCATGGCTTGGTGCATGACCTGTGTTCATCAAAACTGCGCTAGCTGTGTCCGGAAAAGAAAAAGTACCTCAAGTCAGGGGTCTTGAGTTTCTATATTTTGCAGGTTATAAACCACTTATAGCCATTTTTTCTACCATTGCAACAATCCCAAGCCAAATTAAGAGTCTAGGCTTGCAAGAAATCTGGTTGTCTGTTTCTTTGTCTCTTTCTTTGCATTCATTAGCAGTACCTTTCTCGTGATCAGATTATACATTTTTTGGAACAAACACTGCATTTCGTGTCTGTGCAGCACATCCCAGGAGGGGCACAGGATAACGAGCAGCGCCGGTGAGGCAAGAGGTGATCCAGGAAAGGGAAAGCCGGACCAGCCTGGCAGCCAAACAGTGACACTGCTCATTGCCCCAGGGGAAATGCTGAAAACGATCCTGGAATTGAAGGAGCTCATTTTCGATAACGCACTTCAAGCGGTGTCTGCTAGAACACTAAGCTGGCCCCATCCTGGGGGTGAGGCGACATTCTGTGACCGAGCAGAAGAGAGAAGGTCTTGAGCAACTGATTCCCTATTCCCAGCCATCCAAAAAGGCAACAAAAATGATGAGACCAACAACAGGCCCAGTCACTCACTTTTTGTCACAGAACGTCCTCTTCTTCCTTGTTTGCCCTGGTTTGATAGTTCCTCTTTAGAAGAAAAGGCTAAAAAATTACTGAAGTGTCAAACAAAGACAAAGTCATCCTTTTTAAGGAAGGATATGCAAATCTGCTACAGAGCATACAGCTAAAGGGCCTGGAATAATTTCTGAGAATCACAACTCAGCCCAAGGAGAAGCAGCAATGCCCTGGCGCCAAGGCTAGGAGAACAGCCTAATTGCTTGGCCCCCTTTTGGAAACTGTTTCGTGCCTGCCCACTTTATCGTATAAAGAGGGCTATTGTTACGGTATACTCACAGCTGCAGCTGCATAAATCTACGCTCTATGTCAATAAGTAGCCTCTCCTGCGACCATGCCCTTCCCCTTTTCACACAAGCCAATGCATTCACGGAGCTGCAATACTCCCTCCTTTGATTTACGCTCAACGACAAAGGCAAGGCTCTCGGCGTCCATGTTCTAAACCCTGCGTGAGCCCAGCCTCCTTGCGAAGGCAAGGGATTTTGGCCTGGTATGGACTGGATGGATTTGCTGAACATGAAAGCTGTGGGGAGAGAGGACAGGAAGGGAAACAAAAGCATCCTGGGGTGTTCTTATGATGGGAGCCAATCCAATGAACTTGGTCCCTTTTCCTAACACAACCCTGTTGAAGGCGGGCTGTCCCTCGGTTAACCCGCTGCCAGGGGACCATGCATGTCTCAAGGTCAAACCATACACCATCCTCCCTTGGGGGCTGAGAAGCACTCATGCTGCTGGCAGCACGATGACCTGACACGTTGCCACCACCAGGGCATTCCCGCCACAGCGTCGGTCTGAGACGGGGAAGTGCAATTCATTTCACAGATGAGGAACTTGCACCCAGAGGCCGGCTGGCTTTATGGAGGTGGCAGGAAACCATACCAAGTTTCCCAAGTCTCAAGTTCACCCCATAACCCCTGGAACATCCTTCCTCTCATCAGGCACTGGCCTGCGGGTCAGAGTGGTTTGAATATCACCAAGCTCCTATCTAGAGAGAGACGGGGCCTCAATGAATGCAAAGGTGTCAACCTCCTCCGGAGTGATTAAACAAGACAAAAACCATCCCGGTCATTCCTTTAACAGTCTCACTGTTGGTGAAGCTGTTCATTAAATACCACCATGTGCATATGAGAGCTTCAAAGAGCTCTAGATATCCTGTGTAAATTTAATTTGTCGCTTAAAAAGTGTGTGAAGCACACGTTTGCCCCAGTTCCTACAAAAACAGTCAGCTTTCCTGCTTGCTATATTTGCCAGGGGAAGAATCCATGGGGAAAAAAGACAAACCTCCTCTCAGCTTGGTGGATCCTGTTTGGTAAAGCATGCCAACACCTGATTACCTTCAAGCACACGAGTAGCACCGTTGGCTTCTTTGGAAAAACAGGCATGTTCATGTCAAGGTTTACAGGAGGACCGTGTTTTGGTATCGAGCTGCAGGCAGCCTTTTCAGCTGCTATTTTTTTTTCCCCTCCGTTTGTTGAAAAGGACACTAAGCAAGAGTGTGCTTGTAGGGTCAGGGAGCTTCGATGACTCAGAGCTGCAAAGCACCACTGTGTTACTCAGATCTTGAAAAAACATGCACACAGGTGCTTCTGAAGAGGGAACCAGCAGCATTCAGATTCCTGTCCTCAGGCTTAAGGAAATATTTATTCTTGGTGCCGTTGAGCAAGTGGATGGCAGCAGAAGCTGTGTGTCATGGATGCTAAAATTACTTCCTTGCTCAGATGAATATTCAGACAGACATTTCAGAGAAGATAGAGTTGCATGGGCCTCTTTCCCTTAAAAGAAAAAATCTGGAAGAACAAGCTCGGGGGTTTCCACAATCTTTTTCCCATGTCACTTGTGAACAAGAACCCGAAGCCTCAATGGGGATTGCTCATTAGTGATAATCTTAGTTTTGCAAAAATTGAAGCATAAAGGGGCATGTCAAGGGATAACTATCTTAAGATGACACCTTCTTGCTCAGTGTAGCTTTTTCTGGAGAGCATTCAAGTCATCTGTCATCGCTACACAGAGCAAAGCACATTTTTTTCTCAATTTAGTATTGTGGACCCAACGTACCTTTGGGAGAGCCAACTATGGCGTGTCCTGCCTTGCGCACCACTTGTTCTTCATACTTTGGAGCCTGAGTTTACTCAAACCACTTGCTATTGAGGTCCTTAGCCTTGCCTGCCGTAGAACTATAATATTTCTGTGGACTTGGGGCTTTATTTGCTTCGTCAAGAAGACTGAGCCTTGACCAACATTTCCTGACCTGAAGTAGCTCCTGCAAGCACCGCACCCTGGTATCCAGCTAGGATGGCCTCTGCAGTCTGCTGCTTTTTCTCCTTCAAACACGAGCCACTCCCTCTCCTCTCACGCCGATCATGTGCCCACAGCCCTTCAGCTTCCTACCTCATTTGGCTCAGCGGTCTCACTAAGCAAAACCCAGATTTCTTCAGCTCGTTGCTTGTTTCAGAAGCTTGCCTAAAAAAATTACTTAAGAATAAATATAGAATCTGGCTCTTGATGGGCACAGCTCCACGGCTGGTGCTCCCAGGCAATCTGAGGCACGTAACTGTAATGCACACAATGAACAACTCTGGAAATTTTTACAGCTGTGAGCTTATAAGGGGAAAGAGGAGTCTTATGTTAAAGACTTCATCATAATCGCACGGACACTGAATGCAACGGTTTCTTCACAGTCTTCGCTGTTGATAAAAATTCAATCAAAGCAGCACACAAGTCACGGCTTTGCAATTTCAGTTATTTGCTTGCAGGTCTGTAATTCATCACAAAAATCTTAGATTGTGAATGAAATGCTTTTGGTGATGTCAACTTTCCAGTGACCAGCAAACCACATCACAGAACTACCACCACGTGGTAAAATATAGCCGGGAAATGGCAACAGCTAAAAACTAAATATTATTTCACCCTTAAAAATAGGTCCTTGAAACTCTGCTAGAGCCTGAATACCTAAAGAGACCAGAAAGAACACGAGGGATAAAACCCATAATAAAGAGGTCAAGAGAAAACTAACTTGCAGCCAGGAAGCAGGCAAACGGCGGTAAAAGCCCCATCCTGACTATTCCCTTTACCCCTCCATTTTAGTGTGCAGCAAAAAGCAAACACCTGAGCAACTGGTGCTGCTCCGCCAACGGGAAGGACCATTCATCAGTCTCAAACCCACCGGAGTTATTTCTAGTCGGCAGACCACGTGAAGGAGAAGTGCCACACTGACCGCTCTCGCAGCAGGGTGGTGGGGGTAAGGCAGACAGGAACCTCAGGTATATCAGATGGGAGATGACGGAGGTGATAGATAGCAGGGCTGAAATGGCTACCGACCACACGTGTGAACTAGCCAGCTTTCCTCTGTGGACCAAAAACCTGCCATCACGTGCACGGCATTCATCATTCAGACGCAATGTCATCTTCATACAACAGCCAGAACAGGACACCTAACATTTTCACCAGCTGGGTGGTCTGTAGCTCCTGCACATGGCCTGCTCTTTGGGCCAAACTCTCATGCTTTAACCTACGTGTTCTCACTGCCACAGCAATTCAAAGACTAGCAGCTACTAGGTAAAACATTTTAAAGATGAACCAGAGAGTAAAAACCCAAAAGCTAATAAAACCAAAATATTTAACAAAAAGGCTTAGCAGCAAGACAACAGTCTATAACAAGCAGAAATAAAACCTGCAGAATAATGACATCGCCAAAGCTAAGATGTAGACGTGCTTGTGAAAAGGCCTGCAAAGACAAATCTATTCTAGATTAAACAGGTGCAACAGCAGCACTCCATAGGAAAGCTTAGCAGCCTCACCGCTCCAGGTACTGTCTCAATGACTTGCCATGAGTAACTATACACCCATTCATGCTTAATAAAAATAGTAATAATTTAAAAAGCACTAAAGGCACAATCATTTATGGGGAGCACACTCCTCTTCCATTTTAGTTCAGCAGATTATTTTTCTGTGCTTCATCAATTCAAGTCTTCATGAAGAAATGACCAGGAGAGATTTCTTGGGCTGGGCTATTTCTGGACTCTAGATTAGGAGTTCCATCGGGTCTTTCTATGCTTAAAATCCTGTATGTTTATGTACCCTTTCCTTCCATGACACTCCCAGAATGGAGTATAACGTACTAATCTCTTATGGTGCGAGGCAAGACCCTGAAATCCTAGCTGAGCTGCCAGGGAGAACAAGGAAGCTTGCAGAGAAGAGAGGAAGCCTGCTTTCACCGCTGGACACTCTGCTTTGGATTACTTCTCCTGCATTTTAGCATCCCACATGGAACAAATGCTGAATACTCTGCAGGCAGAAATGCAAAGGGTAGTGGTAGGGCTGCAGCCCTTGCTTTGGACAACGGCTGTACATGGGGGATGCACCTAACACCTGCAGACTGTTCTGCCTTGGTCTGAGTTGTAATAAGAATTGCACGATCGGAACTGCACCCTCTCCAGCATGAAGCAATTGTCATCTCCATTAAAGGGTTCAGGACTGGGCTGAGAACTGGTTCATTTACTGTTTAGGTGTCACCACAAGAAACCAGCTCTGCTGGTGACCGTAGGCCAGTCAAGTTGATGGAAATATTCCTCCCCAATTTCAGTGGGCTTTGGCTCGTTTGTGTAAGCAGTCTGTTCTATGTAGTAGAACATAGGTGGTATTGCAGGGGAGAATTTTTTTCCCCGTGAAAGTAGACTGAAGGAATCATCTCATCGTTCTTGCTACTGAACAATGAAAAGTTACTGAAGAACATGATGCTCATAAGGCAAAACTATTCACTGTAGCAAAATAACATGCTCAAAATAGATTCCCTTGTGTGCTACATAAGCAATTTTCGGGACTCCATATGAACCTAGTAGCACATTTTTCCCTATCTGTATTCCAGATTAATGGGTTGCCTAACAAAACTTCACAGTATTTTTTTTTCCATACAAGATTTTTTTCTTTCCCCTCCACTTTGACCACTGACTAAATATATTCTGCACCCATCTGCAGTCACAAATGTTGTTCTTTGTCATTCTTGAACAGACCCTATATACTTTTTTTTCTTTTGGAGTAGCCACAAAGTGGTGAGGGTGAATGACCTCATTTTTTTTCCCCCCCTCTCCTTGGTTAATTGGCTCTTGCAGGGTGGATTAAACCGGCCAGCTTGGCTCTTTTACCAAACACAGCCTTTCCTGGTCTCTTTTATCTAGATTTTAAGAGGGGAACAGCCAGTGGGTTCTGCAAAGCTAAGAGGTAGCTCCAGGTCACTGCATTATGCCTGCCCGTTGCCCTCCTCATCCGCGGCCCATGCCTCAGCCTCTCCGTTAGGGACGTCGAAGGGAAGAGACGAGGAGCCCCCACGAACACATCCGCCAAGCGGCATGGGGAACGTGCCTCCACAGCGGAGCTGCCGGTGGGGTCTTGGGCAGAAGAAGAACCAGAGAACAAGGGTGAGGATTGGCTGCTGCTGTCTGTGCGATGGCAGACGGATGGGGAGCACGTATCTGCTCCCTTCCAGGGCCCACACAGGCAGACTTCCCTGTGACTTTGGTGGGAAATGGACGGGGCTCTATGCTTTGGTGATTAATGACTCTGGCTTTGTTTGCAGCCACGACATCCTAAGCACTGTACAAACACCAAAGAAAGCCAAGCCCTCGGCCCAGAGAACTCACGCCCTGAAAAGGCAAACAAAAAAGGTAACCAACAGAAGCGCTGTGAAGAGCAGCTAAGGTGGCTGCATAGGTATGGGACAAAAACCAGGATGCCCCGGAGTGCTGGGTGTAAGTCAGCGTCACTCCTCTGGCACAGTGCTGAGCCCTCCGCGAGGCTCCACATCACAAATACAATTGCACGCTGCAGCGACACACAAACAAAGAAAAATCAGGAAACTTGCATTTCCCCAGAGCTGAAGCGTCACACCAGACCGTGCTGCCACGGAGCAGACACGAGAGCGGACTGCCTGGGGTGCCAGCGCAGCCCACAGAGCACGACTCTCCCGCAGCCCGCCGCCCTGTGACTTTCAGCCATCGCTGCTCCATCCTGTGGAGGTCCAACAACAGCTTTTCTTCTACTGCATGAACTTTGGACCATTTTCAAAGAAAAGTCATAAAAAGGGGCAAGTTCTCGCAGGCAGGCTATCGTGTTATACATACGTATACTGAGGCCTACCCAAGTCCATAGTGCAACCTGGTTAAACAACACTTAATTTCTATATTGCATTTGTAACACACAAATATTTGCCTCTGCGCTTTCTGTCAGTAACAATGAACCATTCTCAGAGCAGCTGCTTCTCCACGCAGGCCAGAGGGTGAGCAGCTGTGGCAGAAGCCAGCACTGCCTGGCAGGTTGAGTTTCCACCGAAAGGAAGGGGGCAGCCTGTGCAAGAAGCACGGTTGCAGCTGAGGACATGATGAACCAGCCATCTCCATTTCCCTCTTCTCCCCACTGCCTACCTCCAGTAAGCTAAAGCAGCATCTGAAGCAACCACCTCCTCCAGGCATCCAGCAGCCTTGGCATTGCAGGGCAGCCCCTCGCAGCACAGGGTATGGGATGAAAGGAGGTCTGGATTCTGCAGTCACAGCATGCGGTGGCAGCAACCCTCCTGGCTCTGGTCACCGCAAATACCTCCTGGAGACCCGGTCATACAGAGAGGAAGTTGTCAGGGAGGAGCAGGAGGACAGCCTTGCGACAGGGGTTACCTTTTTGTTGCGTCTGCACGCGTAGCTAAGTACAGCAGGGTCTTCTACCACCTGAACTCCAAGGGACAGATGGATAAACATGCCAAAGTGGCTCGAATGTGATTCCTCTTAATACTGTTAAAGGTATAAATGCCAGAGGGCACCACTTCAAGGGTTTTGTGATTTTCTATGCTGTAATTATGCATGCATCTCCCTTTTACCATCTGTACTGGTTCTTATGAAATGGTCAAATTACATCCCACTTTTCTGACCTTGAGGGTGCTTGGGATGACAGCAACAGGCAATAGAAACAGATCCTTTGGGCCACAGTTAATCTCTCTGCTTGACCTGCCTTTATTTTTTTTTCTTCCAGCGCAGTATGAAGAAAGCCCTGTGCCATAAATGACATCGATCAGTACCCTTGAGATGGCTGATCAGCTTTGAATTCTACTGGCTTGTGAAATGTGATGAAGGTTTGTTTTGGTCCCGTTTGTGGGAAAGAAGAAATTACATCAGGAAGATGATGCTTAACATGAAAAGAGAAGCGGCAGACATTTCTTAAATTGTGGATTGGTTCAGTTTTATATGTGTTATATTCCTTTTATATGAAGTGCTGTAAGATTTTTCACATGTTCTGGGGGAAACTGCAAAGTGATGAAAAACTTTCCAGTTTCCTTTGCAGGAACCGTTCCTGCAAGGACATTTTGACAAGTAAACTAACTGAATTACAGTAACTTTGAAACCCATGCTGTTAACAACAGAATAAATCCAGGAGTTTAGATTAGATATTGTAGAAGTTTTGCTCTATGAAGTGGTTCCTTTGGCCCTAATCAGGAATACTGGACAAGAAGAGCCCACGATATAATACAGCATGGACACTTTAATGCTGTTTTTTCCCCTCTGATAAAGACTGTGCATATGTATTTTAGGAACTTAAAATATAATCTATATTTCAGGCAAAATTTTTCTATATTACAAAGAATTCCAGAATCTTGCAGTGAGCAAACTTTCCCTATAAAGTAAATATTATGGAGTAGTGGAAGAACCTATCCCCTTGCCACATAAGAGGAAAAGAGTCCTTGATGTTAAACCAGGCAACTAGTTTATTACGTATTTGCAAATGCACATTCTCACAGGCTTTAATGCTCACTGATAGAAACATTTATGGTCTCCACCAGCGTCAAGCAAGGAAAGGGATGTGACTATTCTGTACAAAGAAGCTGAGCAGATCACGCCTCAGAAAGCAAAATACCGTGTCCTCTGACAGCCACCCAAGACAACTTTGAAAGATCATCTTGTGGCTGAAGCACACGACAAGGAGGGTTGAGCTCTGCTCCCAGCAGTTCTGCTCCACGCTCACTGTGTGACCTAGAGCAAGTCACGAATTCTCTGTTCCTGTTTCCTCTTTGGTGAAAATGATGACGATGATCATGTCTATTCTCAGCAGAATTATGAGTACTCATTAACTTACATTCGCAAGTATTTCTCATTCTTCACGGGAAATACGTTGCAAATATCACTGCCCTACCACTGCCCCACCATATTATTGACTCTAAACTAACATAAGTGCATCAGACAAACTTCAGCCCTACCACACTTATTCTCACAATTTGTTCCACCAGAAAATAGCACTCTCAAGAAATCACTGTTCAAATCAGTCAAGCAAAGGAAAACCTGAAAGGCTGGATGGGAGCAGCATCTCTCCAGGCTTGCCTTGCTTTCACATTCTTGACTTGCACATCCTGCTCACTGTTGCAGACAGGATATTAGATTAACGGGCTCTTTGACAAACTATGGCTTATCCTATATAAACTTACGCTACAACTTCTCTGGAGCCCCCTACTATTTTGTACTTCTACTTGTCTAAACCGTTGGATATGGAAAGTTGCATCTTGTAGAACCACTTATAGACTCAAAATTAAGCACGTGTGGAATGCAGTGGAAAGACTTTACGCATCAGCCCAAAATAAATACAAGTTCCTTGTTTTGCATCCTCTGAAAGGCTATGAATTGAGAGGTGAGAGATAATGAAGAGCTCCTCCTGGCTCCTGAAACGTGCTTGGAGCTATAGCACAGAAATCTGAATTTCCAAGGTTCGGTCAAGAGCTGAGCAGGTTCTAGGCAGTGAGGAGATTGCAACGGGAACAACTGTCCCAAACCCAAATGGCTCCAGAAAGAAGCAAATATGTCATGATTAGTGACCTCGAGCAAAGGTACGAAGAACATTGAGGCCGCCTCATCATGCTGCATTGGTCACAGCCCAGAACACCAGGGCAGGGAAAAAAGACAGATATAGAGGGTACTGAGGGACAAGACAAAGCACCTGAAAGCTATGATGTAAAAATCACTTTTGAAGTACACATTTCACACACATATGGAGGACACCTGGAAAGCAGCAATTTAAGAGAAGCCTAAGGAGTGAGGGTGGACAGAACGAAACATATGTTTTAGAGGGGGGAAAAAAGGCCTGTGTGGTTTTAGGCAACATATTTAGGACCAGGGATCCAGAGGAAAGGCTCTCAGGACTATGCGGTCAGACATTAAATTGTAAGCTGTAGACAGCAGAGGGTTTTTTGGTTTGGTTTTTTATCTTTTTTTTCCTGAAGCTGCACCTTGCTCTCAGGGAACCCAGCCATGGCCAAGTTATAGCCCTATGTTGAGGGAAGCACTTAAAATGACACAACTAATCAAGAATAATGAGACACAGAGAAATATTAGAAGTTCGAATGAAAGAAATACAAATGGTAGCGAGGCTGCCAAACATTGATTAATGCAGGAACTAAAGTCCCCATAGCACGGGGTTTGCAAACAGCCTGCCACTCTAGAAGGGCCTAAACAACCCCAAGGGAGAAGAATCATTTTTAAGCTGTATAATTAGAAAAAGCAAAGAAAGATTCTGCAAATTCAAACCACTGGAGGAAAGCCGATGTATGCCATTCACAAGGCTCAGCGAGAGCTGGCTATAGAAGTCAGTCTTTCTGACAACAGGGGAAGACCAGCGACGATCCCAACCGTAAAACACGCCGACCATTAGCCACCTGGCACTGCATAAAGCTGCAAAAAGAGCACGCTCTGTTTGCAAACAACCGCAGAGCCAAACCTCGCTCAGCTCTTTCCCCTCAAGAGGAAAGGGCTGCCCTTTTGAGGCAGCTGACCTAGGACTGGGGTTTGGTTCCCGTCTCTGTCATGAGCGGCACGTGAACCTCCAAGTGAGTCACGTAGCCCGGTCTGGGCCTCAGTAATCCACCTGCGGACCTGGGGTCACAACGCCGCCCGGCCTCCTGGGGCTGCTCAGGGGTTGCCTACATTTGGGATAGCGGGCAGTCAGAGTGCGAGGGGGACTGTACCCCTCCGTGAGGCTGAAAAGCTGTAGCTGGGCTGCAAAGACCGTAACGCTCTTGTCTGACATCTGAGGGACAAGTGCGCTCATGCTCTCGAATAAATCTGTTCGGTGGGGTGGAGTCTGCCTTATTTTTACTCTACATGCAAATTATATCCCTCAACAACCTCACTGCAAATATTTTCTGGTTTCTCACACCCTGCCCTGGGCAGGGGTGGGCTGTTTTCCCTGCAGATCCTCTGGCTTCCTCTGGAGCTTTGGGTTTGGGCTATTTTGATTTTAAAGAAGCAAGAGAAGCTTGCGAGAGAGCGCGAGTTGCAGGGAAAAAACAAAAACCAAACAACCAGAGGGGGGAAAAAAAGGCAGGCGAAGCTGTTCTGCTAAACTTTGTCCTGCCAGTGCCGGCGGTGCAAGATGCCACGGGCTCCTACCTCGCCACCTCCTCCGAGCGATGGGCGAAGAAACAAACCTCTCTGGCGGAGGTGCGACAGCCGCTTCCCCGTCCTCACGCTCGGCCCTGGCGGCGCAGCCTTACCTGTTTACCAGCGGCAGCGAGGCAGAGGAGAAGGAGCCAGCAGCCTGACGGGACGAGCATGTCTGGGTGTCCGTCTCTGCCTCCTCCTGTGGCTCCTTTTCCTGCCACTGAAGAGAAACTAGATCCTTCCAGCCAAGCCCCCGAGCCCCAGCAACAGAGCGAGGCACATTTGAGCTAGCTACTTCTCTTTCTTCCTTTCCTTCCCCTCAGCTACACGAGGGGAGAAGAGAGAAGAAGAAGAAGAAGAGAAAAAAAAAAAAGGCGCCCGGCTGTAGTTCCCACAGCATTTCCTCAGACTTGACATGCAGGTTTTTTTTTTTCCCCTCTTCTTGTCCCTCCCTTTCCTTTCTCCACCCCCTTTTACAAGAAGTTTAGTCACCGTGCCCACGTCGTCCCTCCTCCAGCCGATGAGGACTGCTTTCCCGGTCCTCGGCGGAGCCAACCATCCACCTGCCTCCCACCCGCTGCGCCCTCCCTTCCCAGCCCTCCCTCCTCTTGAACAGCGAGGGATGATGGCAGGTATCTGCCCCAGAATTGCTGCCTTCTCACCACCACCTCTGGATATTGCCTTATGCTATCAGAAGACATCTTGGGCCTTGGCTGTGCCTTGGGTGGCCTCCCACCTCGCTTTCTGATCTAGCCTGGCACCACCGCCCTGCTGCTAGCACCTGCCCCCGGCACTGGGGAAAGCCTCCCATCCTGTCCCATCCCATCCCCTATCCCATCACTGCTCCCACGCAACAGTCCCGTGGGTGCCAGCCTCGGTGTTTGGCCCAGCTCAAGGCCCGCCAAGTACTTTGCTTCGGCTGTCGGTGGGAGCTGGCGGGTGGGGCTGCCGCCAGGGGAAAGAAAAGCCAAAGGTGGGCTTCAGGAGCTCTCCTAAAACACCCTGCGTCGTGCACGGGTCAGTCCCCGGCACCTGACTTGGGACAGTGAGTGCAAAGTGGCCTCCTGCCCCCTGAAAACACAGGCATTGCCAACATGGCCAAACCAGCAGCAACCACCTTGCTTGGCAGAAGGGTGTCTGGAAGCTGGTGGCATGCCGTCCAAAGCCGGGCAGAACTCGTGATGCCCCTTGACTTGTAAAGGGCGCAGGACTCCTCTGCGGTGGCGCAGGACTCCGCACTGCCACATGGCAGTGCTGATTTATGGGGGCTGAGCATTCCACAGAGCCGACCGTGTTGTTACTACACCTTCCCTGCCTCCCCGTGCTCACACGCTGCTGTGAAATGAGCCGGGAGCATGCTTCTGACTTGAGTGAATAAGGAAGTTGTTCTTTCACTTGTGTATTTAGATTTAACCCTTGCCCAGGAAAAAAAAATATTTATAAGTTGCTCTACATTAGCAAATAAAGAAATAAATTCAAACACAAAAGATGAAGATATATAGATAGATAGATAGACAGATATAAATCATTTACCTGTGCTGCTGTTGTCTTGATTTCTGCTCAGATTCTCAGAGCCAGGGAGCACTTGGGACAGAAACAGCTGCGGGGTTTCTCTCCTGCAGCTAGCATGGAAGGCCTGCCTGTGCAGCAAAACAAAGCTACCTTCACTTCACCTCCACATAGTTTCCAGGGGCCATAAAGCCAAATCTTTTTAATCTTCCTAAAGTTCTTTGCACTTAACACCCTCAATGTTCTCTGCAAGCGCTGGGCCCTGCCCGATCTGTGCTCAAGCAGGTCTCAGCACCCACGTTCATCTGCCCGGTCTTCAACACAGTGTGGCTGTTTGGGTGCTGGTGGCGCCTAGATGGGTTTGATGCTCCACGACAGGCTATGGGGCGAAAGGACACTCATGACAGGCCTGACTCAGGGTCAGCAGCTGGTCCTGCTACCCATTCCCCTCAAGAAGAGCTAGGGCAAGGGACATGCTGATGGGTTTTAACAAGCCATAGAGCTTGCAATTGCAGTGCCAGAGCCCTGTAGACCTGCCAGAGGAGTCAGGATCTCACCACCCTTGGGATGGACAGGCTACAGCTCTAGTACCAAACAGAAATTGAGTTGGAGGTGAAGGGTGGGAGGGATGGCCACGGCACCCAGCTTCCCTGCTGGGCAACACATGCAAAGCCGACTTCAGCAGTGACTTTGCAAGGTAAGATGTGAAGTGTGGGTAATGTGCAAGGCTGGCTGCTGGCAGCGGTGCTATTCCCTGCCAGTCCTGGAAGGAGCCTGGTAAGATGGTGGAGCAGTACCGAGTGAAGATCCTTCTGCCAAAGCCACGTCCACCCAACGCTGAAAACTTGCGGCCCTATGCTGGCCAGGGTATTTTAAAATGTTCGTACTTAAGGTACATGGAAATGTTTCTTTTTAAACAGAACAGTCTGTGAAGTCTCTTCCCCTTTTCACATTTAGCACAATACCAAGGCTATAGGCTGTGTTTATTTACCAGCTGCTTATTCTAACCACAAATTTACAGGAGCAAACTCACACTGCCATGAGCAGTTAGACGTGTTATCGGCTCACTCTGAAGGTGTTGAGTAAAGGCTTCGAAGGCATTGAGTAAAGCCAAGTCCTGTTCAGCTCAGAGGAACTCCAAACTGTTCAGTCATTGCACATTAGCTTGATAACTTTTGTGTTCTCACCTCTAATCCTGCCTGAAGTATTTGTTGGTCAAGCTGAAAGTTTCCTCATTTTCTTCCACTATGTGAAAACAGCCTCTTTTTGACAGCTCAGACATTTTCCTCTGGGTTAAAATTTATGTTTCTGAGCCAAAACCCGCAGAAGATGCTACTGGGTGCTTGATAGTCTTAATTATGTAGTGCAGTAAATAGTCAGAAACTGAAATTTGAATGCTCAAAAATCTGAACTGGGGAATGTACAGGAGAAAGTGCTGCCAATGGTCTCACATTTATCACAGGTATCATTTTATGTAACCCAAGCAAAAATTAAGAATATACACCAAAACTGGTTTGTTCGTCTTTTATAGAAAAATTTTTCTTTTTTTCCTATTATAGAACACTGGTTTTTCAGCTACCTTTGCAATGCATCTATTTTGAATAAAACCAAAATGCTTGAAATCTGAAAGTTTCAAACTTACGGTGGCATTCGGGTGTCTCCTGTTTCTCTTCACCAGTGGCATGTGAACTTGGACTAGCCTTCGGAATGCTCTGTCTAAAGAAGAGAGATGGAAAACCACGTGCAGCCTTAGAGGTGCGACAGAATCAAAATAGTCCCCTGGATAATATCAGGATCTCTTCCTTGGTGAAACCTGCTGTGGAAAGCAAGCCGGGAGCACGGCTGAACAGCTTAGCAGGTCTGCGGTCACTACGGATCTCTTCTTGCCTCCTTCATAGAGAGAGAGAAGTGGAAATTACATACTAAGTAATACTTTATAAGAACTACAGCATTCAATGTAACACTGCAAGTCCTGTAACTGTCTGAAAATGAAACCACTTTGGCATCAGTGTAAAAATGCTTCTTTTCCAGGAGCTTGGATAAAGAGCGACTAACTCCCAGGCAATCCCCGAATTTGCTCCTGTCTTTCCAAAACTTTCAACCCAAAAAGCAAAGATAAGGAATGGTTTGGTGGATATGCCAATTGACTGGGCATCTGAACAGCAACTGTGGGCTAACGTTCACGTCCCCAGCTACTCCTTCACATTATCCATGCTGCTGAACTCCCCCGCCCCTTCCTCGCACAAGGGCCCCAGCCCCTTGCGATGCTCCATTTCCCCAGGAGCGAGAACTAGGAGGCTGTGTGTTAAACCCGGGCCTTTGAAACAACGCGAGCGAAACTGTGCGCAGAAGCAAAACCGAAAAGCACATGGCTGCACCCCGGGATGCCTTTTCATGCCACGTAGAAAGGCTGTAAAGATGCTTCCATTCCCCTGCCTCTCACATCCTGTTGACGGATGGGGGATGAAATGAAGGGTTTCGTTGGATCAAGATCGATGTTTTTCTTCCACTACATGTTGTAAAGGTTAGTTGGGGTTTCAGACTCTGAACTAAATACAGGATCTGTAAACATTAGCACCTGTGTCTCAGCAAGTGTGCGAGAAACCCAGTGCATGTGCAAATTTAGAGCTCTAGGAAAAAGCCCTATAAATCCGGGGGATGCCTTGGGGGGCAGCTTCAGGAGTATCAGCAACTCCGGCAGAGTCCGTCAAGGGGCCAGGGACAAAGGCTGCCTCATCACTCGCCTCAGGGAGAGGGCCCTGCTAGACGATCCAATACGTGGAGTTTTCTAACACTGGGCTAAAGATAAAAAAGGTAGGAAAATATCTGCACGCTTTCAGCACGGGGGGCTCTAATTTCAGTTGAGGTCTCCAGCTATTAAAATTAATCCAGTAAAAAAATAATTTTATTATTTACCTAAAAACCCCACCACCACACACAAAACCATGCCATCAACTTGAAAGTGTTTTCTTCCTGTGAAATGCAAGTTTCCATAGCAGACTATTACCCAATCTCCGTGAGATTTTCGAACACACAAATAATTTTTCATGACGGAGCAACTATAACGAAGCCCCTTAGTCACGTGGATGTGGTTTACACAACACACCTTCCACAATCCCACAAAAATGTACCATTGCTGAATGCCTGTCAAAAACCTGAAGTTTGCAGGATTCAGAAGGAAAAAGCTCACAACCAGCCACTGCTAACGTGACAAATATTTGAAGTACATGTGAGCACACACGTTGAACTGATAGGTTATCACCAGCCACTGTGGCAATAACAATGCCTACATACTTCTGGAAAGAAATACAAAGTCATGGCGAACTTTTAACTTCTAATGTCTGTTCATGCTTATAAGAGATAGCAACCTGATAACCTCCAAGACTTAAGTCATGTACTTGTCCTGAGGGCCGTAGCAATACTGGCACAAACTGGGGAGCTTGCTCTGTTGTGCCTGGATGGAGGTGGGTCTTTACGGCTGGCAAACACCCACTAACCCCTCAGCAAGAGGACTGAGACCATAAGTCCTCTGAAACACTGTGCAACACCCCATGACCAGTTCCACAGAGTCACCCTGTCCTTTTACCTAACAGCACAGTTAACAATCTTGAACTTCTTTGAAAACTCACCCGAATATTGAGATGACTCATACTTGGATCAATAGAGTGCATTCAACCCTCAGCAAAGGCTCAAATCTAAATGACACCTTATTGCCTATTAACCACTACAGCTGCTTCTTTCCCATTCCCACTTCCCCAACCCCTTGCAGCGTATCAGTCTTAAAGGGAAGGTTTAAAAGGCATGGCAGAATGACATGCAGGATTCTACAAGGCATATGCTACAGCTGCTGTAACTTTAGGAGGACTCTACCATACTGCCTCTACCTCAGCTGCAACCGAAGCTGAAGTTTCTCAGGTTATGGGAAATAGCAAAAACCTCCACTAAAGTGCAGGGCAAAGAGCAGAAGCACAAGACCCACACTCACAATAATTTCGGGACATGGAGAGGAGCATATGCAATACCAGTGCTGGGAAAGGAACCAGACAGACCACGGTCATGGCATTGGCCCTTTACATCAATTTGCAAGTCACCTTTTCAAGTTACTGACTTCTACAGTAGAACTGCTCATGCTCAAAGTTTCTAGGAACTAGAAGGCTTCAGCCTAAGGAAGGCTTTCACTACACTGAAAGTATGAGAGAAGTTCAAGTTCAGTACGTAGTGCAGATGCTTCCAAAGATCTAGGCTGTTTACCACTGTCTTGCCCGTCTTTTACAAACTATACAAAAGCAGAATCACCTTTTCTTACAGCTGAACCAGAAGTATGAAACCTGAACAGCATCAAACATAAACGCAGAACACTTCAGATACACCTTCTCTGGAAAATGATTACTCATTCGTGGTTACTCATGGAGATTAGTTAACACACGATGATAATAGCATACAGGACTAACACCCAGGACCTGATTACCCTACTTATTCAACAGCTGCATGCCTCGATGCCTTTGTGGACCAATTTTACAATCAGCTACCTATCGGAATGTGTTTGCTAGACATGTTAGCCAAATGCACTCAGTAAACCACCAAACCGGTTTCCTTGAAGTCTGGCTGCCTGGCACCATACTACAGCCCCGTAATTCATCAGCATTTACAGCTGATACAAGAAATTCTGTGATTCTGCCTGAGATCAATGCCACGCCTATCAGCTTGTTATATCATCATATTAATTATTTTCTACCCCATGAAGCTTTGCTAGTACTTCATGGTTTTGTTAAATATCAACATCCCTAAGTTTCACATGGGAAAAACATTTTGAATGCATGATACCCACCTTTAGAAACTGTGCTAAAATGTAGAGTCACTTGCTCCTGGAACAGAAAACTGCCATTAACACTGTCACAACAGATAACAAAAGTATTCCACACTTCTGCTTTTTCTGCATCATTTTGATTCATCTTATCATCAATCTGCAGCGATGAATTTCCACAATACATTGCAAAACCTCCTCCTTGTTCTTCACAACAGACCTTTTTCATGCATAATTTTTACTTTTCAATCTTAACATTTTAATCTACAAACATCAGCTTCCTCATTCTCTGTAGTCAATAATCCATTCAAGAGCTGCTTTTAGTTCTCCTAACCAGAATATACTTTTACATACAGCAAGAGAAGCATTTTTTTTCTTGGTGTGAAAGGGGCATGGAACAGACTGACAGAATGTGTGGCTTTTCTTAAAAGAGCTCCCTTTAAGCACCTTGATTAGAAGACTGGAAAAGAATAATTTGCCTTATAGTTTTAGAAAACAACCTCTTTCAGAAAAAAAATATACACATAGTATCAGTCAAGCCTTATGTTTCATTTACAGAAAACACATTTAGATCACGAACACTCATTCAGGCAGCCATCAGCCTCCAGCCCACTGGTCACCATTGCTTAAGAGCACATGAGTCAACCCTTTAAAGAAAGATACAAAGATTCTGAAGTGTCACTAGCAGCAGCATGAGACCTTCAACATATCCCCTATTTAAAGCCAACAAGCTGTAGAAGTTCAGACAGAGCTAATAAAGCCAACCATTTCTTTGTTTTACAGAATCCTTATTTCAGAAAAATCATAAGCAATTGAAGAGAACCTTTTGGGGATTAATTGCTTTCCTTGCTGGATATCTAACTGTCTTCTTTTAAAGAAGCGTTTTCTCCCAAAAGGTTTACTTAACTTGTTTTCTATAACAACCGAAGGAAAGAAATTAATTTAAAATATTCTGGTAACTCTTTTCTTTAGATTTCTTGCTTTCCTTTCGCACTTCTGAATGCTACAGTGCCATAGCTAGGAGCAAAAAGAAAAAAAAAGACATAGAACAACTTCTTGCCATCTCCTTGAAAATTTGTCAACATTTGGTAAACTAATAAACATTTTAAAAAACGCCTGCAACCAACAAGAGTCCTGAAATTTAGGAGACAAAACTCCTGAAGATACCCTGCATAAGCTTCTTTGCCTTCACGGGTGGTTTTTTTTTTTCATCCCAGTAGTTACCATGACAGGGGAGCTGCTATTCCTGGGATTCTCACTCAAATTCCTCCTTGGATCAACTAGTATGAAGAAAAATGTTGCCTAGCAAAAGCGAAACTTTGCAAGGGGCTGGAGGGACTGGACCTAGCTGGGCAAAGATGCTACGTTTATACCAACAAACTAGAGTCTCATCCCACAATCATCCATAGTTAAATTGCTGTCACAGTTTTTTGGTTTGTGCCAATCAGCAGGTTTCCAAACAGTGGTTGAAGTCCAGTGTGAGCTAGGAGCCACTCTCACAGGCAGCCATCCTGCTTTGGAAACTAGGAGTTTGACCCTAAAGAAGTAATTTTGGTCTCATTACTGAAGAGCTGTCTGTTGGACTGCAACTACTGGAACGGACACAGGAAAAAACCCAATTAAAATAACAAGTGTGGCACAGGAGCAGAGGAGATCCCGCACGAAAATTCCAATAAAGCTCCATGGACAGAAGCCAGAGGAAAACGGGCACACTGAGATGGGAAAGTTAGCAAGTTCAGACTACCATCTGCTATGTAAAAAAAAAAGTTAAGGCTGAAGAATTTCTGCACATTACACCTCTCTCCTGTAGCAGCTGGTTTGATGCGATGATCTTTTTCAGAGAAGACTAGAAGTAACAAGACAAGGCAGGTATACAAAACTTTTTATTGACAACAGAACAATAGAGAGGAACGTCACCACTTCCCATTCCTCAGGAATGTCTCCATTTCACAGTCAGTCTGCTAAAAGTATACTTTCATGGTAACAAGCAACACGAAGGCATGGAGCTGTCTGTCATCAAGAAAACTGTTTCAGTGCAGTGTAAAGGGACCATCAGTGTGCAAGTGTGCAGCAGGCCCTGTCACAACACAAACGTGGCAGGCAACTGTATACGCAGAGCCAACAGGCACAAAGCAGTTAGAAGTCTCAAATTATCTCCATTATTTCTGCCTAAGAGCAATACCTGAAGTGCTCTACCCCATGCACATTCTGCTTCAGAAGTGAATACTTCCTTCCCTCGCTCCTTTTGCTTCCCCTGTCCTCCAAGACGTTAATACTTCCAACTGAATGGTACTGTGTCACATAATGCCTGGGCTTTTATATTTTGCTACCTCATACCAGTTCATGCATGCACTTGAGTTTACTTTCAGAAGCTTACCTTGACATAAAGAAGGAGAAAAAAAAAGTGCTGCATAAGAATAAAAGGATTTAGCTGTTAATGCTTCCTTGCTAACAAAAGTATTTGGTAGTTGTTGAAGATACTCCTTGTAATGTAATTTTTATAAAGTACATATGCAGTCTACTTAACATTTTAAAGAAACTGCATGTCAAACTCTCTGAACATGATTTCAAATACTCTGAAATTAAATTTAAACTGAGATTCAATCTAAACAACAAAATATCTTAATTTTTGCTTCCACAGTACACAGAATTGCACACTGCATGCAAGATAAAAGCACTCTTTCTTCCGCATAAGTTTCTGCAGTCTCTGCTTGCAGAACCGTCCTGGGACCCCTGTGTAGTAGCTTATGTATTTATTAACATTTATTAGTTTATGTTTTTCCTTTACTTAGATGATGTGCCTCCGCATGTGTAGACTGGTTGTTAAAGTGCTTTAAAATAAAATAAAAACTGCAACAAAAGAAAACATCCCTCAAAAACCCACAACAGATGTGAGAATTTTATCTGAAGGACTTTGTACAGCATTTACAACGTCAGCGTAAAGCATCTGAAAAATGAGCGTTCCCTGCAGACTGATGCAGTGCAAGCAGTCTCATACATTAGATACTGCAATTCCTCTGGATTCAAGATACACAATACTTACAAAAACAACCCTAGAAGCACAGACAAATGCTGGTGGCTCTTCCTCTTAGAAACATAATTAAAAAAATCTGCATTACTCTTTCATAATTTAAATACATAAGTAATCTCCACTTTTATTACTTCATGACAATGACTTCAAATTTACATTATTTTAAGTACCGTCATAATAGCTCCATGTATAATACAGATATTTGCTGATATCCTGTCAGAAAATAAAAAAAAACCCTTCCACTATATAAAAAAAATTATGCTGGAGAGACAAGAACACAGAACAGGGACTTGGTACAGACTATGATTTCAGATTTATATCAACCACAGTTAACCCAAAATTAACAGATACACGGCGATATTCAAAAGCAGTGCAAATATCTTTGGAGGTTAGAATAAAATTATACTACAAGACAAAAGAAATTAAAAGGCAAGTACTTCAAGTACAGGAACCAGTCTCTGCCAGGTCCGTCTTAGTGTTAGCTGTGAGTTCCTTTTCCCATCTTACTTCTTCCTCTGAAACACATTAGCCAACATTGCACCTGATGTAGTCAGCTGCCCCATTTTGTTCAAAAACTTGGTCTTTGTATCTTCACTCACAAGGCTCGCTGCGATCGACATTGAGCTAGGAAAGTAAAAAAATTTAGTGACATAAGACTCCGAAGAAAAAAGAACACTGAGCTGTTACTTAAAAAGCAACTGAATTGTCTCTGCAATTTTGAGGTCAGTCCATCAAGAACTCAAAACCCATCACCCCCAAGCCCAAACACACACTAAATGAATTATCATGCCCTCACAGTCCTAGTGAAAAGCTGTAAACTATTTTTGTGCAAGCTACTTTTTACTACCTTTAGAAGTCACCACATTAGCATTTGTTAGCTATTTGGCAATTGCCCTAGTGACAAATACCTCTGTGAAAGATCAGCTTTACCTTCTCACGGGAAATGTCAATTTTATTTAATGTAAGAACAGTAGCGTTGGTTCACACCAAGGATCTCTCTAGCCCCGTATCCTGCCTCTGACAGTGACCATTAGCAGACACGTAGGGAAGAGTAAAAGCAAGCTAAGTAGAAAACAGTGACCTTTCTCCCTAATTTCCAACTCTCTTACTTTCCAAATATTTCTACCGGAGCAGAATTTAAAATTGGTGTGGACTGTCAATCTAGTAACTCCCAATGTATCTTTATTTTATATTACTTGTTCAGCTTTCCCTTGATCCCCTTGTACGTTTTACTGTAAACCCCACTCTGGGGCACTGAGTGCTACTAGGTCCACCCCTTGCTGGGGAAAGAGCTTTCTCCTGGTTGTTGCGAATGCAACGCCTACTACCTTTGTTTGAGTGTTCCTACTTTGTATGTACTAGAGAAGAAAATGGAGATTCCACGATTTAACTGATTTTTTTTTAAATTTACAACATAGTAAGCTCAACTTTAGATATATGTAACTGTTCACAATAGTAGGAGTAATTTGTCTCAATACAGACTGCAACAAGGCAAATGTATGCTCACAGGAATATGAATAAATATTCCATGCTTCCTATATTTGTAGTTAAAATGGCAAACATTTTTTCAACATTAGACAGGGACAATTTTACAAAACATTACCAGTGAAATTCTCCCTTGTGAGCTCAGTGTGGACTCTGCATTTCAAAAGTATACCGAAGACCACAAGATCTGTCTTACTGGTACAGGCCGCCTTCCAGAAATTGACTTTTCAGTCTGAAAGGTTATAAACAGTCCTGTTCCACACCTTTGCATCAAAGCAGGTCAAGTTCGAGTTAACTCTGAATTGCTTCAACAGAATTTAAATTATTTCTTCAAAGGCAGCAAGGATGCATGCAGTATTTTTTCCCAGTTCACATCACAAAAAAGGTGTTTAGTGGTAACAAATTCTGGTTCTTTTTAAACGGTGTACTTGAAAAAACAAAAGGGAAGCTTCTCGCTGAAGCTGTACTGTGGATTTACATGGAGCTTAGTTGTACCGTAACTATATCTCCTCAAACACATGCCCTATCCTTTCTACTTTTTAAGCTGAAGTGACTCCATCTGCATTTCCACAGTGCCTAATGGACCTCAATCCTTGAAGGGGCCTTAGGTATGCCTCACCCAGCATACTTACGAGTATCACAAAGCATACTCTTAGGTACTTTTTTCAGTACATCGCCTATTAGTGGAACAGGTTATTCAAATCAATCTCCTCATTTTAAATCTTCTTATTAGCTGGTATTTTCTGAAAGCTCGTAAAGTTCCTCATTATCTAATACGTAGTGTTCAAGCACAACTTTTTTGAAAGTATGATGTATGAATTTTTAATAAAGTTTAAAATTTTGAAAATTGTTCTCAGGCTATATTTGTTTTTAGACAAGATCTGATTAAAGTTGACATTTCATTTAAAAAAAATCTTTTTATTCTATTGAGCAGCCAGTGATGAAGTTATACAGCTGTTTTGAAATGACTATAAACCTCATAAGTGAAATATTTCTTTCAGGCACAACCACATAGCCAGACATCTTTGGCTTGATTAAACATCTAGAGTCAACTAAGGAATTACATATTTCCAGTTGATAAAACTTAGCAGGTAAGTTACTACTACCGTAAGATGGATTTCTTGTGCAATTTCCCTTGATTTCATGATAAAGCAAGGGCATATAATTATGTAAATAACAGTTAATACTATCAGCTGGTTAATCATGAGAAGCTATTCCAGCCTATGATGTACCCTAGAGTTGTGTGTAACTAGGGAAAGCGATTTGGGAAATATAGTACCTTCCAAGCATTAGCAACATTCAGAAAATAAAATTGCTCACTTCAGAAAAGGAAGCCTAGCAATTGGTGACAAACCTGTAGTTTTAAGCAAACTGTGCTGTCATTATTCTAATGATCCCAAATAAGCTTGAGGAAAACCAGGAAGTGTTCAATTGGCTTTCAAAACAGTTTTGGGGGATATCAGCCAGTTGACGTTAAAAATTAAGGACTAGATTTTTTAATAACATCTAGAAGTTCATGTTTTCTAATATTATGTTACTATAAATAGAAAAGTAATCCACAACTCTCAACATACTTAAAAGTTTAAATATGCCCCCAAAGTACTTCTATTACTATACAAATTGAACATTTAAACATAATAAAAGCAGCATGAGATAAAATAATTTGAGTCTTACGTCTTCAAAAGTAATCACAGAACCCAACAAGGCAATAATGTATCTCGTTTGAAACAAGTAATCCTATAGAAAATTCCTTGCATTTACTCATTATTTAAAAAACAAGATAAAAACTAACCCACAAACAAAAAAAGTGTAAATATCGAATTTTTGACCAGTGTCTAGATGAATTATGTGCTGCATTCTGCCTGTTTCATGGGGAAGGTTTAGGCCAAAACAAATATTCATGCAGAACATTTTATAAAATTCAGTTTGTAAGAGAATTTGTTACCCATGATTGGAATACTTTGTTAATTGCTAAAGAAAATGTTTAACAAAAGTGGCTAGCCAATATTTAAAAAGACAAAGTTCAATTTCAAAAAAATCCTATTTCTGTGACCTCATATTATTTGACCAACCTGTTCTAACAGTAAGGGGCAAAGACAAGATAACCAACAGCATCTTATGACTGCTTTTCCATCCGGTTTTATTTTTGTGCACGCATCCTCATGTTGTTAACAAAAATCAGTAATTTGTCTCCTAGTTGCATTTAAATCCTTCGTCAAATATATATTTAACACCGAAATCAGGAACTGAAACTGGCAAGGGCTTAGCAAGAAAAAGGAGACATTCATGTAGATGAAAAGGTCATTTCTTCAGTGGTGAAATATTTTGTGTTAATTTTGTGCAGCAAAAGATTGCAACCATAGCCTGACTTTGAATAAGAAAGGGGAAGGCTAATCAAAGGAGGAAGCAACACATTGTGAAGACTTATCCTTTTCAAATCTTACAGTTTTCAGCAGTTGCATTCTTAAAGAAAACACACTAGATGTTGTATCATGTTTGCACTTACCTGTTTCTGCAACAGCTCAGTAGGACTAACTGTTATTTCAAAATACTTTCATAAGAGATTTTAACTAATACTCTTAAATTTAGATTAACATGCACTGATACAAGCTAAAGCAAGGTAAGTCTAAACGCTACATGAAATAGAAGTTGATCACTCATACTCTTGCCACGCAGAGAACAGGTTTGATGAACTGAATAGGTTAAAACATTTGGGAGAAGCAAAAGCACAAGTTAAAAAAAGAATTAAAAATCCTGTCCAACTAAAGAGCATCACTTGAGAATTAGGAAGCCAAGGAATTTTGTCTCATAACTGTAGGTTTCACAGTTCAGTTAATACAGGTAAGACAATAAAAAATCTTCGGGTTAATGGTGTTCTTTAAAGAGACCAGTTTGACATCGTGTACATTTGCTGCATTCTGGGAGAGAAAAAAATTTCTTTCAGAATATGCTTGCCTGAGAAGGAATCAAGTTCATATTTTCTAATGATCTCTCCTAAAAGGCTGTCAAGAAGTTGCTCAAGAATTTGCTTCAAAAAAAGTATATCAGGCATAAAAGTTTTCTATTTATAGATGCCTATGCTATTTTTATTTTTTTCTTTACATAGTCAGAGTCTGAAGTAGTGGCTTTTTAATTGCACAAATAATTAAATTGAAAATGAGAAAATAATATTAGCTAGCCTGTAGATTAAAAAAAACAGTCCATAAAACCCAGGCAGGGGAAATATTTTCAAAGTAACAAATACCCATGCATGCAACTCATTCTAATGAATCAACTTCTTAGTCAAAATAGTAAGTCATTGCTTATGTGGAAGAATGTACTTGCACAGAGTGGCTGGTGAGAGTCTACAGCAATTAGCATCAGATCTACAAAGAGCCTGGCTGTTAATCCTGCCTTATCACAGTTACCTATTGGGTATCTACTACGTAAGGTACATAGTACAGGAAAGACCCTGATAAAACTAATGCTTACTTTCAAAAAGGACGGGTCTAATGGGGCACTAGCAAGTTTCTATCTTGCCAAGAATCATTATTGGCAGGTTGTTTTCTGAGGAAATAGCTGGCTTAAGTGCCAACCTTTAATACAGCTGAAGGCAAGCCAAGCATTCACCATCCCTTTAAAAATAAAAACCAAATACCCAGCTGCTGAAGAATACAGGAAGGGGATGAGCATTCAGAGTATGGCTATTGGGGGGACACGCAGGTATGCATGCCAAAAAGCTCCAAGTAAGCGAAGGCAGAAAGAATAAGGGCAAAAGTACACAGCTTGAGGCAGTAACATACTGAAGCGCTGGAAAAAAAACAGCAGCAAGAATGAATGCATTTTTTGGTTCTTGACTGACCGGCTGTTTATGTTGCAAGTGAGGAATATGCCTGTGGAGTGATTAAGTCAAATAAACCTGTTCTTATTCTGTGAATAACCAGTATGTCAAAGAAATACCTAATTCATAATGAAAACAGCCACTGAACTGGAATACACTTAGTCAGTACAGTCCCTACTTCATAATACTGCCACATCAATAGGAAAGAGGAAAGAAGGTGACCTGACAGTGCATTCTTCAGATCTTAAAGGTTTTGTATTTCTTCTCTCCTGGACAGGACTTCTGTATGCCTAGACAGAACCAACTACCTTATTGGAACAGATACACTACGGATTGTGATTTCTTGTAGAACCTGGACATTTTTAGTCTTAGAATTATTTCACTTCCAATGTCCAAAGTTCATTTCTAGTACACCTTTAAGAGTTGACCTGATGCTCATGTCTCAAATGGATTCGGTTCTTACTACATTCCATTCATTATCAACTACACCAGTAAACAGGCTAATTACCATTAGTAAAGCCTGAGAGATTTTATTTGGTGCATGAGACACTGACTCTTTTGGCACCATGTATCTTCTGTTCAATTCTTGTACATCTTTCCTATTTCAGCGGTTCTCAAACTACCAGTTGCTTCCAGGATTTTGCCTGAGCTCTTTCAAGAAGTAAATTCTATACATTTCTTACAGACATGGAAGCATGACAAAAAAGTTTCAGTAGTTGTCTTGATTCCTATGGCAAGGTATCAGGACTGAGGACAGATTCTCTTTACAAGATACCAACTGTTTATTCTCGTACTCTTACTGGCAACACTGCTAAGGATTTCTTAAGTTATATAATAATCCACGAGAAGTTACCTCCTGGTATGCTGTTCCAGGCAACAAGTAGGTGAAAGAACACATACACTTCATCATAATGATGCTTAGCTTTCCAAATTTGTGGGTCTGTTAGCTTCTTTTGTTATCAGGAGAGAGAAGCGCACATATGATACCACCTCTACCATGTGAGGCAATTTGATGCATATCCACCACGTGTCTGATGCCTCACTGGAAAGCTGGGTTTACCGTGCATTTGTAGAATGGGTGTTTTACTGAAGTGCAACATAGGTGGCGTTTCCCCAAAGCCAATGTGTTTGCTAAACAGCGTATTCATGCAGGTAGGACAGTTTATACACTGAAGAAACTGTTCTTGTGTGCAGTAGCCACACGCAAGCACAGGCAGTGGCCTGGAGCAGGTCATTACCATGACCAGAACAATTCCTTCAGCCTGCAGGCCACCCCCACTAAAGAGGGTTGCAAGGTGTGTGCCACATGTGTTGCTCTAAGCACTTAGGCCAAGCACTCCCTGCTTTCTCAGATTCAGAACAGAAATTCAATTATTGCTTTAAATAGATCAAAAATTAAGAAGAAAGACGGGAAAAACAAGAATGTCATTGCTATCATACAAACAAGAACGTGCTGTCCTGTGTTTTACACTGGAGACAAGCAACCACAAACTGAATTGAAGATATAGTTTCTAAAATCTGCTTTCAAACACAGGATATGTCAACATGGGATTTCTGGTCACAAGCCTTGGACACCATTATGGAATACACTCCAAAGCACATTAATCTGGAGGCACAGAAAAAAAAAAGAGAAGTGGAAGTCTTACCCCTGCGGTTCTTGGACGGTCTTGTTTTCCACTTTCTGTTCACACTCTTTTATCATGGAGCTTAAAATAACCTAAGACACATAAGGAAGAGATATACATGACTTTTTTTTCTTTTGCATTAATTAACTCTTTGTACGAAATCTACTCCGCAACTGATTCTGATGTTAGCAGAACCGTTTAAAGAGTTTCTCCATTGTTTTTCAAGTGCATTTAAATTCCAGCTATCTGATAATGCCTTGTGGCTAGAAACAATAAAACTATTCAAAATCCTTTAAGGAAAAAAATGTTTTTGAAATAGTTACAGGAGTTCAAGGCTCCCTGCTGCTTCTCCTGGCTTTTTAAAAGAGTGAAAGCAAACTCACTTCTGTGACACATCTCCTTATTTTCCTTTTTTCAAACAATACCTTCTATTGATTAGCAATTAACTTTTACATACATTCATCTTCCCTCTGTTTTCCTTTAGAAAGTTTTCAAGTAACTTTTAAAATTCGTATCTTTACCAACATTATGCATGGAAGAAAAAGCAAGGAAAGGAAAGAGAAAAGTGCGGCGGTATCCTGAGACAACATTTTAATGAGAAGGAAATATCATTTCACTGGTGTCTTCCAGGGTTTCTATGAATTGAGGCTTTTTTCTTTACTTTAGCAATTACAGCGTTAAAGGTTTCCGCAGAATATTTAAGACTAAAAAGAGCCCCACAGGGACATTTTACATTTCTCTAGCATACCAAAAATAAAGGAATGTTTCCCAGTAGCAGGCTTTGAAAGAAATCATACCGTTCATTGGACAGGTATACTACTCCCTGCTCTGCCCACAACAGTCCTGTTTTAACACATTAAGACAAAAGCATTTGAAACAGGCAAAACACAGTTGCAATGCAGAGTGTGAAACTATAAACATCTATCTATCTATCTATATACCTGCTGCATAAATGGAAACTTTCTCTGCTCCCAGCTCAGGAGAAAGCTAAGTATGTTGAGACACTGAATTTAAAATCTCAAAGCTACAAGCAACTAAAATTAGCAGTGTGTTACCAAATCCAAATATATGCAATAAAGGGAAAATACCTAATTTCAATCTCTGAACTACAGTTCGGTCACTAATGTTTACTACCAAGTGATAACTATTTTTAAATGTATTTATATACATAAAAAAGCTGATTTCTGTCAAAACCCTATTAGACAGCTGCATGGCAAAATATCCTCCAAAACCATTTATTACTCTGATAAGACGTGGCCCAGTCTGCAGATCTGTGCCACTGTTCACTCTATTTCTCCAAAAGTATTACTTCAACGTTTGAAATAGTTTGGGTAGCAAGTGTTACATACCCTTGAATGTTTCACAAAGCAGCATTCAAACCTGCATACAAGTCTAAAAGGCCTACAACTCTTACTGCTAAATTTGGTGTCCTTCATTTGCAAAAATTATTATGCAAGTGCTTAAACTCAAGAGTACAGAGGTACAAGAGAAATGCATTCAGAATTCCAGTGAAAAAGCAAGCTTTTCTTTCTGTATCAAAAGAAAACTGAAATTTTTAAGCACAGTGTCCATAGCATTTCTACCTGTGCATTGGAGCACTTCTACATTTTTTGTATGTCTACCTCAATCCACATCACAGAATCACAGAATGGTAGGGGTTAGAAGGAACCTCTGCAGATCACCTAGTCCAACCCCCCTGCTAAAGCAGGTTAGCCTAGAGCAGGTTGCACACAAATGCATCCAGGCGGGTTTTGAGTATCTCCAGAGAAGGAGACTCCACAACCTCCCTGGGCAGCCTGTGCCAGTGCTCTATCACCCTCACAGTAAAGAAGTTCCTCCTCATGTTCAGGTGGAACTTCCTGTGTTCCAGTTTGTG
>VZSC01011951.1:91744-124985 GCA_013398225.1 Steatornis caripensis
GTTGGTTGATGAGAAGCTCAACATGAGCCAGCAATGTGCACTTGCAGCCCAGAAGGCCAACCACATCCTGGGCTGCATCAGAAGAAGCGTGACCAGCAGGTTGAGGGAGGTGATTCTCCCCCTCTATTCTGCTCTGGTGAGACCCTACCTGGGGTACTGCATCCAGGTCTGGGGTCCCCAACATAAGAAGGACATGGACCCATTGGAGCAAGTCCAGAGGAGGGCCACAAAGATGATCAGGGGGCTGGAGCACCTCACCTATAAGAACAGGCTGAGAGAATTGGGGTTGTTCAGCCTGGAGAAGAGAAGGCTCCGGGGAGACCTTAGAGCAGCCTCCCAGTACCTGAAGGGGGCCTACAAGAGAGCTGGAGAGGGACTTTTTACAACGGGGTGTGGTGATAGGATGAGGGGTAACTGTTTTAACCTGAAAGACGGTAGGTTTAGATCAGATATTAGGAAGAAATTCTTGACGATGAGGGTGGTGAGGCACTGGCACAGGTTTCCCAGAGAAACTGTGGATGCCCCCTCCCTGGAAACGTTCCAGACCAGGTTGGATGGGGCTTTGAGCAACCTGGTCTAGTGAACGGTGTCTCTGCAGGGGGGTTGGAACTAGAAGGTCCCTTCCAGCCCAAACTGTTTTATGATTCTATCATTCTGTGACAATTGTGTATTATAATTATACATACAATGATGCCTAATTAAATACTAAAGTTATGCCAATTTGAGTTTGACAGTTTAATCTAAATGCCATTCCTAACTCAATGGAATGGTATTTATTATACTAGGTGGCTGTCACATGCAAAACACACGTCTTCAGACACACCAAATGCGTATAGTTTTCCTGCATTGAGTGATACCTTTCAGACCTTTTACAACGTGACAAACAGCACCTTCCCAGATGCCACGAAGCTTTCCTCAAAGTCATTCAGGACTATTTTAGATTTAACCACCATCCAAGCAGTACGTATGCAAAACTTCCCAAGTTTTGCTCTGTGGTCTATACAGGTAGGAAATGGAGAATCCTTGCATTATCGATGAAATTTATTTCATCAAGTCATTTTGCAAACTAAGGAAGACATACATGTGTTGCAATACATCCCAAATGTTAAAAACAAAGATTATGGTGAAACTGAATACCCATAAATATGTGGAAATTGTTTCGATTTAGATGTTCCCAGGTGATTTTTTTTTTATATTACTTAGCTATACATAAGCATACATTTGCTGCATATGTAGCAGATGCCCTTTACATGTTTTACACATATGAAACCCTACTAGTTTTCAAAAATGGAAAGTTCCAAACTTTCTCCATATTCAGCAAAACCATTTTTTGTCTGCATTAATAAAAAAGATAGTCTTGATACTTTGATTTTGTATCTTATGTAAGGAATTCTGCATATATTTGCTGGTTTTAGGAGATAAACATAAAAAGCTTATCAGTTGTTTCTGTGAGAAATTTGAAATGTCTTTTAAATACTTAGCTATATTCTAATTACTCAAATTACACCATGAACAGAAATTAAATTCTATGCTTTTCCCCCTAGCAGTGTAACAAGAGAACATGCAGGATCCCTACAGCATGGGGAAAGTAGTAGCTGTCAGTGTATCACGCAGGCAATAATATTTACTCCCTCTAATTAGAGAGGGTTTTACATTCTGCTATTTGTTTGAGCATTCCTGCTTTACCAAATTTAAATTTAAACCAAAGTAAATTGTGAAAGATTGGAATGAACTTCACTTTCCAGAAGCCTCCTATACAAAGCAGTAATTTTTATAAAGCAGTATTTGCGTGTGCACGCGTGTGCGCACACATGCACTGAATGTATTGTAGCCTTACAGAAAACAGCTGGAGAAGGAAGAATCACAGAATGGTGGGGGTTGGAAGGAACCTCCGGAGATCACCTAGTCCAACCCCCCCACTAAAGCAGGTTTGCCTAGAGCAGGTTGCACAGGAATGCATCCAGGCAGGTTTTGAGTATCTCCAGAGAAGGAGACTCCACAACCTCTCTGGGCAGCCTGTACCAGTGCTCTGTCACCCTCACAGGGAAGAAGTTCTTCCTCGTGTTCAGACGGAACTGCCTGTGCTCCAGTTTGTGCCCGTTGCCCCTTGTCCTGTTGCTGGGCACCACTGAAAGGAGTCTGGCCCCATCCTCTTCACACCAGCCCTTTAGATATTCATAGGCATTGATGAGATCCCCTCTCAGTCTTCTCTTCTCCAGGGTGAACAGGCCCAGAAGGGGGAGAAAATTATAAAGCTGTCTAAGAACATATGCCTTATTACAGCAAAACACCTGGAAGGGGAAAGCTGCAACATCCTATACTTGTTATTCAGAAAGTACTAGGAATGTCAGCTCAACTACTACATTTGAATACATCTCACTATTATTTAAAGTCACAACAACTCAAAATGCTGATGTATTGAGCTTATGGTCTAGTCTTCAAACAGCTGTTAAGGACATAACTCATTGTTTCACTATCATGATCTTAAGTCTCATACACAGATTTACCATTTTTCCCATGGATTAAAACAGAGAATGCTCACTATTTTCAATTTTGAACAAATAACGACTTCAGTTTTCTTTACTGATCTTGATTTTGTGAAAAGGCTAGAGGTAATGTAGTATACTGAAAAAATGCTTGGGATTTGTATAATTAGCAAGCAATTTAGAATGGTCTCAGCTTCATGACTATGTGGGCTGCCACACTTCTAATTACGGTAAAGCACGGTAAACAGCATTGCTCCGTCTTACAGAAAATAGAACACACTTTATAAATCAAGTGTCATTCTGAAGATAAGTGCTCTAGCCTTGAACCTAAACAGACCAACGAAGCTGATAACTCATCTACACGCTTCACGTGCAAACCAGCAGCAATCAAACCCATTCGAACCGACATTCAAATGGGAAACTACTGACTGAAAATATTAACACAGAAGCAACAGGAACAGCTGAATGGGCAAAGCCATGTAGCAGCATGTAAGGTGACAGTGAGACAGACAATGCAAATTTTTATCCTGATTTGATTCCTCTAGATCAATGTGTGATCCTTACTTATGCATACCACACCTTAAAAATGGTATAACAAAGCTTCCTGCCTCAAAGGAGACAAGGGGTAGAATGGCTCCAAATCACTTCCGTGTCCTTCCAAACCATAACAGACTGTAACAGTTTGGTAACACAGCCTGGCAGGTCCAAATCATGGCAGTCTCTAGGCTGCTGATGACTGTGCTGCTCAGAATCTTTATAGCTCTCATATAGCCATCCTGCAGGTACATACTCTTTATATTATTGTCTAATTGCTGGGCTTTGCCATTCAGCAGCCTCTGATATTCTGAAATATCAGAAATTCCTCAAGGGAATCTTCCAAAAGTGAAACTACCACCATCTCTTTACACAGGTGACTTCCCAAATTTACATACTGCCATGTATAAATATGTATGCTATGGCTATTAAGGAAATGGCAAGACAATACTATTTTCAAGTGAGAAGAGTGTCTGCAACAAAGTTGCCTGTGCTTTAGTAAAAATTGAAGCGTACTAGGAAACAAGCAGTCAAATAGCATGCAGGATTGCCTAAAAATAATCAACATGCAGTTGAATTTGAAAAGGAACTGCAACCAAGACAACTGCCTGTTGTAACTTGAGGTCTTTCACAGGTTTGGCTAATGCTTATTTAAAAAAAAATCTTATTATAGCAATTATAAAATATAAGCAAAGTTCCTCTTAGATTTAAAACAAAACAAAACAAAACAAAAACAAAAACCCAAACGAACAAACAACAACTCAAAAATATTTTAAGGGTGACTAAAACCTGCTGTTTCCTTTTTAAAGGAGGAAGGGAAGACAAAGTTGGATCTTTTCAACTGAAGTCTCAGCATGCATCTTAAAGTGGTTGTTTAGTGCTTTATCTGCAATGACTTGCAGAGTTGCAGTAAAGAACACTAATGGTTAAGTGCTCTTTTTGACCTGGTCAGACTTGAGATTTGTTTTTGCAAATGGATATAAGGTGGCAGGTTCTGCTAGAGGATCACTGCAATGCTATCCAAATGAGTAAAGCGTAGAAGAAAGAAAAAAAAAGAAAAAAGAAATGGCTGTGACAGTGTGACTGGAAATGTGTCTAACATGTTAAAAAAAAAAGAAACAAAGGTAATCTCTTCAGCAAGTGGAGTATTTCCAAGAGTTTTTTTATAGGTCTGTTTAAATTAACACATGATGAAACAAATGCATGATGTGGAAATAAAACTAAACTTATTTAAATGTAACAGTCTTTATCCTGAACAAATTTATAGATGTTAAGCAAAAGATGAAGCTGTCACCATGTGGTAAGTAGAGTAATCATAAACTATCTTCCTTTTTACAAAAAATGTAAAATTGGTTAAATGTATGTTTTCACCACTGTATTTGGCACCAATGGAAACTAGTCTGAATTACAATGCAAGTGCATTGTACGAGTATGCACAAAAAGTATCGAAAACCGTAACTGGTGAATTAGGCTACTGATAATGCGCTGAATAGCAAAAGCAAATGTTAAAAATCAGAGATGGTTGTTTATGTTTATCTACAGACCTAAGCAAACATATTTGACAATGTATTTAATTCTTGTTTGAACAATTAAGCAATGGAATGCGTTTTCATAATTGGAAAATGTTTTTCAGCATGCAATAAAAAGAATGCAACAATCAAGTCAGCAGCAGATCAAAGAACACATACACAGTTACAACAGAAACATCGTGCAAGTGGCTAGTGACAAACTGCTTAATGAAAGATGTGCTGTTGAACAGAGAACAGATACAGGAACAACGGCACAACAACTTCCTGCTCCATCACACAGTACACAACTAACTTAAGCCATTTGTAATTTTTAAGAATTAGCAACATTATATTAATCACTGTTTTAAAAAAATATACTCTAATTTTAAGAAGGTGTAAAAAAGTTTGGATAACACTCACCTCAAACATTCTAGCAGCCGTACATCGAACAAGAGCAGAAGTATGGACAACTCCATACCATAAGACAGTTAATAGCAGTTCATGATAAGCTGGGTTTGCACTAAAAGAAAACAGTTGGGCAATCAAAAAAACCCCAAACCACTCCCAAGCTCTGAATATATTCTTTGCCTACAAAACGTAGTCTCAAGAATCCATTGCTCTACAAATCTAAAACTCCAACATTTACATTTTCTGAAGGATACACAACATTTATCTCATTCTGAAGGACATGTAATACGTTGCTGTCTAGAAAACATTGCCTTTTGAAGTTCAGTTTTTTAAAAAAAATTTATAACTTTCAATAAATTATGACACTGAACTGAATGCAAATACATATCTAGAACACATCATAACAGTATGGAAAATAAAAAAATGAATTTCCATTTTATCATCAGTGATTGATTTTTGCAGAGGTTTTTTTGTTTAGTTTTTGGTGTTTCTTTTTTACATTTCAGAGTTTTTTTACCACTACATTGTAAATCTAGAGATTAAAAGTTTAGATTTTGAGAAACACCATGAAAAAAAGCAAGTATACCCTTTATTCACCAGAAACATCACAGTTACTAAAATTACAGCCAGATTAGCAGCTTGTAATAAAAACTTCTAATGTATTCGGATCTAGTCAACTCCAAGATATATTCTTTACCCCAGTTCCACAAAGGAAGCTTTCAGGCTATCAAGAGGAGCATGGGATAGTGAAAGCATCGTCATTACATCTTCTAAGAATCCAACTAATAGCTTGCGGTCTTCTTCCTGAAAGAAGAGCGTACAATGTTGAGTGCGGTAGAAGTATCGCCGCGGTTGTGACGACCTACAGCTACAAAAGAGACAAACAATGAACGAGAACAAAGTAGATTTAGCCTTTAAAAATCTTCTTATCAACTTCAAAAATGTGGTTTAAGAACCAGAACCTTTCAAAGCCAACAGAAGAAGATACTGTATTTCTGTGTGTCATCAGGTAAGCACATACTTGTGCATAAATTACCCAAATTGTTTTACTAAAGAAACTTCTACGAAGAATACTTCGGCACTTTCATGGCTCCTGACAGTTTGTGATTGTGTACAGTCCTCTAAACATTTGAGAGATGAAGTTTTTTTTTTTTCTGTAAGCTCTGTACATGTCAGTCGATAACTGCTGGTTACTAGAGGATAAGGTAGTATTATTTATTGAGCGTTTACTTTAGTACTAGGTAACACTAAAGTTTTAGACTCCAATTATGCCTAAAATGGCAATTTACCTGCTTATCTCAGTAAATTTTGCAAAACTCTGTTTGCAGGGGTCACAGTTAAATGGCCAAGAATCCATTTATGGAATTAATCAATACTTTTAATAAAGGCACACAGCAGCTGTCATTGTCTGAGAGTTAGTAGCAGTGAAGATGCCAGATGTCACTTTAAGATTTACTGAATTCAGGTTTTAACACTGATGACTACCATCTAAATGTAGTAAGACAACCTGACTAGAAAATTTTGTTTATAAATGTGTTTACAGCTGCCCAGTTATCTACCTATCTTCAAAGCAGAAGAGCACTGTAAGTTTTCAAAGAAAACAGTAACAAAGGAACGGCAAAAGAAACCTACCTGAATATAACACGTCAGGACCCCTGTTGCATAGATGGGAACTGTGGCTTTTGTTAGCACTCCATTACCTGCTGTGGAATCTAACGAAACACAGTGAAGAATTTAGGTTTTATATACACATACATGTGTCTATATGTGTGTGTACAATATATATACTATATTTTTCTAAATATATAAGGTAGGCTTATATGTGTGTATGTATTACATATATTCATCTTTTTACATATAAATGAAGAATTTATATACATATATATGCATACAGACACGCACACACGTGCTAAAATAATGTTCAAGTGGTATCTGGATTTGAGATTTTATTTGTACTTTACACACAGACAATCTACAACTTGAGTGTTCCGTTCAGATTAAGATTAAATTTTCAACATATCAGAAAGATGACAAATTTGAGAACTGCAGTCTGAAAACATTATTTGAACAAGAGCTCGACAGGTTTTTTCCATTTGAAGTTAAGATCAATTTTTAATAATTTAAATATAAGGCTACGTACCTATGTTTTCCTCAGACAGTCTTAAGATTTCCTGGAACTGTGGTTTTACCTATACAAAGGATGATGAATGTCATGTAAGAAAACCTGTTACCAATGTCAATTATTAGTAAAAAATTAATAATTAAAAACACCCAAAAAAACCCCCAGAAAAAAGGACATTTAAAGGTACAGAAAGAAAAAACCTCTAAAAATCACATCCAGCTTCTACAAAAATTTAAAAGTATGACATAAGAGAGTAAAAATTTCTATTGGCTACCCACACTGAGGTAGCAGTATTCAGCACTCCCCACACCAAAAGTTTAAGTCTCTTGGTAAGACACTTAGTTGGGTTTCACGGTTTACAGTTTACCAAGATATACATTAAAAAAAAAAAATTGGTTTTGTTGTATATTTTTGCTGTCCATGTGCTCTCTTCCAAAATACAGCTGTGATAATCAGATAGTTTTATAGAAGCAACGGTTCTAAAGATAACTTACAGAAGGGGCTTTCAAAGACCAAAGACTGGTTTTAATCTCCTCTCCGGAGGCAGTACATAATGCTAATACCGTTTTGTAACTTCATCTTTAGGTAATCCTCTCGTGTTTTATAATTTATCTTCAAAATATTTTTGAATTATATTCATAAGTTGTTTTATGGAGAAAAGTGATACATTTCCTTGATAAAAATGTTTAGATATCATCTATAGAAAATATTTTGGGCAGGGAAAGCATTAATTTTAAATTTCCAATCAAGCGCAGGCTGGAGTACTTATGTACACCACAAACACTGAATGCAGTTCTGAAGAAAACAAATTGTTAAATCACTAGAATTAGGATGACTTCTCCCACTCTGTATGCCATTCACAAAGCAAATATGAAGAATATGGTTTAAAAAAATAATTCTTCACTGTTGGGCAAGATGAGAAGGTCAAAAACAGAAATCAAAAGGATGCAAACAGAAGTTTAAAAATAGCAGGTTTAAATGTACTTATGGAAAAGCATCGGTGTGACAAGCAAAAACAAATGGTCACATAAAGTGCGGGTCTCCAGACTCACCACAAATATGGAGAATATATATTATCAAGGCACTCTTTTTATAGAATATTTAAGGTAATATCCTACCTTAGTGTTTGTAAAAATTTTCCCAAACGTCCTACAAAGTCTCCAGAAAAATCTAGAGAACTCATGGACACAGGCAGTTGATGCTACATTGATCTTGCCAACTATTTCTATAAGCTGTGGTAGCCTAAAAATCAGGAAACAAAAGGATATTAAACCTGATTTTTTGTTTCTCTCCAGTTACATTTGTATAGATTTACTGTTCATATTAACAAATATATATACATGCACAGCACTATTGGTTCTAATAAAAATATCTGCGTTTTCTGTACTATTCCTGACCCTTGAAGAAAGCAAGGATTTAAGTGCCAGGCAAGTCTGACCTATATTTTCAAACATCTGTTACTGCAGAACAACGTATTTCATGAGATATTCAGAATACTACAATCTTAACTTCAACAAAGAATTGATTCCACTAGCACAAAGGTAAAAGAAACAATTTTTTGGGAGCAAGTAGTTACCTACACATTCTGCTAGATCGTTATTTTCTGAATAAAATCGAAGTCAATTCAGTATGACAATTAATTGTGAGGGTAACAGAGCACTGGAACAGGCTGCCCAGAGAGGTTGTGGAGTCTCCTTCTCTGGAGATATTCAAAACCCACCTGGGTGCATTCCTGTGCAACCTGCTCTAGGCTAACCTGCTTTAGCAGGGGGGTTGGACTAGATGATCTCTAGAGGCCCCTTCCAACCCCTACCATCTATGATTCTAATTAAAACGCCTAAAAAATTGCAATCTTTTCCTCTTTAATAAACACAATCATACTTAAAATTCTTATGTTTAATAATTGTTAAACATAATCATGCTTAAGAACTATTAATTTTGACACATTTAAAAATTAGGAATCATAACACACAAATTAACTCACAGTTGATTAACTACCCATAGCAAAGTCTCCCAGCCTGTGGTACCCTCATGTTCTAGCTGATAGTCATACAGTTGCAACAACACTGCTAATTGTTCGCGGCTTCCGATGATGATGGCCACATCTTGAAGAGGCGATACGGGTCGGGGAAATCTAGTGACTGTAACAGCAGAGAACAAACCATCATGAACAAAAGATAATGAAAATACCTTGGAGGTGATGTCAGTAAAGATATCTAAGAAAGTCTGAAACTCTTTAGTGTCTTCTGTGTAAGGTTATCAAATTGCTTTTTTGAAATCACCAAGTTAAATTAATCTCTGAAGAGATTACATAACCCTCACTTAAAAAGAGAAAACACTGGTACAGAGAGATTATAGAATTATTGCCACCATGGCTTCACCAAGGGCAAATCTTGCCTGATCAACCAAGTGACCTTCTATGAGGGAGCAACTATATCGGACAACAAGAGAAGAGCTATGGATGCCATCTTTCTGGACTTCTGTAAGGCCTTTGACACAGTCCCCGACAACATCCTTCTCTCTAAATTGGAGAGATATAGATTTGATAGACGAACTTTTTGGTGGATAAGGAATTGGCTGGATGGTCAGATCCAGAGGACAGACGTCAACCGCTCAATGTCCAAATGGAGATCAGTGATGAGCAGCGTCCCTCAGGGGTCTGTGTTGGGACCAGTGCTATTTAGTATCTTCATCAATGACATAGACAGTAGGATTGAGTACACCCTCAGCAAGTTTGCAGATGACACTAGGCTGAGTGGTGCAGTTGACATGCCTGAGGGATGGGATACCATTCAGACGTATCTGGACAACCTTAGCAAGTGGGACTCATGAGGTTCAACAAAGCCAAGTGCATGGTCCTGCACCTGGGTCAGGACAACCCTCCCTATCAGTACAGGCTGGGGGATGTAGGGATTGAAAGCAGCCCTGCAAAGGAGGACTCGGGGGTACTGGTGAATGAAAAAACTGGACAGGAGCCGGCAACGTGAGCTTGCAGCCCAGAAGGCCAACCATAACCTGGGCTGCATAAAAAAAAAGCATCGCCAGCAGGTCAAGGGAGGTGATTCTGCCCCTCTACTCTGCTCGCGTGAGACCACACCTGGAGTACTGTGTCCAGCTCTGGGGTCCTCAGCACAAGAAAGACATGGACTTGTTAGAGTAGGTCCAGAGGAGGCCACAAAAACAATCAAAGGGATGGAACACCTCTCCTATGAGGACAGGCTGAAAGTTGGGGTTGTTTAGCCTGGAGAAAAGAAGGCTCCAGGAAGACCTTATTGTGGACTTTCAATACTTAAAGGAGGCTTATAAGAAAGACAAGGACAGTTTTTAAGTAGGGCCTGTTGCAATAGGACGAATGGTAATGGTCTTAAACTAGAAGAGAGTAGATTTATATTAGATATTGGGAAGAAATTCTTCATGATAAAGGTGTTGAAACACTGGAACAGGTTGCCCAGAGAGGCAACAGATGCCCCATCCCTGGAAACATTCAAGGTCAGGTTGGACAGGACTCTGAGCAACCTGATCTAGTTGAAGATGTTCCTGATTACTGGAGGGAGGCCGGACTAGACAACATTTAAAGGTCCCTTCCAACCAAAATCATTCTACAATGCTAAAGAACACACCACAGACTTACAGTAGAGTGATTTGCGGGCAATGTTTCCTGACTTCTACCGCTACACTTTAATCATCTAACTGCTCCAATGTTTATATAAAGTAGTTTTTGACACTCCCCACGCCTTTCCCAAGCTCCTTGATTATCTGAATTATCATAAAATAATTAAGACATAAAAAGCAAGACTTTAAAAAAAATTTTAGATCGTTACGATATCTGGGGATTGAAAGCCTGCTACACCAACATTGCTTTTATTATTCTCAATTTATGTCAGGCATAATTAAAATTGTTCAGCAATGAAGTTAGGCAACAAGAACATCATCTTTCCTACTGCAAAATTCAAGAAAGCAAGCTTGCAGTTCCTGCAATGCTACTGGAGAAGTCAAAAGTACATCAGATTTTTTTTCCTGCACTTCTGTGGAGGAAGCAACTGTCAGACTAGGCTGAAGCCTGAAATTTTTTAATTCCTTATTTAAGTAGTAGCCACTCATGGAAAAAGTGCTCAATGTCAAATGACTCAAGTCAGCCGAACGAGTTTTACCATGGCATGTTTAACATTTTCACGTTAATATCATGCAGTAATGTACCACTAGCTACTTTCCAAATTCTCCTTTAAAGTTGTTACCCTTTCTTTACTTCTTCACACACAGCACTACTAAGTGGCAGGTATTACCAATAATATCTTCTAAAAGTATTTGTAACAGAAGAAAACATTCTACAGATTAGGATTGCTGATCTACGTTTAGCTTCATTATGAAGCCATTCCGTGATTCAGTCTGCAAAAAGATGACAGATACCTGACAGATGGTGAAACTCCTGCACTAGACTGCATTTTTCCCACTTCATGAAATTTTTTATTTGTAAGAATTTGAAACTGAAGCTAGCCTTCTTGAGCTATTACTGGCTATCAGTGGAAATCAATTCTTCAGAAACGTTTATGAAGTCCAATTAAGGATTGCTTTGCTTTCTCAAAAGCTTCTTTCAACAAGTAAAGAGAAATAACGAGAGATGAAATAAAAACTTCTTCTGTGATAATCAGGTGTCTCAAGCGTAGAAATGGGTGGAAAAAGGAAGCATTACTTAAGGATCTGCTAAGGAAGACCAATATGAAAAAACATTTAAGAGAAATCAGAAGGCAAAACTTTTTTTTTTTTTTCACAATTTATGTTGTGTTTTAGGACAACAAGGTATTTACACAAAGCTATGTTAATGGGCACAAAGAAGTAATTTTGCCTGTAACACTGATCAGTCAATACAGAAAAAAAATCCAAACCAATACCATTTAGTTCTCCTTTATTCTACTGGCAATCATTTAGTAAATATTCACGACTTAGGTTATTTCCTCTGCATCAATAAGCTGATATTTGTAATTAGTTAAATATCTGATAAGTGTTCCTGTCAGACCGATTTCTTTCATAGGAATGAAGTAGGAGCAGAGGGAGGAAAGAAGCAGAAAGATATTTTCCCAAAAAGGGAAAAACAGAACAAAGAAAAAAGTCATGACAAATCAAGGTAAGTCTTCCTATGCTGGAATCTGCCTTGAAAAAAAATAATTCTCTCTCAACTCAGCAACATTAAAGAAAGAAAATTCACAACATGACAGAGGTTCCCTGAGCTTCTTTCCCTGTACTTGCTATATATGAAAATACAACATAAAGGACAGGTGGATTAGAAAAAAAGGCTTGGGGACATAAAGCATTATTGCATAGACACTGTGCTATAAAAATCTAAAGTTTACGCATGGATTCTGCAACTTACGTTTATGTAGTAACCTTAAACACACATAAATCCCAAGTAAATGTGGACTATGGACTATTTCCTGAAATTCTTCCTTTGCAGTTAATAGTGATTTGAGATTTGTCACTGAATTATACATAAGTTTATAAAAATTCCACATATCAGAAATTAATAATTTACCTTCTATTTGTGGTACTTCTCCCTGAAGTTTAGCCTTGCTTGTGAAAGGCGCATTCTGTAGCACCAGTGCAAACAGTGAAGGAATCAATGACTGCAGAGCAGACAGATACATGTGGAGCTTATGTTCATCCAAGCCATGTTCACCTTCCTGAAACAAACAGGACATTTACTTAAAGTTTTCAGTTTGGATTATCTGTTGCTTAAGCATGTATTCCCTGGCAAGAGATCAACACATCTGTGATAAGCTTCTACACAGAGACATTAATTATATAGTAATTTATTCTAATCACAGGCTTACTTTGTGTCACCATCCAAATCCCGTTGTCACCCTTAATTCACTTCTACCCAAAAGATGCAAGCAATACCGCCTTTGGCATTTAGCAGTTCATGTCAATGAACATACCGATATTCTGAAAGAATGTGTTTCAGCACATTTTGGAAATGTGAAACCTTGGTCTCGGAGACCAGTGCAGCTGCAAGCTGAATAAACTAGTCGCCTGTACTCTGAGAACGAGCATGTTGGTTTAAGGGTATCTCATAACGATCTAACACACTATTTTCTGGAACTTTCCAGACATCTACCAAATCAAGTGTGCAGACAGACTGGCTCATAATCGCAAGTGACCCAACTAAACCATTCAATTCTACTTATTGGTTTTTTTGTTTAATAAATATTGCACTTTAATAAAAACTACACTGTGTGACACTTAAAACCAATTTAAATATAGGGCAAATGCTCTCAGAATAACACGTACCATCTGGTCACTGCCCCAAGCAAGTGTTTTCTGAACTGCACTTTGATTATTGGGCTATAAAGCAAAACTTTGCTAAAGAATAGTATTTTTGGTTTTGAGGGGTTTGGTGGTGTTCTTTTCTTCCTTTTTCCAAAGGACAAGTAAAGTTACGGAGTTACAACAAGAAACTCCAGAAAACTTTTCCCCCATAGCACATTAAATAGCAATTACTTGTTTATTTTATTTTTTAAAAAGCCTGCATATATAATCAAGATGCAAAGAAAATTCTCCAACGTAGAAACAGCTGAACACATACCCTGAGCAATTTTTCAATTTTATTAAGCAGTGTAGGTATAAGATGGAACTGTAAATTTCCCAGTTCTGTTGTCCAGGCAGCATAAGCAGGTAAAAATACCTGATGTGTTGCACTAACTACACGTTCTGAAGGGTCTCCTAAAGCTGAAAGCAGCAGTTCAAAGCCCTGGCAAAAGACAAAGAATGTAATTATTGTCCTAAAATTTATGCTAAAGTTTCCCACACAAAACATGCAGACTAGAAGAAGATTATAATCTATTTTTAAAACTTTACACTAATAACAATAAAACAACATAGTACCTGGAGGCCTTTCAACAGATATTCCCACATGTACAAAGGTAAACAGCAGGTGGTTCAACGATCCTGCTAGTATTTCTCTACAGTCAAGTTATCAGAATCAATGGAAACACATTTTACCGCTCTGCCTTCAAAAACTCAAAGACAGGATTATAAGTTCTTCATTTTCACTTATCTGAAACATTATTAGGCAGTATTAAGTTGAACAAATAGGCTTCGTTGTAATAAACAAATGACTGTTAGCAAGTGATGATACCAAATTGGAGAAGAGTATCAGGCAGGCAATGAAACAGTATGTTTTTGAAGGCAAATTATGAATTATTACAGAAGCTTCTGTATAAGGCTTATACCCAAGGTTCTAATGATACTTGTAAGCCTATGTTTTCTATTTGGTCTTGGTGATACAATAAAATCAGCATGCATATAAAACCATTAGAATTTTTAAAAGTATCTGGAAAGATTTAATAAGAATACATGAAATTATGCATCCTCCTATTAATGAAATAACTACAGAAGACGTTTTATACGTACAGAACCCAAACCAAATAATACCTGTTGATATTTGTCTGGATCATCAATATATCCCATAATGATGCCAAGGCTTTTGATCACAGCTTCTCGTACCAGATCTGCCTTATCTTCCATTAGCATTTGCTGTAGCATGGAAAGTACTAACGAACTACGAATTTCTTTCTGTTTGTAAACAAGAAACATACTTGTTAAATCCACTAAAACAAGAAATGTGTGTTTATTATCAATTGCATAAGTAATTCGCACTTCTATTAGTGCTCATAAACAAAATCCTCGCCTCCAACCATAGGTCCCTTTATGAATATTACACATTCAGTTTTCACAACCAAAGATGAATGAATATAAAATACCAGTAGCCTCATTACAGAGCTTTTTGTCCTACTAAGCACAGAACTCGGGTCCTTTAATTCATATGGAACCAAAAATAAGTAACAGCAAAAAACCTACTATAGGCCTAGACTGAAACCAGAAACTTTAATCACTGTATTGCTAAATTAGAGACGTGGGGTTTTAAGTTGGGTTATTTTCCTCTTTCTCTGAAGCTTCAAATTCTAGTTTACCACTTAATTTTGCTGCTGCTTCTGACTGGCAGCACTCTTCATGTAACATTCCACAGTGTCTGACGAACTCTAGTACTGTGTGCCAATTTTTTTTCAGATACGATTTCATTAATTGGTCCTAACTATCTTTACTTCATCTTTACTGAAACAAAGATGATTTCTTCAGAACATACTGTTTTTAAAGACATTTTATAGCTAGATTGACCTGTATTCCTTTATAATAAGCTATCTCCTCAATGTGATTTATTGAATTTCACATGTGTGATATAAAGTAGAAGACAATGTGACTGTCTATGCATAACACACATACTGGGAATATCTAAAATTATAAAGGATGTTTACATCACACAACAGATTTTCACCTTGCTTTCACTAGCAAAGTATTTAGAGTCAGTATTAATACTTACTGGAAGGTAAGGTGCTAGAGCTCCACAGGATTCTGCTACCAGTAGCCGTCTCTCTGGGTATTTGTGGTTAATCTGGTAAAGAGAAACAGAAGGGCTATTTGCTTTGCAGCAAACAGTATTCAAAATGTGGTTAGAATTAACTCCAATGGAGGGATACATCTGCACCTCTCAAATGAACATCGACTGTGCCCACAGACGTATGTGGGTACTAAGCAGCCTCAAATTCTTGCACTGAAGCATAAAGGTAAGGCAGATACAGCCTTCTCTAGTTGTCCTATAAAACAGTTTATAGTAAGAGAAAAATTGCAGAAGCACGTACGTATATGCAGTAAAAAGAGTGGAAAGCAGCATATGGGCTGCTGTACTCTAAAGAATATGAATAACTTCTGAGCTGACACGTCGTGAAGTATCGTCTTGTGGAGTCCTTCAGGAGCGTCACTTCACTACACAAGTGCCCTCTAGTGCTCTGAGCCAACCAGCGTAGCATAGAGCTGCCTAGGTCTGGCTGAGCACTTGGGGTCAAAAGAAGACACAAGTACTAAGCCAAAACATAGTTGCATGCTATTGAAGTTCTGCTCTCAATTCCAGCATAAACATGTCATGCCTCTAAAATGTGACTGCAAACAACTCCTGTTCCCAAGAACCTCTTGATCCTGTGCCATCTACCTCCTTTCCATTCAAAGGCCATTTGAAAATTCTGCCTTACAAATTTAATATCTACACTTCAGAACCAAGTTAGCACCCTGACGGAGCCAGCTTTAATGGCCAGTGTAATGGTGTACAATGAAATACATTTAAATGTTCCAATAAACTTTGTGAACAAAAAATTTTAGGGTAAAAACTGTGAGAGGGAAGTGCAAACAGTTTGATCCTGTCAGCTAAAATAGGATATGCATGTGGTGCAACTCTTTCTTTCTCTCTTGCTACGCAGTATATGGCCTTGGTAAGACAATCATCTTACCACGGGAAAGACCAACATACTCACTGCCTTCTTTGTCTTGGTCTTCACTGGGAAGATTTGCCTTCAATAGTCCAAGGCTCCTAAAAACCGATGCAACACTCTGGAGCAAGGAAGACTTACCTTTGGTAGAGAATTATCAGGTTCAGAAACATTTAAACAAATTGGACATATACTAGTCTGTGGGCCCTGATGGAGATGCACTCATGAATTCTGAGGGAGCTGGCTGATGTCATTGCAAGACCACTCTTGACAATCAAGAAAATGTTGTAGCAATGGGGGAGGTTCCTGAGGACTGGAAGAAAGCAAATGTCACTGCTGCCTTCAGGAAGGGCAAGACAGATGATCCAGTGAAACACAGGCCAATCTGCTTCACATCATTTGCTGGAAAGGTCTTGTAGCAATTAATCCTGGAAAGCATTTCCAAACATATGAAGGACAAGAAGGTGGTTGGGAATAGTCAGCACATATTTATATAGGAAAAACCATGCATGACCAACCTGATAGCTTCCTGAGGCAACTGGCTCAGTGAACAAGACAAGAGCAGTGAATATTGTTTATCTTGATTTCAGTAAGACTTTTGATACTGTTTCCCATAACACCCTCATTCAAACTGATGAAGTCTGGGCTAGGTAAGGACAGCAAGATGGATGGAAAACTGGCTGAACTAATCACAGGCTCCAATAGTTGCAGCTGGGGGCCAGTCCCAAGTGGTGCGCCCTGAGGGTTGATTCTGGGGCCAATAATAAAGATATATAATATCTTCATTAATTACCTGGATGACAAGACAGAATATGCACCTCAAAACATATGCAGATGACAAAACTGGAAAGAGTGGCTGATCTACTGCCATTCAGAGGCACCTCAACAGGCTGGAGAAGTGGGTAAGGGTAAGGGACAGCACCCTTATGAAGTTCAAGAAAGAGAAAAGTGCAAAGTCCTGAAGCTGAGCAGAAACAATTCCCATGCACCAGGACAGACTGGGGGCCAACTGGCTGGAAAGCAGCTTAGCAGAGAAGGACCTGGAGGGCCTGGCAGATACCAAGCAGAGCCAGCAATGCACTCCTTGCAGCAAGGAAGACCAATGGTATCCTGGGTAGCACTAAGATAAGCATCACCAGCAGGTAAGTCATTATGCCTCTTTACTCAGCACTGGTGAGACCACATCTGGAGCACTGTGTACAGTTCTGGGTTTCCCAGCTACAGACACACAGACATATTGGAGCAAGTTCAGTGGGGAGACATGAATATGATTATGAGACAGGAGTATCTGATATACGGGGGGATGCTGAGAGAGCTGGGATTGTTCAGACTTGAGAAGAGAGAGCTCAGGAGGAATCTTATCCATATGTATAAATATCTGTACCTATCTGCAGTGAGGTAAAGAATACAGAGGTACGCAATGAAAGGACAAGAGAAAAATTAAATATAGGAAATTCTGTTTTACTGGGAGGATGACCAAACCTTGGAACATGTTGTCCGGAGATGTTATAGAGCCTCCAACCTTGAACATATTCAAAACCAGACAGGACTTGGCCTCAAGCAATCTGCTCTAGTTGACTCTGTTTTAAGCAGGAGGCTTAGACTACAAGATGTTTAAAGGTCCCTTCCAACCTCAGTCGTTCTGCGATTCTCTCAATTCTACTGGTTAGGAGAAACTACAGATGAAGACATTGTAATGAATCAACTTTGGACAACTTCTTACCTCGACTTTATTTCCACAGCACTCTGAACAATGGTACCTGACCATTGATGTAGTATTAATGTCTTCAATTTTCTCACTGTTCCGCTCTGAAACCACCAAGAACTCTCTCAAGAATGGAGTGTGTCAAAAGACCAATTGAAAGAGACTCAAACGAAGAAATAACAAGCCTCGGGACTAAGCTGAAGTCTCAATCATGGGAGAATGTTCTCTAAGTGCATCTATCATTATTCTACATTCATTCATCAGTAGGGCACCTGTAATATTTTTTTTGAAATACGGAGATTTCATATATGAGAAATGTTATGAGCATGCAACAGGCTCCTTTAATACCTATGGTATTTTTGAGTTAAGTGCTATCTTTCCAAATGCAAATTCCCTCCTGGTAACAGAAACACACTTTGCCTTCCGGAGCTCTGCCTGTGTGAGGGAAACCGCAAAGACTAGTTTCAACAGGTTTAGGTGGACTGACAAGGCAATATAAATATCACCCCTGATATTGCAAAGACATACTGACACACTGAAGGGAAAAAAAGACTCAAATTTCCACAAGGTTTGTATTCAGGCAAGATTATCAGCCATTGGAAACTTAAACATAACTGTAAAATGTTTATTACCATTTCTTTTCCTTTTGCCTTTAATAAGCAGTAGTACAATTTTGGAAGCAAATGAACTGGTAACTAGTTCTGAGGGAACTTTTAGCATTCAGAGCCTTGACCTAAACTCAGATAAGCCAGTTCCCAAATTCCACCTGCTAAGAGCAAGCAGAAAGATCATAAAGAGTAGTTTGATAACTCTGAACTCCAGAATGTGTGGATGAAAATGCTGAATCTTCTGATGGTCCAGTCCTTTGCATCTGTAAATAGATTTTGTTTGGAGACCAAATGCATGAATGCTTTCATGATTAAAGCATCTACTGAGAAAAGGTAAAAAATTATGTGTTTTTTAGTTTCTTCTACAAACTCAGTCTTGTGACAATGAGATTAGGCTGGTATTTTACCGGAGAAAATAATGACCTGGTTTCAGTACTGCAAACGAAGTCTGGCAAACTTCATTAAATAAATGCATGATGACATACGGCTTGGCAGCCTGATATGCAGTACTGTTACAGTTGGACTGGTTTCTCTTTCGCATCAGCAATTAGCAAGTATGGCGAAGATGTGCTCTTCCTGAGGTGCGCCTATTTTTTTTTTTTTTAAACACTTAAAATTTCATGAGGGTTAAGAAAACAAAATGTGGTTTATTTTGTGTTCAACTACTATTGCCACGAGTCCTTCATTTAATTGGTAGGTACATCAGTCATACATATAAGCACAAATGCTGTATGTAATACATATTTCTACTGTGAGAAAGCATTAAGACTGTTAAAGCTTGGACTTTATTGTGAAACACAGATGGCTGAGTTACGCAAGAAACAGTAGACAATTATCAGACCAGAAAGACTGTGCCATCAAAGCAAGCATTACCACTCTGTCACAGCTTAGTTATTCACTGTCTTTTAGGCAATGATGAGCCTCCTTTTCTTCATTATGGTGGGAAAATACCATGCATTTTCACCTGAACTCATGTTGTTCTGTTTTTATGCCTCAGATGAAACAGTAAGAGCACCTCAGTTTGGTTGTTCAGTTATTTCTATTAACTTAGAATATCTGTGGAAAAGGTCATGGTGATTCTAGAAATCACATGTAAACTTCAGGCTGATCTTACAGGTGTAAAATCATGCTCATCTACAGGGGACTTATTTCTGACTACTTTGGTCTTTAATATTCTGTTTAAGAATTTAAACTAGCTGAACTGTGAACACTGCTCCAGGGACTTAATAAAATACGAAAGTCAGTGAATGAAATCTTTGAATCAAAATGAATTTCCAAGAGTCTGGAAACTACAGTTCAAATTATAAAGGCACCTACCTGGCAATAGGTCAGGCAACACCAATGATGAACATGTGCATATCTACGTATCAATATAACAAACATATGCAGGTAACTAGAATCTCCAGTCAGCCTTTGACAAATTTTCTGCTTCTGAGTTCTTTTTAATGTTATACAAAAGTATATATAATGAGGACAAAGAACATCCAAGTATCTTTCTGAAAAATACTTCGAACTGCCATTCATTCAAAACAAAACTGTAACAACCTGCTCCTCAAATGAACAAAACTCAACATTTATGAATTTCTAACTATTTTTCCAGCTAAAGCACAAAATAATCAGTTACCTGTTCCCAACACTGTGGTAAAAGCTCAGCTTCTACACGTGTTGGTCCAACATGCCGGGCAAATGCCACACACCCAGTCAGTATCATCTGTCTGAAAACATAAATTTCAAGCTTTAATCTGTTTATAAAGTAAAGTTCTATAATATATAGAATATATTATTTAAGTTAGAAAAAGCAGATACTATCAGGCAGCAGGTTATTATCTACAGTCAAAATTCCACATCATACACACTGACTTAAAGGCTAAATCTTAAATTGAAATCCACTACTGTCTCTGCTCATTGTGCGGAGGGTTCGACTAAATGACCTTTAAAAGGTCCCTTCCAACCCAAACTATTCTATGGTTCTATCTTGTTTTCTGTTTCATATGCCTTTTCCAGAAATGTGCAGATCTGAAACTCCATGAACCAGAGCCTGAGAATCTCTGCTTTCCTAAGGTCTGAGATTGGGAATCTCTGACTAAATCTCTTATTTAATTCATATTACTAAATACTATAATTCATCATGAAGTAGAAGGATCTAAATTAGTTAATACTATCACACTATCAGTATTTTAGTCAAGTACACATACTGGTTTTATTTAGAAGCATTTGTGAGATTACGGAACTTTGTTCAAAACAAGTAACTTAATTCTTTTATGACATGGTTTTGCAACATTCTAGCATGCAAGTTACTGTCAACTATCCCAAAATACTGGCCTTTACTCTTGTCAGAAATCTTCTAAACCCCGTTATAATAAGGGAAGCAATTAATCAACCAGTAGTATCTATAATCACCTAGTAATTTGTATTTATATTCTTGCATTTTTTAACTTTCCTCAAAGTTTGCAAGAAATCAGTGTTGTTCCATCAATTTTATAGGCACAGAGATATATTTAAAATGTTAATAAAATTGTACTTAACTGTCATTTGTGATATTTTAACTTCCATTTAATGAGTGTTTATCTTGCTAAGTTTTTTTTACTTCTATTTCTCCTGTTAATAGCATTCGAATGATACCAACTTTGCATGCAATTCACCTGTTCTTTTAGTACTTTTAGTGCCTACATCAACACTCAAATAACCAGTTTCAAATGATAACGTGTAGACTTGAGACACTTGTTTTATCACCTCCACAGTAAGATTAGGACACCACTGAGAATTTGTTCATTATTACTTTGTGGAAAGTAAGCCAAAATTAGTCTGTTACCGTTTTAGTGTCATGTCTAAACTTAAGTATTTACTGTAGCTAATGGTATGCCATTAAGGTTGAAAGGCAGAGATTCTGCTGGTTATTTCTTAACCATGTGTACAATATACTCCATCAAAAAGACTCATCACTTTCAGAATCTTTTCAAGGAGAAATAGCCTATTAAAAAGATTATTTTTCTCCCCAGCATTCTTTAGACCAATAATCAAAGCAAGCTTTTTGGTTTCATGTGTTGGGTTGGTTTCCGCCCCCACACGTCTCTACCATGTAGACAGAACTAGACCTTTGGTCAAGGTAAAAAGGTTGGGGGAAAACAAAAATGCAATGATTAGATAAGACTCAAGAAATCAACAGCTGATATGTGATAGCAATATGGAGACAAAAGCCTGTGGCAATTCTGAGTTCTACAGCAAACACAATAGTTATTTGAATGCCTGTCTTTGGTTCTACACACTGCACCTAATCACAAAACTGGGCAACGGAATATACGTTTATAAGATATTAAAAAAGCAAACCGCAAAATACAGTAATCACTTGAAATCTTCGGCGTTATATATGGGGAAACCCAAAATACATTTTTTAAAAAAATAAAAAAATCAAACCTCAGAAAAGTTCAGTGAAATCCCAACATTAATTCAGATTTCCTTTTGCCTTGCCTATAAAGCAGGGAACTTTAAGATATTGCAAAAATACTAAAAAATAATGTTTTAAGTATTTTACTGTAACCATCTTAAAAGTATGTGACAATAGTCGGTATTTCAGGGGAAGGAAAGCACGATGTTAGCACTAAGCTATTGCAAAAACTGCAGTCTAGGTTGGATGTGGGAAAAAATTTCTTTCTACTTATTGTCATAATGCTCTCTTGTTAACAAGCTGTTGGGAATGCTTTCCTCAAAGAGCTCTCTCCAGGTTAGGCACTTACGATCACTTAGGCAGGAAGACAAAGCAAATCAGCATGATTCAGCAGAGCACTAGTTTGCTTCATCAGTACAGAAACCAAAGTGAAATCAAGAATCAGACTAGAGGAACAAGCAAGAGTTAGAATAGAAGAGACATAATGTAACACTTCTAAACTCTTCCTAAAAGTTTTAGAAAGTGACTGCATGTCCTGGTGAACAATTCAATCAAGGTTCTTTTGTCACTCCTAAATGTTATATTAAAAACTTACTTACTGGAGTTTTCCTTAATATGTCAGCAACTTACGTGTGTTCTATGAGAGGTGGTATCATATGGCCAATGAAAAGTCATACTAGATACACTAAACTTAATGTATTTTAGCTTCTCTTCATTAAGAGTGCTGCTTCTGGGTACATTACTTGGAAATCTTCAAGAATTCACATTCTGAACTACTTTTTAACCTTGTCCTAAAAGATCCAACATTAATCTGAGTTCATGGCTCCTTAGCTTCCAAACCCAACATAATTGTCCAAAAACAAGTTTAAGTAAACCTAATACATTTGTTCCTTTGTAGAACAGAATTTGATAGACATTTTGAAAAGCTGAGTAGTACATAAATGAGCAAAGCCCAGAGGATAAAAGCGGCCTTGTTAAATGTAATGTTAGTATACAAGACCATGGCAATAGGCTGTATCTACATGCACCAAAAACTGTCTCATGTGGGCAGTAAGTATAATACAGGCTTTCCGCATAATTGTTAACATACTTGACAGGGTCAAATATTTAAAGTAAAATATTTTAATGGGTTCATTATTAGAAATGCAATGTCCCATTTCAGTCTCTTGCATTTAACAAATTAAAAAAGTCAACTGCTACTTTAATGTATAATGTAGGCCTGTACAGTACAGCAGAAGGTAAACAAACAACATATGAGATAATTAATATCATTGTTCTGGTGACTAAACCCGAATGTCTTTGCTTACATCCTATCACACAAAACAGCTAAAGTATTAAACATATTTAGATAAAAAACAAGCATGCATAATACACTTCCAATCGAATACATAAGTATAAAAAAATCAACTCAAATTGTGAATAAGTATTTTCTATGTAATTAGTATTCAGAATCTCTTATTTGATGGAATTTTACTTATGCTTCAGTTAGGTGTTATGGCACCTTTAAAACAGATTATGACTTATGTGTGTAAATATGTATTATGTATACACATATTTTATCCTGAAAGTTATGGAAGAACATTCTTCCCAAGTTTCTGATGAAAATGAGTTATTTTTAGATATAAATCTCTAACCCATAACAAATAACGTAAAACTTCAATTTTCTTCTTTCTTAACCACTAAGTAATTTTAGCTTCTCAATCTGTGTGGAACATTCAAAACATTTTAGATAATGGTAGACGTTTCAGAAACCGATTTCTACTTAATCTGAAGTAGAACATGGACTGTGTAATTTTTATCTGCATGGTGCCACTGTGCTACAAGTTGCTTTTACTTGTTTTATGCATCTTTTGTCTCCAAAGCCATCTCTTTCAATTGTACCTCATCTCTAAATTTTACCATGAGAACAATTTAGAAAGACACGAGAACACTTTAGTTTCAGAGAATCTTCAAAAGAAATGCTTTCAACCTGTTTCATAAAGCCTATTTTGTCTGAAGACAGAACAGAGCAATGACAGATACAGATACTTTACAAAACATCTCTAATTAAAATAATGGAAGAGCTACAGATCAAATATGAAAAATCTTTCCACAGTTAGAGAAAGGAACATACCAGCAAGGGTACTGTCTTTCAACCTTAAGGATATTCTTATCAAAATAGGTACAAAGTCAGGTTTCCTGAGTACTAAGGAGGAACTAAATTTATAAAACAAGATAAAAAGTATACTTGGATTCAAAGTCTTAACCAAAATAAAAGAAAGCTCTTAACATTTGTCAGAACTAAATCACTGCTTCAGTATTCTGAATTTTTTATTGCTACCACAGTACTGAAGCATAAGTAGGAAGAGTACTATTTTCTCATGTCATTTCCCCCTACTAAACATGGTAGTTAACTTTCAAACATATAGATCACCAAGATACACTAAGACAGAGGTTTAAAAAGAATTGCTAAGAACTATGATCTTAAAGTTGATTTTAATAAATGTTTCGGTTCATCTGTAAACAAAAAAGGAACTGAAATGTTACACTGCAGCTTACCAAGTACATTCCCACACTTCAGTAACTAGAAAGTACAGGTCATGGAAATGGAAAGTCCCCAAGTTCACATAAATTTGCCAACACTATACCAGCAAAATATCAGCTTAAGTGAAACTCTGTTAAAAATCATCGAATAATATCCAATTTCTATTAGTTCTGCTTCTTTGACAAAGAAAAAAAAGCTCCTGCTTTTCCCGCAACACACAAACGCAAACACACCTTTGCTCATCATCTGGTCGTTTGATCAAATTGAACAGTATGTGTAGAAGCTGATCTCTCTCTTTGGGTTCAGGATGGAGGCAGGCTGTACACAGTATGAGTGGGATCAATTCCTAAAAAGTTGTGAGTAGGGGAAAACCAAACATGGTAAAAACGCTTTGGGCATATATTCATTAATGGCAAAAGAAACTAAGAAGATAAATCTAGCCACACAACATCAAAAGAGTTAGAGAAGATGTTTTAGATTCTCGATCTCTTATTAAGTGACCTGAAAAAAGTGAAGGTCTACAAAAGTTAGAATTATTTTCCTGCTAGGAAAGATCAGGGGAGAACCAACACAAAATAAAAAGCTCTGCAAAGATTACAATTAACATATGCAGGTCACCCGTAACCAGAATTAGAGAACAATCATGGTTTAAATTGTCTTCACTACCTACTGAACTGAAGCAAGCTCCACAGACATCTATGGAACAAACCTCCTATTGAAAAAGCTACTCCTGAAGCCACGGAGTTGAAGATTAAGATTTCCAATTAAGCATGCACACAGTTTTGTGCACAAGTTTGAGTAAGCACTGAGAAACATACATTGGTAAAGGTGACTGCAGACAGATACAATGTATTCTATGTTGACTAAGAATTACAGGATTTATTTAAATTTTGCTTTTTGTGGGTTTGGTTGGGTTTATTTTCCCAATTAAGTGGCAACATCTGAAGCTGTTTTCTTTTCAGAGCAATTCAATTCCCTTAACGAACGAACTACCAAGAAAACACTGTGTAAAACATTAACTGGAATAAAATATAAGGCTGTTCACAACAGTGACGACCACCTCCTTTCTAAACATGCCTTCAAAGCTCATGGTATTCATTCCCAGAAGAAACAAACGTTTCTAAAACATGGACTGGAAGTCCATTTCCTTGACCTTGTTGACTTGAACCTTTACTCCAACTGAGTTTGGAAGCCACACAATTTCTAGGTGATTTAGTACCTTAGGGACAGAAACATCACACTGGGAGGTCGGGGGAAAAGGACACAACAAACCTAATTGTCTGCAGAGAAAACATGAGCAAGCAATCTGGAGACTTCCTCTCCCACTTGCTGCACACTTTTGAGCCACTTTCAGCAGAAAAGCTTTTTGTGAATTAATAAACCGTGACAAACAAGCATACGACAGTGGGAAACACTTCTGAAGTTACTAGGATAGATTATACAAAATCTGGAAAAATCTATAGTTATGTGAAATAACTTTGCAGGGAGGTGCCAATTTCTTCTTGCAGACATTCAAAAGTGACCTATTCATGGTGTTCTTGAGAGTAACCCTATTAAACAAGGTGGACACGTAGAAACAACATTGAAGACACTCTCACTGCTCAACTTTTATTTTCCTAAAAACAAAGTGCTATGTTTATTTTAAACATGGCACAATATTCTATTTTAGAGCATTGCCTAAGCTAGTCAACTCCTGCGAATTGAGAACCTGTATTAAAGGAACTTTACAAATTACATTGCATAAAGAGCTAAATAACCTTCCTCAGCTGAAAGCTCCTTTCCCTGTAGAATTTGCACGTTAGATTTTATTTTTGTATACTTAATGATTCTGTTTTTGCCCATTTAAAGTTTGGAGAAGGCAGCGGGCTTAACCTATTTAATTTTTTTTTTGTACTTCACAGATGCATTTTTTCCTCCTGTAAACACATGAAGAAGATTTGAAAAAAATACAAAAACAAAAAACCCTTGCCACTTGAAATACTACTACTTACACACTAAGCTAAGATCTTTTCAAGATGAAATCAGATTGCAATTTGTAGATACACAACATAATTATTAACTTCAACATAAAGAATATAGCTCAAAGAAAAACCTTTACATCAAAAAAATCTGTTACTTTACTGAAATCTAACTTTCTGAAGAAGTTCACATTATCCAACTGTTCTTGCAATTATTCCTAAGTACTGTTCATAAAGACTTTTTAAAAATAGAACATACCCCAAGAAATGAGACATGTATATTTTTTTTTATGATCTGGGTGTTTTGTTTCATCTGTTGAAACCATCACACTGACTTCAGTTTCCTAGTACTGCTCACTCAGAAGTACTGCTAGATTTCAAAACAGTGCCATGAGCTTTTTTTTTTTTTTAAAAGCGTCTTTTCAAATTTAAGGAAGTTAACAAAGTTGTTTTTTTCCAGCTGGATCTGTTTGAAAGGAGAACACCTCAGAATATTCACCTAGATACTACTACCTTGTGTGTGAAAGCCTAATGAGTAACCTAACATCATCGACAGGGGCAGACACAAGGCTGGTTCTTTACCTTGCAGAAAGCTGGTTATTACAGCTGACGAAATTAGCTGTATTTTCTTGTCCATTGGTCACATTCTTTCATGCATACTATGGGAGAAGAGAGTGTTCTCTGCATCGCTGCATCAGTGCTTCTACAGTTCCTTCTAGTAAGGGGAGTGGAGAAACAGTGAGAAGTCTTGAACAGTGTTTTATGTGCTCCCTATAGACTTAACGGACAGGAAGGTAAAAGTAGAGGTGAAAGGGACTTTCTATGGGACAAGAACAACAAAACTGCTCTCACAGATGGATCAAACAGGTTAAGTGAAGTCTCCCTAAGACTTAAACAGGGACAGATTCTTTGTGGCATATTCAGGATGATTAAGAACAAAAAACAAGCTACAGGCAGGTTTGAGCTCCTTCCTTCCCATTGGTAAGGGCCATGCCTTAGATGTAGGCTTGTTTAGTAACTCTCAGATTTTTCATTCTCAAAAACAGCAGAGAAGTGCTGTAGAAAGCACTAATTTTCCAATAAGACACAGTAATGTTTGCATTTGGCTGTTTAAATTCAAGAGGACAGTTCATAACGCTGTTATCGAGACTGCATGTAATTATTACTAATCAAGGAGAGGACTTCCAGTGCTATTTGAAACATGCTGCCTTCCTTGGGAAGGAATACCACCTGAAGAACATACATTTTTAAAAAACCAACAACTGTCCCTCTAATTTGAGATCCTTCCTAAACATCCTGTTCATCTCCAAGTCCCTCTTTTCTCTTTTGCCTCTGACTTTTGAAAACCAATCAGTTCATGTTGGTGTTTGTTAACAACACCAGGAGGAGTGACTATCAGAACTGCGACACTGTTTCCCCATTAGATGCCAAACAGACCGCCACTATAACATTGACAGCACTTGCAACTAGATGAAATAAAACATTATGTGTCAGAGGCCTCACCTCCACTACTGAAAAAGCAAGTTCATATCTGAGGCAGTTTATATCTATGAGCTACCCAGAGGCAGAACAGAGAGAAAGAAGTTACTTTGTTTTTACTGTGAGAGAAGCTACATCCAGGTAAACAACAGACAAGGCTACAAAGCTGACCTAACGCATTGCACAGGAGAACTGAAACAGCCCATCTTCTCTCTGTTCTACTTCTGCATAACTGTTCGCACAGGTCTCTCCAGAGAAAAAACTCACTTTCTTCCCCACAATAGTACCTTTGGACAAGTTTCCCCTAACATGTAACAACGTGTTCTGTTATCTTTGAACAGCATTCATTATTTGAGCTGATTCAAGTTCTCAGTAAAGGCAACATTTACATGGGCATATGGAGCAGCTCTTCATTATGGTCAGAAGAAGGTGGCTTTTTAACGGTAACTGGCTATCACCTTAAGTATATGCAAAAAATTTCCTCCTATATATTACGAGTATTAAAACAAAATATTAAAGTTTGGGGTTTTTTAAAATGCATCCTATAGCGAGCATTTGTCTATTTTGCTGACAAATTTCTTACAAGGTAGCAAGGAATTTTCTGCCTGTGATGTTGCCTTCACTATAGCTTTTTTTGTTCAACATTCTGACAAAAGTCTTGTGTATCTTAGTTTCTCTCACTAATGAGTGTCTTTTTGATGGAGTGTTCTTAAGCAAAATAATTACCTCAAAGAATAAATTTAATTAGTGTTAAGTGTCAAGACTGGTTACTTCAATAGCTTAAGCTAGTAATCTTTTTCATTATTTCAAATATTAATGTAATAATACAGCTAACAGGTGACCTGATATATAAACCAGGATGACATTATGATTGACTTTGTAAATGCGTCCCTTTTAATCTTAATAGTCAATGCTTGTATTGGAACCAATGCTATGTTGAATTTTTTCTGTAACTTAGCCTCTGACAACTAGTAAAATAAAATAATCTTACTTGCAGCAACTGAAATAGCTGCAGGTACTAACAAACTGCTGATATGGAGTCTCTTGCACAAGGATGTATTTGAAGTTTAGAATTCATCCTTTTAGTTTTAAAATGAAGAAATATTAGATCATAGGATTAATACATGACTCAGAACTTTGTGCTACTAATCTTATTAATGTTAGAATTACAACTCTAATTACATCTCATGTGATGAGACTATTATTCCAGGATCCAAATTAAGCCTCTCGCAGATCCAAAGGGATGCTTTTACATAAGAATCAATGCAGATATGGGTGTGAAAAAACATCTGTACTTCTTCATTTTCATCCACTGCCTATTTGGAAACCTGCATATAAAACCACTGTGACAAAACTAGTAACAACTGGCAAGTCAATTCGTAAATATTAAATTCAATTCCTTGCATCCATGAACTATGTTATGTTAAAGACACAGTGTTGAAAGACATCAGCTTTCAGACTAGAGATGAAAAAGATACTGTCTGAGATTGAGTTATTTCATTCTAAGAAAACTACACTAGCCCCTCATATCCAGGGAAGGGAACTAAAAGACAATTAAAAAATGGTTATGTCTCTTGTGTGTGTGTGTGTGGGAACCCCAACTCCAAAGAAAAAAGCCCTTCAAACCGAAACCAACAACCCATGTAAAACAGAAAAGAACCATCAAACAGGCTGTAGTCAATAGCATCCCTATTTTTCAAAAACACAATCTATAGAAGCTTACAACAATCTAAGTTTTACAGAGTAACAGAAAGTATTTTTTACTTTCACATTCAAACTGTTCTATTCACCCCTATTCTGTGAAACAGAAACAGCCATTTAGAAGATACAGGTAGCTGACAATTTTCATGCCCAGGAACTCAAACTTATATACCTTTATCCACATCCAGCTAGAATGACATCTGCTTGACACAGCCACTGGAAACAGTCACTTAAATATACTGCCAAGCTCTGACAGAGCATTCTTTTACATTTTTTAACAAAGCCAATATTTTATGGCTTTTGAAGCGCAAGACTGAGATGAAAATCTGTAATAAGATATTCAGCTCTATTGTGTTTTAAGAGACAGCTACCTACAAAAAAATACCAGAAAATGAAAGTGCCTTGATGTTGTCTACGTGTAGTTACTAAACACTAACGTGAACAACTTCAAATCTACAGTATAACTTTCTTCTAGCAGAGTTGAGAACGGCACCCAGAGTTTGCAGATTCAGCATTATCTTTGCTTTAACTTCACAAAGAAATGCAAGTAAAACTCTATTCTTAACATATGGAACTCTATATAAATAACAGCTTTTCAGCATAAAAATTTAGTGTTACACATTTCACAAACCATTATTATCACTTCTGTTCAGTCTGCATAATACACATGAAAGTTATAGAACCTATCCCGGAATAACAGGTGAGATAAAAGGTATAATAATTAAGGAAAAGTGTTTCTTAATTAAGAACAAGAGTAACAAGATCCTTATATTAAGCCAAAAAGTTTACTTTGGGCCAAACTCTGCTAAAAGACTACATACCACAGAGTTTGGAAGCTGTACAAATAAACAAGGTTACTCCTGTTACCTGATGAAAAGATACTGATTTTTACTTGCTATGAAGGATGAGAAATCACTATCGCACTCATTAGTTATTGAAAAAATTTTAATCGATTGCTGTTCTCTAATTACAGTTTAGCCAAACGAATCTTTTAATGGTATATCTCTTGACAAACAGAAGGTGGCTGATTCGAGTTTCTTTTTTAATCTTAAATGTGTTTTCTTTTTAAGTGGTAAACACACATTTGAGGAAGCAAATTCCAATGCAGATGAAATTTTATGAACTCAAGCTGCTCATCTGTAAGAAGGTATCAGAGACTGCATACTCAGCCAAAGGGTTTCTTTTGAAACATAGGTTTTCAGCAGTTTGTTACTTTTCATTCCAATTACCATTTGGCTTGCAGGATCTTCTTTGTTTGCGAGTGCATTCACATACAAATCTAAACATTGACATACGTGTTTTCAAGCAGTTAGGATAAACTAGACACTTGGGATAAAAACAAAATTAATTTTGTATGTTGATACATGGAATTTTAATGACTACAAATTGCTTTCAGGCAATTATCCTATATTATGCATTATTGATTTTACCTGGCTGAACTGCCCTTTTAGAAACAACTAAAATGATCTCCTCAGCCACCCAACTCAATACTGTATTTTTCCTTTTTTCTTATCTTCCATCAGAATCTAAACTACAGACACTGAAGAAGCCACACCAATACACAAAAATAACAAATTTCAGAAACGTGTCAGACATTCTGACACTAACTGGTCACTCTGATGTCAACTGTAATATTTACTGAACCACTTATTACCGAAGTCAGGCAGGCTGCTACTGATGATAAGAGGATGAAATGCATTGGCGAAATTGCTTCTGAACTTCTGGTAAAGGACAATACCTACTCAGAGACTGTCAAACTCCACAACCCCAGTTGCTCCAAAATGAAAATATATAGCACATTTTCAGCTCAAGATTTTGCAATCAATTTCAACATGATGGATGCTTAAAGAACAAAGACAGGTACTTTAGGGAGTCATCACAAAATTATGTTTAATTCTCATGTCCAGCACACTGACAGTCTAAGACCTTAAATACTATCTCCTTATCTTTTCAGAGCAGAATGTTGATCACTATACACTATAAACCGAACCTGTTATGTATCTTTCTCACATTAGTGATCTTTTGGTATATTCTTACACCACTTGTCTGTAAAATTGTGCTAAGATGATACCCTCTCATGATAAGGTTCTTTTTGGATGAGACCCAGACTCGCACTTTGTTGAAGAGAGCCTAGTTCTTAGGTTAGTTTTTTGTAATACTGATATTAATAAATACTAACAGATGATCTAACCAAGTTTTCATTCAAATTCCATGACTACACCTGAAAGAACATTACAATAGTTACAGCAATGGGTGGTAACTGAGAAAAGCGATTTTTAAAGCAAATTTAAATTCTTGGAATATTAATCATCCCATGCAATCCAGTCACACAATCCTCACTTGTGGCTTTTTCAATCAAGTTGAAATAGATGATTCATTTAGAGCAAAAATACGTGTAATCAAATGTAACTTGAACTGTAAAACAAAGTAAGTAGGAAATAACCTAAAAGGTCACAAAAATATTAAATGCATTACACAGATTATGCTACAAGCTGTGAAAAGAAGCCAAAATACCACATCCTGCCAAGCAGAGGGAAGGAAAGGAATAAGAAATCAGAAATTAAGCACTGATCCAGGAACATTCATGCAATTATTCTGAAAGACCATTAACAGAACCATTTCCAGAGCACCAATTAAGACCCTTACCTCCGCCGAAAAAAACCCAAACCACCAAAACAAACAATGTTTTGTAAAGCTTGAGACTTTCAAAACACAGTACATCTCAAACTCACCATGTCAGCTGCTAATAGTTACTTGTATGTTATAAAATTTTAGATTATAGGATCAGTACAAATTTCTTAAGGATTTTTCAAAGCCTTAAAATGAATTTATGCAAAACGTACCGCTAAGTCTACCATACTGTAGGTCCCCTCAACAAGGACTAAAACTTACTCAACAAGCTATGCTACTTCAAACCCTTTATTTTGGTGTTAGCTATAAGGCTGTTGAGGTTTTTGTGTGATAGATTTTCTTATTTTTATTTTTTACACATTTGGTAATGTGCAATATTTACAACAATGCAATATAAAACCAGTCTTTTTTTCTCCCTCTTCAATCACAGTCTTTGTTTTCTATATGGTACAAATGGTTACGCAAAACACCATCTTCATTTACATTCAAAACAAACATTACATGTCCATGATTTTATTTAGCTTTATTTTAAATTCAAAAGAAAACATATAAGCAAGATTGCTAATTTTCTTACAAAGTGTTTTTGATGAACCTTATCTTGGCTGATACACGGAGCTTGTAGAAAAAGATGGTAAAATAAGTTTTTGTAGAAGTATGTAGTGCTGCAAAAGAACCTGAACATTAATCCTTATTAAAACTGATTGATAAAATAAACCATATTTAACGTTTGAACTTCTATCCTCTGCTTTTTATAACACACATTAACCATGGTCTTCACTAACAAAGATATTTGTGCTACCACAAACAGATGGACCTACAGTAACAGTTAGTCTTGCTGAATGCTAATGGATGCCTTAAGCAAAGGAAGGAATACTAGGATA
>VZSC01011951.1:125116-155524 GCA_013398225.1 Steatornis caripensis
GAATACTAGGATACCATGCAGGTTTACTGAACTCACCTGACAGAGGTGTAAAACCATTTTCTAGGAGCAGAGATGCATGCACAAAAGTAAGAACATGATTGCAAGTAACAGATTTTCATTAAATTAGACACATCTTCAAAATGAGCAAGAAAGCATTCTGGTAAAAATAAAACATAAAATTTCAGGGTTGCTCACCTCTCGCTTTGCAAGTAGCACATTAGGAACAATATGAGGCAGGCAGCGTCCCAACATTAACATGACACTTTTTTCACTGTCTGCAATCCGAGATACCTAGAAAACCAAGTTGGTTGTTTGGGTTTTTTTTAAATGAAGCACAGGAACAGTGAAACATAATTTCAAAGGACTATTAAGAACTACAGCAGGCTGATTACTTCACAGAAAATATCTACTCACAGACACCAAGACATAAGTTTTTTATCTGGTAGTACCTTCAAAAGCATGAATCCACTCGTAGACTCAAAACTTCCCATTAATTACATATCTATCACTAGATTTCATATTTAAGCTAAAATCTGAAAGCATATCCTTATTTCTTAAGTTTCGTGCACATAAATTTCTCTCCATATATGTGAATAAGTCATGTTTCAAAGCAATTATTGCTTGTTTAAGTACTGCTGCCATGCAGAATGACGGATCTTCTAGTTTATGTCAACTGGGAAATATACCTCTGATCCCAGACGGCTGTCTGCTGACATCCGACAGAAAGACAGTAGTGCTTGATGGAAAGCTGGTGACAATTTCCTGAAATATCATCAAAAAGGGAAGGGGAAAAAAAGCATAGATCAGAAAGGTGACTGAACAAGCCCTTTTACTCTGGTTTAACCAGCTAGTTAAAACATGCTTTCTGAATGCCATTTTAAGTGAAGTGTACTACAGAAGTTTTTGTTTAAAATCATCTTTGACTTTTAGAGTGTTTAGTTTGCAGCAAGAAAAAATGCAATGTTCTAACTAAGAAGTTACCTTTAGTTCTGAAAAATGCAACATCTTTCAAACTGCTCCACAGACAAAAATAGGACTAAAGCATGAAGAAAAGGAAGCTTGAGCAAGACAAAAGGAAGCATACAATTATGCAAACTGGGAGTGGTGGGGTGGAAATCACAAGAAACGGTACTTTTGCTTAATGGTCTGATTCTGCACATTGCATAAAAACATTTGAGTGGTCAGTCAAAAGCTTCAGAATTAAATAGATTGCTCAACTGCCACTTTGGAATCTAAACGCTGGATTCAAACGTATAGAGAAAACCTCAAAATGAACCTTAAACTGCTGCCTAATCCCTAATGTAGATGCCTATCAAAAGAAGTACTGCCTCATGGCCATGCACAGCACCAGCCAACAGAGAAGAGCTACTCAAAGCCTTAAGCATACACACAGAACCCTGATAAGCATTTCAAAACAACCTTGTCAGAGGAGGATAATTTGGCAGAAATTTTCTCAGAAAATTATTGGACTGACCATTACATAAAAGCGGCAAGTGCCAGCAGCAGCCTCCTATTTTTTCCCCCAGTAATGACAACTCCCACTGCCTTATCCAAGGTCTGTATTTAGATGCTAATCTAACACTGCCACATCCACTATGCTTAAAGAGGAAAAAGAACATTTGTTTTCCAAAAGATGCATAGAAAGCATCTCACCCTGTATCATCACTTGCTGTTTGAATCCTCTAATAACACTATATGAGTTTAAGGGAGCAGGTAATTCTTATTTCTTACGTGGCAAGTGGTATCACCTTTCAACCCTTAAAAATGCTATTTTATGTATCTAAGTGCATAAAATCCTACACACATGCAATTAGGGGTGTGGACATACGTATTTTTGTCTAATAGATTGAAACACCACACTATTTATAGTAAATATCATTCACCTTTCTCTAACCAAAAAAAGCACATTAAGAATCCAAGTTCTTACTTATAATTATTTAAACTAATCCAGGAGGATATGGATAAATTTACCAGAGTAGTTTTCCTCTTCTGACAATTTATAAAATATCATAAATAAGAATTTATGTTTATAACTTAAAATTAAGTTTCTTTCTTGACAGCATGGCTTTTTGAAATGTTTTAAATTTTAACGAACTAAGTCTGTTTTAATTCTGATCAGCTTGGTTTTGTGCAAGGGTTCACTTTAAAAAAGATACTAAATTACTCAGACGGTAGTGAGTTGTGAAGGACCCCTGTCTAACAATATGTTACTCCTTATCCTGTAAAGGTAGTTTTGAATGACAGATTTACAGGCTCTCCTCAATGCTTTAAGGTTTATTTACACTGGGAGAAGAGGAGCAGGTGTCACAAAGCAGCAGCTTAACATTAAGAGAGTGGCAAGGCCATGGCCAGCCCTTTGCTGGGGCTGTCCTTCACCTTAGCATTCGTTCTGCAGAACGTCAGATGCTTCCCCACTTGAAACCTTAATTAAAATCCTACATAAGGGCAAAGTTCTATCCCCATTTTGCAGTGACTGAAAACTAAGTATGACAATATGTCACTGAATTTCCCTGTGGGTTAATTAACAGCAAGCTCTGGGCAGCATGGATCCCATTATGATTGCTGGCTATATTTAGAGTAAAGAAACCTTCTCCTTGATGTAGTCTAGTGAAATCCTTGATCCCCTATGGACAGAAACGATGACAAAGCCAGACCTCTTGCACACGAGCCAGTAGAAAGTCTTTTCAAGGACCAACAGATGCCACTAGTAAAGATGTTCAAATATAAGAAAGTATGATAGATACAAAAATTAAGCACTATTATCCTATTCCACATCAGACTGGGACAAAGGAGTCAATTTACTGAAAAAGTCAGCAGTGACTGTTGTATACAAAAACCACCTCGTATTTGGTGCAAACTACTAAACACCTAAAATGAGTTGAATAAATACATGTGGTGCAGCGTATTTAAACTGCTGCTAGTGCTTTCTACTGCAATCTGTTAGACAAGGCTTGTTTCCAAAGACGGCCATGTCCCCGTTTGCGGGCTGCACGCACAGCTGCTCCAAGTGCAGTCACACAAAGCAGGCTCACTTGCTCTTCTATCCTCTCTTCCCATCTGGGCAATATTTATGCCAAGAATCCAGTTCCTAGCTACACTAGTAACAATGTTGCCTTTCAGGCAACACCCCTTAATACGTTCTGAATAAATCGTAGCAATTGTCTTGAAGAAATAACCATGGTTGAATTGCAACAAATAGATACGCATCACTTCTACTCTGCTGCTTCTCCCACAGGTCTCAAAAGACTTAAAGGATGTAATTCTTAATGAAAAAAATTACTGTATTATTACAAACCAAGTGCATAATACATGAAGAAAATCTAGTGATACAGCTCTATAAAACATTGTATCAAATATGGTTTCCTTTGACCCTTCACTAACATGTTAAGCCCAAAACTCAGTACAAAAATAGCTACAAATTACAGATGCATTCCTTATTTCTGCAGCCAACAGCAGTTGAGGGGACTTCTGAAGTTAACTCAATGGGGATTCCAGGCTTTACTCAACTACTTTCCAAATAAATCCACATGCAGTCATATTTGAAAGAGCTGTGAGCAGCAAAACAAATTCTGTTTTTCTAGAGACTACTGTCATAAATCCCACTGGAGATACTCAGAGTTCCTTCCTCACTCAGTGATCTCACTATCCTCAAACCATCAATCTAATATTCAGCCACTTAATGTCTCCCAGCACTCCCAACTACTCTTGGCAAAAAGAAACTTGCAACAAGCCACAGATGAAAGTAGGTAGACAAGTTTATAGTAATCAATGTATGACAGCTATAAGTTTTGATTACTACATAGTCTAGATATTCATCTAGGAGATGAAAAAACCAAAAACAACGCCCTAAATCTGGAAAGCTTAAATAGAATCACTGCAAGCTTTCCAGAAAAATCTGAGTTTTACTTTCCTGTTAATCACTATTATATTCAACTAGAAGAGAAGAAATTTATAGTAAGACTCAGAGGAACTGTATTCAGAAATAGAAATCTTTCCTCCTGTTCTAAAGTTAAGGTATCACTGAAAAAGTGCCCCTGTTTGTAGGACTCAGAGCAAGAAGTTCAGGAAATCCAGGGAAAACAGGATACTTAGGGTTTGCAAGAAAAGTTAATTACTAGCAAGGGTAGCAACTCTTTTTCTTCTTTCCCCTCTGCCCAGCTTGTATTGATCTTCCATCTGCACAGAATATCACACACAGATTTCCACTTGGTATTTACAGATGAAAGTTAATTCTAAAAACATAATACAAAGCAAAATGGCTACCTCCTCCCCCAGGAATAGCAATGGTAAGACCATAAGGTGAGCTGCTCAGGCATCTTTGTCCACAAGGGTAATTTTAGAAGTTGTACATACCCTCATTAAGTTTGTGGTCCAAGTTACTCCTGATGGCTACACAGAAGTTTATCTATTGCTTAATGAACATGTTACTTCCCCTCTTCACTATAATGCTTAAAAAGACTGTGTAAATTGGAGAGGCTCTCTCAAGAACACTTAGACACACAAACTCAGTCTCCATGTAATAACAACATGAATACCCTATTTTAATTAAAGTAATCATAGTTACGCAGTGAAAACTTGCCCCAAATTCAAAACTCAAATAGCAGAATGTCACTGGGTACCCTTTCTGATTTAAAAAAAAAATAAAATTGATACAGCTGTCTTAGATACTATAGGAGTTATACATGTCTACATATGAAAAGCAAAAATTCCCTATCACTCTTCACGCAGAAGAGATTTCATTATGAAATTAACATTTAAAAGAGAATGGAAATAACCTGTCTTGCCATTCACCATTTTTGGTTTTAACTTTTTATTGTTGCAAGGAACAGGACTGGTTTTAGAAACAAGTAGGAGGTGAAAAGAACTTAAACATAATAATAAAAATCTGAGTTTGTCAAATGTACTCTTCCCTAAAAAGATCAAGGACAATATGAAAATAACAGCACTGTAACCTAAAGGTATGTTTTATTTGCATTGAAACACAAATGATCTATGAATTCTGCAGAATTTTACTGTTAGAAAAATATCTATCCACTTTACCAGAGTTTTTAAGTAAATCATTCCAGTTTAGAACTTATCACTAACCTATTAGGTTTATCAAAGTGGACTGCAGCCTTAGTTGATGGAGCACAAGAGGACAGTTTCTCTGTTTCCTTACAGGGCACAGAATTTAGCGTATCATCTTTAGAAGTCCTTGAGTCCACTTCAGCTGATAAAGAAAGGCTTGCTTCCTCAGTGTTTCCATGTTTATTGTCACTCTCAGAGCTCTTGATATCCAAGTACCGTCCATTGTCCTCTGAGACTGTCAGAGGCACTTGTTTTAAAGAAGGATGGGGGGCTACACCATAAGCCGTTGACACAGCAAAGTTTTCATTCTTGAGAAAATCTATTTCACTAAAAAAGGAAAAGTGAAAGAATGAAATATTTTTGTAGCTTTCATGAGAAGGTTGCTGGAATCACAAGACTGAAGCACAGAACTCAGGACAACGTACTGAAGAGCTCCCTCTTCAACTCCAGTATGTTCAAAAATTCCTTTAATAGAAATAACTTGTATCAGACAAGCTGTTCAAATGAACACTGATTTAACAGAGTTCTTTAGTCAACAATTAGTAGTAGGCAAAATGTTGCACTCTGAGTCAGTGAATCAATGAAAGAAGTGAAAAACAATAATGATATCCCCTTCTGGCTGAAATCTGAGCACTGAGACACAAATTGTCAAGACACAGAAGTCTATCTGGGATGCAGAACTGTAGTGGTGAATTCAAATACATTACTCTCACCTGGTTTTGAAATGGTAACTATGCAAGTCAATAAAGCCACTTAAAAATTATGCACTTGCCCATATGCTGTTTTGGTGCAACTCTTAAGAGGAATGACACCTTATAGCTTACAGAATCATGTGTTTTGATTAAACTTTTAAAGTCTCTTTGTTTTTGTCATTGTTAAAGATACTGTCATTTCTACTAGTCTTGCTCTGTAAAAAGAAAACCTGTGTTGAAATAAGTTATTTCTTTCTAAGAAATATATCTTTCTAAGAGTGTTTGCAAGCTGTACACACCATAGTACTAAGGAGTGGAAGAAAGCTGACTGAAGATAAAACCTATGCAAAGCATGTCAGAAATGATTGTTTTCAAGTACGTAAATAAACAAGTTGCATTGAAAGAAAAAACTGATTACACAACTTAATTTTGTAGGCAATACAAGAAAAAGTCAATTTGAAGTCTTCCTTTTTCCAAATCAAATACCATGTATTAAAAAGGAAAGACCGCCCTGCTCTGAAGAACTCCTAGTACTTTAAGTTAAAATTTAAGTATGATTTCTTGTATTTCCTAGAGAAACACTGAGAAGATATTCCAACATTAATCAGCAGTTGAGCAGATTGATAAGTACATACCTCTCAAGTCTTTGGATTTGTTCCATCAAAGACCATTTTTCACTGTTTAACACACTAATTTGATCTTCTAATTTTTGCACTATTAAACATTGCTAAATGCAAGATAGAAACAAGAGTTTAGTACAACAAAGTTAAGTAGCACTGCAAACAGCTGAAACATTTTGTCTGTACAATCTCTTACTTCTATTGACTCTGGTGTTGTTTCAAATACAGGGACGGTCCCAAGTACAGGAGTAGCAGCTTCTAACTCATCATCTTCTACACCAACCGATACATCCACCACATCTCTTGCAGTAACACGATGGTTTCCAAAGTCACGATAGAGTTGTAACAGGTCAGGAGGTTTTGGAATGTTCAATCCTACATCATCCCAAAGTTCAAAATCCTTCAAAGAAATAGGAGAAACTAAAGCATACAATATACTTCCTTTTATTATTTTTGCTTCTCTTCCTCATTTGACTGCAGGTCATACAACAGCAAAATAATCACATCAAGATTGCATTGTAGTGAAGGAGATGAAAGCTTACATCAGATAGCAAGAAACAGAAGTAGAAAAAGGATCCATTTCATGACCCAGAGCAGTTTCACCCTAAAGGCAGCTCTGGGTAACGTACTAAACAGAGAACCTTCCAAAACCACATAGATCACATTATTTTTTTTTTCCTAGGATATGAACACTTTTTAGAATCAGATATAACGCTGATTAAATTCTAGCAGAAGCCAGTGCAGTGGATAAAAAAAGGCTTTCTGCTGATAGGGGTATTGTTTTGTTCCCATCTCATTTACAAGTACAGGTATAATTTTCCAGAAGCAGACAGTCAAATAGCTCTGTAGATGACTGACAGACAGGGTGCATGTTCTTAGTGAAATTTGGACATAGCTGTATTAATTGTGTAGAGGTGTAAACAATACTAGGGCCTCCTGTCTCAAACTATCACTGTATGTCCCTTCCTTGTCTTATTGACATGTTACCATCCTATTATTACAAGATCATTCCATGTCCATACATATAACTAAGCATGTGAATTGTTTTACAGGAGTTGTGATGGTCTCTCCAGAGACTATTTTCTGAAAGAATGATGTAAATAATCTAGAACAAAACGTGCATTCTATACGGTATTTGAAGTATGTTTGTATTTGCTTTTTAGAACTAAGAACTCTCCCTTTTTTTGTTAATTGTCTCACCATATAAAACATTTTCAGTTGATAACACATAAGTAATGATAAATTATTCACCTTTTTTCTTTTGGGGCCATATTCTCACAAGTATTTGTATGAAATCTAGCACATTAAACTTAAATCTTCTAAGTGGATGATCCAGAAATTTCATTTAACAACACATTTTCTTCACAGATTAGGATACGAATTGGAGGAAAAATATAGGAGGATTAGTTATAGATAGAACTGGTTTAAATCCAATATTTAATATAGGATTCAATATTTAATTCTTCTGGCAATATCCAGTTTTGTGCTGAATATGCACTGTGTGTTGATGTTACCGAGTGTTTTGTTCACCCACTAACAGTCATGATGCATACAGAACCTTCCAAACATTTGGAGACATTTTTCCCATGAAATGCAAATCAACAGAGACATAAAACTTATCATCTTAAGAAAAATGCATTAAAGCACAGCTACGTTTGGAAATATCTAAGATAACACCTTATTACCAAGACCTTTTCCAAGACTCTATTCAATATGACAGTATGATTAAGTATACTCATATGCAGCAGACAACAAACAATGAGTATACTGTGTATCTTGCACAAATCAATTGAGTATAATTTAAGGAAAACGTTATATTCAGAATTTTACTACATCCAAATCCTTGAATTCAACTGAAAGGGTGTCCATCACAATGCAAGAAAGAGCTTAAGTACCTATAACTCACAGTATTTTTCTTCTTGTTTCATTTCCCTTAAAGAATGCATCCATTCGGTCTTCTTACAAATTTTGGGAAAATATTCTTCAAAGTGCTGTGTTTTCAAACCATGCTTTATATATGAAAATGCTAACTAACATATTTAACTCTTAGAATCCTCAAGTGTATAAAGCGAACTACGTGCACAGGAAACATCATTAAAGTTCACTTGAGTTTATGACAAGATCGGAATATTGAAAGCAGGGTTGTAAAAAAAACCGCAAGAAAACTTTACCTGATCATGATTTTCATCTGAAAATGTTATTGATGTAAGCTTGTAACTATTCTTCAATAAAAATTCATTAACTAGGAAGTTTAGAGCTCTTTTCTCAAGAGGTCTGATTGGCTCCTGGAAAAAAAGAAAACAATACACTACATCTTTGCTTCATCTTCCTTCCAACTACAAAAGCGTATCTGTCTTAAAGTCCATGCAAAGCTCAGTTATCACCAGCCACCTACCTGAATTTCAGGACTTGATTTATAATTTTTTCGTTCCTGCAAAGGAACTTCATTTTCTGGGGAGGAAAAAAAAGTAACTAAATTTTACTCTTTCACACAGGATGAGCTCAGCTACTTCTACATTGTTCAAAGTAGAGACTTAAGAAAAGGTTTATGTACACCACCTGCAGCCTGAGTCAGGTTGGCTCGGAGGGCCTGTATGGTCTCCTTGGCTTTCCGTAGTTCAAACTCCAGGACTGGACAGGGATTTGGATTAAACACACACAGGCATCCAACCAAGGCAAGGGAAACAAAAATAAAATATAAAAAGCAAGGATGGGTGTGAAAAAAAATATACAGTTTGTATTAAACAGAAAGCATGCAATCTTTATGGAACTTATGAACACATGCAGCAGAGTTGGTCTGAAAGCAAACTGGTGAACATTTTCCATAGTTTCATTGGCCTTAAGTTAGCTAAATCAAAATTTCAAGCTGTCTGACAAGGACTCGCTGTAGGGTTTGGGGGGTCTTTTGTTTTTTATTGCTTGAAGTTTGCACGTTACTGTAAAACACTTGTTATTTCCTTCCTACTCTTACAATTGGCTGATACTGTAATACATTTTGATTTCTTTGAGCAAGGGAAGTATGTGGGCAATCAGAGGACAGATCTAAATGAAATAAATACATGCTGGCAGCAGAGGAAGCTGTCTCCATGTAGCAAAGCTTAAACCAGAAAGTGAATGTACAGTCCTATTGAGACTACAGATTTTTTTAAAAATAAAATTATACACTGAAATTTTAGTAGTTTCAATGGCAGAACTTGAAACACACTTTATTTTACTACTAAAAATAACCTCATTTTAAATCTCTAAAAATAGTGGATTTATAGGAATACCCTAGAGTCGATTACGATTTTGAATTTAGTTGAATACATTTAAGAGATGCACAAGACCAAAAAAAAAGCAAAAATGCAGCTCTCATAGTACCCACAGAGAAGCTTGCAACAAAAATGTCTTTGTGCCATTACTCTTAAAAGTTACCAGTTACTCTAGACTATGCAACACTTTCAATGATCTAGAGTCAGCTTTAGAGATTCAATAATATGTGATTCTAGCTGCTGTTATCACCTGCTCCACCTCCCCACATCCCTGGTCACTGTTACATGTTTCTCATGTCCCAATGTTTCCTCCAAAAAGGGCCAGTAAAGCTTTGTTTGCACTAGAATCTCGTGTCTTTTGATGTTGAGGTCATACGTATACTGTGGCTTCAAATTTTAAAACACCGTACCTTTGCAAAACATATAGTAAATCTTTTTAGAGCCATTTACAGTTAGAGCATCTAAGAGAATCTATTTAAGGAATTACCAGATAGTTACATGCATTTCATTAAGTCTCAAATTAATCTAATCACACTTAAATATACAGTTACCAGAAAGAATGATTCTTCCGCTGAACTAGAAGACATGAGCACAGAACAGCTGCCATGCTGAAGTGTTAAACTATTCTAAATAGATTATCTAACATTTACTTGATTCCCATGCAAAATTAAAAATGTTGTAGCTGCTTTTAGTAAGAACATATTAATGAGATTTTTAATCATTGCCTGGAAATAATTTAACATGGCATTTTGAAATATTTACACAGAGGACAATGCATGGCAGAAACACTGCATTGGCTCTTGCTTGTAAGAAATGCTGCTGAAGACTACAAATAAAACAGTTTTCTCTTTTGAAGATTTGTGATTAAGAATCTGTCGATAATTAGCAGGCATGGAAAAAAAGATTCACTCAGTTTGCATTTGTCCATAAAAACCAAAGGAGTAACTACAGTACACCACATTTGCTACATGAAAGTAACTTGTTTGATGCACAGAATTTTACTGCAGGAATACAATAGCGCAACTGAGGATACAATGAATAAAATATGTAAAATCTCTCTAGTATTCAGCAATGCTGATCTGCAAATACTTCTGTGCAACAAAGTTAGAAAATGCTCTTTAGTAAAGTATCTAATAATTTTAGCACTTCCTTGCATTTGAGTTACTAATTCACAGTTAAGATTCTAAGTTGCAAGCTACTAATTTGTTAGGTTTTGAAAATTGTAAAGAATTCAAATTCAGTAATTCTTCTGATGGAAATGACTATGTGTTAACATTTCATTCTCGTGAAACATTTTCAAAGACCAGAACAGTTGCAGATCAGGAGTGCCCTGCACTAGAATGATATAAATAATAAAAAAAAGTTAGTAAAACAACACAAACTAGAAAAACTCAGGAATCCCATTAAGGAAAAGAGGAATAAGACATGTTTGAAGGCGTAGAAAGCCAAAAAACTCATGTCAGACAAACCCATGTCAGACGGCAAGAATTAATTTTTAGTGAACTGTGATGATGCTGAAAATTCTTATAAGCCATTAGGACTTAACCCATTCAACCTTAAAAGTAGATTACTCTGCTGCATGTTTCTCTGTATACAGTAGAAGATTCTGGACATAGTAGATTTGAAAGTTGTCACTTTGCAGCATGTCATAACAGCCACATAATTCTACTACAACACAGCACTGCTACAGTTGTACCTTATCCCCTACTCTCACTAATGCCACCATTATAATTTCCACCACACAAACCTTGATGCATCTAAGTCATTTGCAAATTTAGCTTTTATTTCAAGTTTGCTTGTAGGGGTTTTTTATATAAGCACAAATATTTGCAAATGGCCACAACACAATTTCAATCAAATTTTAAATTATTGTAAAAAGCTCTTTATTTTAGCATTTATACTGAAACACAATCTTCTGCCAAAATATGTAATGATTTTTAAACACAACATGCGTACTAATGAAATCAACACTGTAAATCTCCGTTTGTCATTGATATGACATTCTCTTAAATAAAAACAACAACCTCTAACCCCTTACTTTTTAAATGTCAGTACTTGACAATGGTTACAATAAATAACCTGATCTCTCTCTCCACCCCTCCCCCCGCTCTCCTTCTGTTTTAAAGCTTATGTACCTCAGAGAAGTTAACCCTTCAAAAGCATTGACAAAGCCAGCTAAGTTAAGTTTGTGTTTCGCTGAACTGATAACACCTATAACTCATTGTAGTATTTGGTGAAAGGAGCTGACGCTCCTTAAGAACAATGCACTGAAGAGTCCTGCTGCAGACAGGCTAAGAGGAAAGAATCAAGTTGCTTTCCTGATTTAGAGGAGAATCGGAGAGTAGAAATTTAGAGCTCTGAGGTTGGTTACTCTTCCTACAAGAAAAGGCTATTTCTGAAGAATCTGTTTTGCTTTAGGCAAGAAAACTGTTCCTTCCAAATTTAAGTAGCTCTCTGGCTTTTTCTTTTTATAAAGAACTCAAATCACTACAGCTACCATTCTGAAAAAAAAAAATTGACTTACTTAAAATAGCTGAATCTTTCAAGCAAGCAAATAAGCAATGACAACCTGTGATTTGGGATAACAGACAAGTTCAGATAGTTGAGTTCTGTATGAACAGCAGTCTCGTTAGGCCAAGGCAAAAAAGCTAAGAAATGGTACTTCTAAAAATTTTCAGAACTTCTGTATAAGTGGTATTTTTTCCAATTATACTAAAATTTTACGTTTTACATATTAATTATCCTGTCAGACTTTTGCATACCTCTGTATGAAGTACTTTAGACAACAATAGAAAGGTAGTTTTATGTTGTGAAGCCACTATACAGCATTCTGGCATTTTGTTCTAAAGGCACTTCTCCACTGGGGAAGGAGGGGGGTGGCTGTTCAATCAAGGGCCCCTCTGTTTACCTAGCTTTCCTCAAATTTGGACTTATGAGTTTTGTTGTTGTCTGTTTCTTAACTATCATTTGAAGTTCTTCCTCTTTCTAAGGTAAATGTAGAACTCTAGATGTCCTAAATTATGTGTTCTAAAACATGTATGACATCCAGTTACATTTGACGGATTTGTGTATACATTTTGTGTCAATTAGAAGAAATTTAAATTCTCTGACTATAGCTAGCAATAAAACCACTATCACAATATACTTCAAGACCTCATGTTTCCTAATTCCCATTTCCCTGCTAGAAGTCATAAGAAAAGAATTGATCATATTTACAGCCAGTATGAAACACTTCAGGACCTAATCTGGTTCAGATCTGAACTAGAAAGCTGTATTGCAGCATGAGAGATCACTATCAAGCTACAAAAATTACAATCAGCATGAGACCTCATAAGCAAGCTAACAGAGAACTCATAATTCTAATAGTGGGAAGCCAACAACTGACTCATTAATAGTTTTAAGTTAATGAGACAGGACCAGCTACAGAGAAGACCTGAACTACAGCAAACTTGTCTTCAGGTTCAACCCTTGGAGACTATTGATCTGGAAAGAAATTAAGGAGGCTTACAACTGCTTAACAGGGCTTAAGACAGGAAATGGGAAGACAAAACCAGACCCACTTCCAGGATGAACAAACTGAACACACAATGTTAGCAAGTGATTGTTGTATTACAGATGCCTTCTGTGTTTTGTTCCGTTTTTTTTAAGATTCTCCTCTCATTTTGACTGCACACGAGTACTGATTAAAACCAAACAAAAAGGCTCTATAAAAAGCAGAAAATGCGAACCCAAGTCCAGATAAATGAAACACTCAAAAATAATCACGTGCTTTTTGAACTTGTCTCTTCCCTTCAAATTCTGACAGGGACAGTATTTTATTCTGCTCATCAAAGATACATAGTCTAGCCAGAAATCAATGCTAATGTGGGTAGATCTGAGAACACAAATCATTGAAAAGGAGTTTGATCATGAGAATTAATTTTATTATCATTGGAAACACAGCACTGTGTTCCTAAAATTACCAAGTTATCAGAACAGTAGATGTTAAATGCAGATTAGCAATAGTAAGTATTTTTAAATTATGGCAAGTAGGGTTTTTAGATCACAAGCATACTTGTGCACATGGTCCATTTAAGATGTTGCAGAAGATTAAGTTCCTTGGATTGAATGTCAGATGACCTACTTGCATCAAATGCTCTAGGTATCCAAGTTCAAGTTAGGTGTACTCTTATTCCACAGGAATGGAACAGATTTTCCATTTTCTGTTTGTTTTATGAAAAAGTATATCTGGAGGAGGTTTACTAAGTCTAGTAAACCCTTCAGTACTGACTTAACCTTAGCACCACCTGTTTCATCACTTATTACATGAATTTCAATTCGAGACTTCTTAGAGAACAAGTTGTTTCCATCTAGTACACTGCAAGCTCTAAGGATGCATATATTTTTTTAATCTGTCATGGATTTTTCTGGAACTCGGCATGGATTACAAATGTATATCCAATTTGTTATGCAGCTGTCTATATTTATGTTAGTATCAGGTAGATAAGGAAGAAAACTGATGTTTTCTAAATCGTAGTTGGTTTTGTCATGCTCACCCATGTCCTGACTGGCTTTCGTGACTTGCATCTTTTCAGTCAAGCTGATAGTAACAGCATAGAAGAGACTCAGTTTCCTTTGATCAGATTTTCCAAGCAACAAGTTCACATTAACTCTTCAAAACATGTTTGCTTCTAGGCCAAATTCTGATTTGAATGCCAGATGGCATGAACTGGGCTAACAGATTTGAAACACTGAAATCCATTTCAAACAAGAGTCTGTCTAGTTATTTCTAGGAATTTTTAAAAAAATGGCAGCTAAGTCTAACACCATCCATAACAGCAAAAAAAAAAAAATGATGACTTCAGATGGTATAGATGCACATTTTTTTCCATTTGGTGCTTTCTAACATTGCCATGGTATAAAAGTATTTGTAACTGGATGTGTTATAACTTCAGTTTTGAAGTCCTTCTGACTCAGGACCAGTTTCGTTATTTAGTGACCGATGTGCATTTATTTCCTACCCTTCATTTGACATTTGACTAGGGAATTGATATCAAAATCATGGGTTCTGTCTAAACAGTAAAAACCAAAGATAACAGCATGAGAAAGGCGTTTACAAAAAGAAACTATTCAAATTTCACTGAGAACTATCAAAAGAAAAATATGACTATCAGATCATGGCCTCTAATTTTTATTCTGTTGGTAAAGCTTATCTCCTAAGCATCAAAGCTCTTTGCTGAGAAGAATATGAGAAGAAATAAGCAGGATGGACTTCTAGTTATATTTTAAAGCGCATCTGCAGCTAAGAACTACTTCAAAAGCAGAAGTTATAAAAGAGAGTTTGTTCAAAGAAGGAACTGGATATGAAAAGTTTTCAAAAACTCTACTGATGTAATTTTCTGAAGTGCAAATTAGATCCTTAACAGTTTTCTGAAGTTTATTGCCCAGGCGGACAGTTTTAAAACAGAATTTTAAACAGCAAAAGACTTCAAGCAACTATAATTGAACCAGAACTTTAAGTAGAAATAGGATATTTTTGAAAACTTCAAGTCTTCACAAACATCCAGAAATAATACCTGGTCTTGCTTTGTTCAAGTTAACTTTTAACAACTCATGGAAAAAAATCTCTCTAAAGGAACACAGAAATGTAATGTACATATCCTGCCATATAATTTGTTTGTCTGTTACATATGACAGTGATCAATTAATATCTGTAATCTATTTTACAATGTACTTAATTAAATTTAGTATTTAATTTTAGGACATATTCATTTCATGCTGGAAGTAATCAATATTTTGTCATTAATGTTCCATCAGAAGATTAATGGTTCTACTGGATGTCAATTCTGACTGGTCTTTACTTCCTATAAGCATCTCAAATCCAATTCAGTTACCACAGACAGCTCCAAGCAATGATCAGACTAGCTCTCTCAATTCTACTACTGCCAAGAAATACTGGCTACAAACAGGAAAAATCTACGAAAATGATGAAAAATTAAAATATTTGTAATTTGCTTGTTTCTTCCTTGGGAAGGACACAATTCAGAAATACTTGGGTTCCTTAAACACAATTGGTTTAGAAGATTACCTGTGTATTTACAAATTTTCCCTCCTTGAAACTGACCATGCATATTGAAAAAGACAGTAGTTAGATAGTAGTAAGAATCTGGAAGTTTCCACATAAATCAAAGAACAGTAAGTACCTATAGTTTCAGACCAGAGCATTAAAATACCTGCATCTCCTTCGTGTTCATGAATTTAATCCAGTCCTTTACCTCAGAAACACTGGCCAGGCAAGAAAAATGAGATTTTCCCCAACACTTTTGCTTCTTCTCTCTGGGTCAATACTGGTTGCCATTTCAGACTGACAGAGAGGAAATTTCAGAATCAAGATCCTCTACCAAACTATGTTTCACCAGCCTTTTCTTTGCTTATGAAGCAGGCTGCATCATTTCAGGTTTCATAAAGCTAAACTATGTGAACAAAGGCCACAGCACAAACAATCTTCATGTGCTCATGATATTAAACAGCACTAACTGTCAAGAAGTAAACAGAGTTCTACAGCAGTTTCTAGACAGCTTTCATGGGTTTCTCTATAGAAGCTGTGAATAACTTGATATCTGAATTTAGAAAAAAGCTTGGATTAGAGAAATACAGTTCACATGCAAAAGCGATTATTATACTAATTTCAAATATAAGAGAAAAGCAGTCTCTGCCTTTGGCAAGATAACCATAAATCCTGAAATTAAAAATGCTGCAGGGTCCTAAATTCAGAACAACTGCAAGAGGCAAAACCCCTGCTGCTTCTTTGAAACAATCTTATACAAACAAGAAATCAAACGGGAGAGAAGAAAAACACTACAATTAAGATTTGTAGCAAAGAAGATTTATGGAACTGAGAAAAGCCCAAATTTACTCTGGATTTGGTAATGTGTATTTGATCTACACATAAGCTATATTTAAGAGATTACTCGCTACAGATTTTGTATCAGGGAGCTATTACCCAGTCAGACTCCTACACAGAATATTTTAGCATGTTTCTGCTAAACAATAGTAGTCAGCAGGCAATAGCAAGATACTGTTCTGTTGTCAAAAGCTGGGCACAATTTTCAAGTATACTGCTTGCTTCTACCATGGCGACATCTCAAATCATACTAGAAGTACACCTGCCTGAATATTTACAGTAATTATAGTAGAAGTGTCTGAAACATGATTGTATCATTAAATGACTAGTTAAACCACCACAGTGAAGTCTTGTCATCTTCAGGAATGTTCATTTAAATATGCTGCTGCTAGAAGAGACGAGTCAAACTGTAAAGTTAGCATTCTGTGATTCCTAAATCATACAAAAAACTTACCTGCTACTCTTTCGTCTGTTTCCCTATTGCCATCATCAGAGTATCTTGCAAAATCTAAGGAATCAAGAGTACTGATGCTTCCAGCACGATCTTAAGGGGGGAGAAAAAAAAAGAAAAAAGATATCAGAAAAAAATCCTGATGAGTTGACTGGCTTTGATAGAGAAAGTCAAAACATCTTCTCATTTCAGAAACTATAAATCAAAGGCTAAGTATTTCACAAAAATGAAGTTTTACTGCATTTTCTAAAAGTCTGTCTCTAAGTAAAGAGCATGTCAGTAAACCTGAAAAAAATACAGCACTACAGCAAGTTCAGTGAACAGACACTGTAAGAAATTGACCCTTGCTCCCTCCAAAAGGCAGCATTTCTACCCAGAAGATGAGAAGCAGTGCAGTGTAGCATTTCCCCTTTTCCACAAGGGCCAGGGACCTTTGCTTGGACATGCAGGTGAGCACAGCAAGAAACTAAACAGATACAAACTGCTCTGCAACAAGTTTTGAGCAGTTCTGCTCCTATTTTAGAAACCTGTAACTGTCCCAAATACGCTACATCCTTCTCCCTTTTTTAGTATTTCAAGGCATGTTAACACAACCAAATACTTTTCTATGTATCCCTGATCTAGCAATTACCTTTGGTGCATACCCACTTAATACAATATTTACTAAGGAATGCATTACCTAGCAAAATTAAAGCAAAGCAAGTACAGTTCATACTATTGCATGTATAATATTCACACTCCAGAACTAAATTGTTAATTAAAAAAAATTCAAGAAATCCAGTAACCAACATAAGGTTTTGATCTGTCCTTGACATTTTTCATTTGGGGGCGGGGTGGATATCTCACAAAATGCAATTTTGAAAATTTCAAGTCTGTTGAAGCACATGTTCACCTTTTTATTAGAAAAATGGGCAAAAGTTATTCAGAGACAGAACTCAAAATAAATAGAACACATTTTGAACACAACTGAACATGCAGAGAGTATATTCAGCAACTTAGTATCTTTCCCCTCCTTTTGAAATTAACTTCTACGTAGCACTACAGAAATAACTTTAATTACATTAGAGCTGTTGTCACATTAACAAAGAACAAATTCCATATGGCTGTCAAAAAACACCATAACTGTCAGTGGAAATAGAAGCAATTTCATCACTTGTCAAATTCTGTCATGACTAACATCACACAGAGTATTTAAATACCCCACGCCCCAATTCTGTATTGTGTCAAAGAAAAAAATCTATTAATAAGTTTCTTTTTTTGTACATTTGAGCCTAAGTTGCCCCCTTAAGGTCTTGCAACACCGTCTCTACGTACAGGCCAGCACTAGATTAAAATAAGAACACTTGGTCTGAGACTGGTTAAAGCATCTACACTCACTTGAAAAGCTACAGAGAATACCAAATTTGCCAGCTCTGAGTTACACAGTACCAAAACTGAAGCACCTGGCAACCTTAACGTGTCTGTTTTATGGACATAAAGTATGTGATAGCACACAGTTTATATTTAACCACAATTCTCTCCCCGCCCCCATCACTATGCTTTGTCCAGGCAATGAAACAGACTGTTGCTCCTCAACAAGTCCCTATTCAATATTTAGTTTTAAAACTCACTGTTCGTTTCCAGGTTCTGGTCTTATCTACTGCATTTTTTCCAGACACTAATCTGATTTAATAATTCTCTCTAGGCTGTTCTATAGCACTTAACAGTATAGTACAAACTCTTCTTTTCACAGCACCTTTGAAAAATGAACTGTGAAAATACATCACGTTTTATATGTGGGGAGCCACAGTTAGAGTGGTTAAGTTCAAAAGTAAACATGGATTTTGCATGCAGAGCATGAAAGTCTTCAGAGTTGACATTTCAAAACACCTAACACCTTTTTTGGGAAGTACTGCTCCAATTTATTTCACTGGGAGTTGTAAGATCATTTTTTGAAATCGAAGTCAAGACTCAAGATAAAGCAGCAGATAACACTCAAATAGAGATCTCAATGAAAAGCTGATGTTTAAGAAAAAGTGACCGAGTCTCATATATTGCATCGCTGTAACAAAAGCAGAAACACAACTGTTGCAGTCTTGCCATGTTCACAGCTCAATTTTCTATTTCTCTTACTAATTAGGCAACATTAGACAAACAATGTTCAAATCTTCAAATAAATTCACATCGTAATTGTTGAAGCATTCAAAGCCTTAAGCAACAAAACCTTTTTCATATGACTAGTGGCATGCTTTAGAGGCAAAGGCTCTCCTCCCACAACTGATAAAACAAATCCAGCCACAAACCAAACTTACTTGCCAAAGCAGCCAGAAACGTATTGAAAAAAACCCCAGCCATCTAGAAAAAAAAGCACGGGGTAATCAAAGTCTTTATCAGAGTGTATACCATGGAAGACATCTCAGATCACACCAGCAGCTGTAAATCCAACAATTCCCCACCAGTGAATATCAATCAGTTTTACGACCTTAAAAGTCCTTACAGAAACTAAATAAAACCAAGGGATTTTATTATTTTAACACCCAGAAACTGCCTCCAGCACCACATCTACACGCACAGCAGCAATTTGCAGTGTTGAAACTTGTACATTCACCATTTAGACTTCTCATCAGTATTCATGATAACAGCAAACACCTGACACTATTTACATACAGGCTGGCATTAAAAAGAGACTTAAGTATCTGGATTCAGATTGATCAAACCAAATGAAGATGTGCTTAGGAGCACCAGCCTCATGGCCTGTTTCTTGCTACCATTATTTCCCTCTCCCAGTAATGCTGATCCTCCTTCCCATTACAAAAGCATCTGCCCCAGTTATCACCATCACCCAAGCATGCCGTCACTACTAAAAGCAAGCCCATTTGGGTGCTAGAAGTTATTATGTCCATGTTGTTCTATCTGAAGGTAAGTTTTAAAGTGAAAACTATCTTTACATATCACATTGGCAGAACCTGAATCTACACAGAGAACTGCGCACAGATATCCAAATAAATGCTGATGGAAATGAAACAGTAAGAGACAACTGTATATACACTCAGGCTGAACAGTATCTTCTTAATCCAGTGTCCCACTAGATAATTCATATTGCAGAACTCAAGTTGGGAAATTATAGCTTCCATAACACACCTCAAACTAAATGAGTAGCTTGAATAACATAACAAGACTTCTACCACTACTTTGCTACAGGATACTCCCTTTAAAATACGTGGAAGTGGTTCCTGCTGTTAAGGTAAGAGGCCATCAGTGCTGAAGCACTTCAGCTGAGACATCTCCTGGCCAAACTGGCTCCACAGGCATCAATGAATCATCAGTGCTACGATGCATACCCTGCCAAGTCCCAGCTACAGGGAATGCCCCGTCACAAACTGCTTTTGCACTGCTTTTTTCAGCTCCCACTGAAGCAGTCGTTTCAAGCAGCTGGAAAAGCAGCGATGCAGGACCTGCTCCCTCTGCCTTCAGTGCTGGCATGGCTACTTGTGCTACCTACACAGAAAGATGGGCTTTCAGCAGGGCCAGACTGGGTGAAGTCCAAGTGGCAGCTCCACCTCCTTGCACTCATACCACAAAGCCTGGAGTCTGCACAGCCCTTGGCTGCTTTGGCTACACTGCAGTCGCTGCCCTGAAGCACAGCTGCTTCAGAGGCAAGGCTGAGGGGAGAATGGGCAGCCAAGGGACCTGCTGCTGCTATCAAATGCCACAGTAGCACTACTGACCTGGATCTTCCCCCCACTGGGAATAGGTGAGGTGAATTTCAGAGCTGTTACTGTGTAACATATTGAAGCTTCTCCAGGAACAGAGCTAAACCCACGCAGGAACTTAGGTAGCGAGTTTAAACAGCGAAGAGGGATTTGTGATAAAGCCTACTAAGGTATCAGCCATGGGATCACCTGAGATAACAAGGCGAGAAGAGAAAGACAAATGAGTTAACTGAAAATATCGCCCAGGAACGTGAGGGCTGGCCAGGCTGCCAGATAGATCATCGACAGCAGAGTCACAGCACACACACACTGCCTGGCAGGGCTGTCCTGAAGACTGCCCTAAGCTGAACAGTGGCAGGCCTGCCCCATCGCTTCACCTACCTAAAATGTCACCGTGGGGGTAACCATACCTGTTCTCTCAACTCCTTACCATTGTCTTTGTAGGCAGGCACCAGTGCAGGTTTATCTCCTAAGACTAATGCCACCATCCAGAAAATTAGGGAATAACATCTTCTAATCTCAAATTTTATGCTTCCATCAAGGATGTATGTGCTTAGCAAAGGATCAGAGGGTGAAAAGGCTACCTCCCTGCTGGCAATGTAACGGCCTCATTCAGTGGGAAAACCAGCAGGGCTGTTTGAAGGAGAGCAATCGGCAAGGGAAGGGCTGTGCTCAACCATGTAGCTCACCCGCGGAATGTGAAACATCACAATCTTTCTGAAGCACAAATAGTTGTAACTCCAGTACACCGAGTGGAAGTATTTCAAGTAAAGCTTTCGGAAAAGAGAACTTCTTTCTGCACTGAAAGAGGAAAAGAAAAAAAAATGTTTGTTTTTTTTTTTTTTAGGAAAACAAAGTATATTTCTTCACTTTATTTTTTAATAAAAAATAAAAATCTTAGGTTTAAGTTATTTGGCAAAGAATAATCAAAGAAGACTCTTGCAGGGGGAAACCGCGGAAAAGGAGAAGTACACTTTGGCTGAATTCTGTTTCTTCTCTAGCAAGAAACCCAATGTGACACAGCACTGGGAAGCCATTTTGCTGTCATGATATGTGCATTCTTACGAACGGTCTTTTGCGCACAGGTTTTATATTTCTTTCTCTAGTATTCTGAATCAAAACGCTTTTCTTTTTAATCAACAATTTCTTTTTGCTAAAAGCTTTCCCAGTGAACAGTGAAAAAATAACTGCTGTCAGTTTAATGTTTCAGAAGTGATAAAGCAACATAACAACAAGTTTTGACAATGAGGTATAAACAACTCCAGAAAATGTATCACTGCAATATGGAAGAAGAGAGTGACACAGATGCACAGAAAACAAGTGAAATTGGCTTAGGTTTTTATAGCTTATACTAGTGAAATGGCAAGAAATAAACTGCAATAGTAAAGTAGAGCCTGTGTATAGCTGTTGTCTCTTATTTCTACCACTGGAAAAGGATAAAAAAAATCCGAAAGCTAAGATCCATATTTCATACTCAAAGCGAAGAACTTTTTTAATCCATTCACTGAAAAATGCAATAGCTTTAATTTCACTTCTGATGCTAAAAATCAGGTTCACCACTACGTTGTGCTTGTTACCTTATATGATCTTTTAAAATACTGCTACGTTTCAGAGGAAAGGAATTTTAATTCCTTTCTTATTTCCAGAAATGTCACCCAGAACATGTCATGACATGCAGATTTCTGCTGGCAGCTTCTTCTCCCTAGGCATATTCAGCTCCTTCACTGAAAGTTGAGTATATCCATAAAAGGAGGAAAATGTTAAAAAACAATCTTGAAACAGAGACACATCCCCTTCCACTGACATACACAATATGAAAGAGGTTAAGTTTCATTCACTCTGATGGTAAGAACAATTTATTTTCACCAGCTTACCTAAAGGGACACCAAGATGGAACACATTAGCCATAGTTTCACAGTACATGAATAAGCAGAAATAAGTTGCAGTCTTCTACAAAACCACATTATTAAATAATTTTTACATGAGCATAACATTGTAAATCAGCTAAAAGAGACAAACCAAGCAATACTGCTTCTTGATAGAAAGCCTCAAGAGGAAAAGTAAAAAATTAAACAAATCTTCTAGAAACTATTTGAATTTAGTTTGCAAACATGTAAATTGATTTTAAAAATTACCAGCTGGTAAAGCAGCCACTAAGTTTTCATATTTTCTCTAAGATCCCAGGAAATCATATAATCATGTATGAACAATTAACCAAACAGAGCATATTAAGACAAAGGACTCCACCTTTTTCCTTTAAATTCAGTGACAACAGCGATACTATGCTTGTACAAGACAAATCCACTTTGCACGGCTAAGTGTTCACTTGTACTGAAAAACATCTGTAACCCTGAAAGAAGACTGTTGTCATATCTGAAACTGATCAGCAAACTACCTTGCCAACCACATTTTAAACTGATCAGAGAAATAATTGTCTGGAACTTTGAGCAGCTTCCCACTGGATATTACATATACTAGCACAAAATCCTTTCCAGTTTAAGCCAGGCTTTGCACAAATTATATGGTTACATGTAGGAAGAAACAGCTGTAGGAAGACAGCTCACACACCGCATAAGAAGATACAACCTTTTTTGGAGATAGTAAAAGTCCAAAATCAATTCATTTGGCTAACAACTTATGCCTATCACACTATTACAGAACCATCATCTAGACTCTTCAGCAATCCACCCTCACACAACACTAGAAAAGAAACAAAAACCAGTTTTGCATTAAAAAAGAAAACAAACCCCACTCTTTAAAGATATAACCGACCATTTAATATTCTTCTATTTGTCATTTACTGTAGCCTTACCAAACAGGAATGTGAAACATACCATAGGCTTGGAGAAAACTGTTATGGGACATAGCTCATGCTACCCGATACAACAAAAAACTTCATATATGGAGTATTCTCTATACATATATAGAGTATTCAGAGCTCCACAAGCTCTGCTTCCAGAAACAGAGGCGGGTTTTTTTACGTCTGTTCTTTTTTACTTTGGAGAAAGTTCAAATGCTTTAACATCAGTGTTAGAAGTCTTGCATAAGCAATTTGATCCACTAGAACTAATTTTACTTTATAATAATACACTTTCTTCACTAAATTACATTTTCATTACAAAGTATTTCACTAGGAAGAATCCTTAACAAGGCCTCTCAGTTCAGTCACAGGTAGAACTCTATTTACAGATCATCTCAGGCTGATACCCTCTACTTTTTTCTGAATAAAAACAGACATTGCAAGTTACATAAGCGAATGATCGAGGCCATCAAAAATTACTCCTTAACATCATCATCTCTATTTCTAGAAAAGAAAAAAAACAATAGGACTCCAGGATGCTCTTCTCTGCAGCTGTAGAAATAAGTTGTACTTCATTCCTGAACTGATCATTGAAAATTAGTTTTGTAGAACAAAATTATTAAAATAGGGAATTACTAAGGTTTAATTTTCTTATGAATTAAAAAAATTCAGGATAATTCAACTAACAGACATGCTACAACTTAACATATGGCAGTAAATTAGACTCCAAATGTTATGAACTACCATACAATAAAAGTAGTTGGGGATTATAAATGTCAGGAAACCATGTAAGTACAGCTGTATGTGAGAATTCAAGCAAAATTTTCTAACTCTAAAATGCTCTTTCAGATCTCTGAAAAGTGAGAAGCTAAAGAAGCCCCCTACTGCAAAGTTTTTCAATCTACAACCCATGGACTATTACTAAGGCAAACTTTAAGATAATGAAGGATGTAGTTCCATGCAACTTTAGAAAATATACAGAAGTTTTTCCTGCCGAGTTGTGGTATTGTTGCGACTTAAGCTCTCCATCCTCCCAACACAGACATACAATCCTTTTCACACGGCAGAACCTCTTTTAGAAAATTTTCCATCCAAAAGAAAATTATGTCATAAGGAGATCAAACCCAAAACTTTTAAAGTGGTCTACAAACCAAAGGCGGGAACAAAACTTTGTACACATCTGGAAAGGACAACAGTATAACACATTTTATAGCGTCCAGCTTATCTTTACCTTCAGGACACCCAATCTAACTTTTAAGTTCAAAGAGTTACAGGCAAATAGGCAAGTACTCCGGTAACAAATGCCAAATGGGAAGTTTCCTTAGAAACTACTCATGTCTGCCGCTTTTCCTTTTTTCTCTGTGCTACAGGTACAATAACAGAACTGTTGAAGTTCAGTCCTAAGGAAATGCAAGTGTATAAAGATACATTTTAGATCTGTTGGCGGTACAGAAGTCAGCAGACTAGGTATTCTACCTACCTTAAATACTCAAAGCCTAGGGTAAACTAGCCCTTATGGTCAGGCAACAGATGGCCTGCTCTCTTGTAGATACTGGTCTGGAAATGCATGTCCTCGAATAACTTGCATTTTCAGCTGTCCTGCACAATACCACAGGCACAAAACAGCAGAAGCCGAGGAAACTGGGGACAGAGACTATCTGGGAGAAAGAATCAACTTCCTCTTGTCTTTGCTTGCATACGCTGAAGCCCCACATTAGTACTGAATTGCACATATGTGTACGTGAATAAACCAACTGGCAAGAGGGATAGCATTCACAGATGATGTGTAATAATGTAAAAACCTGAAGAGCTTTGATGGAGTCTTCTCTACATTAAATTAAAGACATCATTAACACTTTAAAAAAAGTGTTTAAAAAGCGATGATCAATTCAGTTTGTGGCTGCATTACATAGCAATGGAAATAGATGTATTGTGCAATATGTTGTGCAATACATATGAATAAATGAATTAAACTATTTAATTCCGCATAAACGATACTGCACATTTCTTTAAGCCTTACCAAATTTCGTAAGATAACTGTGGAGCAATATTACTCTGAGAAGTCTTAAATGGCTGGGGCATTTAAAACTTCTGGTATGTTTCAACTTGTTCCAAGCTTACCAATGCTGGATCAGTCAGCAAAGCAAACTTGATCCATGGCAGCAGGTATTCGATCTAGCATAAAACCTTTGTGGTAGAAAGAGACTCATGTATCAATTTTTCAAACAAATTTGAACTTGCAGAGTAAATTTTACCAGATCAACACCATGGAACTAAGAGCCTTGAAGTAATTCATTGCATCAGGCATTAAATCATAAGCACCTAACATATCAACCTTGTTTTGCCACTTCAAGAGCCTCCTTTTGTCTCTCCTAGATGTTTTTCCTCAACGATATCTGCTGAATTTTCAAAATTGGTATATTTTGGAAAGGAGTCCTCAGATCATCATCAAATGAAAAGGAAACTAAATTAAGTAAAACTACTAGAATAAAATTAACTTCCAAGCTGTCAGAGCAATCTACTTACAAATTACCTAGAACAGGCATTCAAGATGATCAGACAATTCTAGTCCATGATAGGCAATCCAAACCAGAATGAAAACAGATGATCAATACATTTACATACTTCGTATTACTAACAAGCTATGAAAATCCATAGAAACTATATGAGGCTAAAAACCCTAAAGCTACCTGGAGAAAACGAACCTACGCTTGCTGGCCTAGAACAGCAGAAAAAAACTAAACAATCATCAAATACATAAAACAAATACTTTGCAGATACATTGCAGTAAAAAGATATAACCCTCACGACCATGACAGGAACATAGCAGAAGCTCATGAGAAGGATGAAATTACAAGTAGAAAACAGATCTTGCATCCTAGCGCAGAAACAACACACTCAAAAATAACTGAATTGGGTGAAGATATAGATACAGATGCACCTGAGCTGATCTCATGGAGAGCCACACCAATAGCAAACACCGCTTATGGGGCTTAATGCATAGACAGTCTCAGGCAGCATCCAAACTAGTTGAGTCTGAAACAATTAAGCCAGTCCTGCATAAATCCATTTGAATGTCGCTGCAGTGAACACTGAGGTCCAGGGACATATGACCTTGGGAAAAGCATCAAACCCAGTCTTGTTTGCGCTACATATGTGCTACAGTACGCTTGAGCTATGGGAGCTTCCCAAAACAAAAAAGCTAAAGGAGAAGTGTGGCACAGAGGCAGTTCTTTCAGCTCAAGACTCCAGCTGGCTTCAGCAGAAACTAGAAAGCATCAGCAGCATTAAGTTAACTCCATATGCTTGATCGAGCATATGGAGTTGCAGCACTGCCTTTCCCAAAGCTACCCAGAGTAAATCAACTACCTTGCATTACAAGGATTTTTCCTTTCTCTGCAGTAACCCAACTTTCTGTTTTATGCTCTGACACCAAGCAAAATTATATCAATCTAGTCCTTAAATGGCTGTCTTTGATGAGGGACTACTTAAAGTGTACAGATAATCTCCATCTTAATTCTCAAGCATTGTGTTCTCTCAGTTTTCTTCATATTTCAATCCTAGTAAGTTCCCCTTCCCTCCATTTCTATGTTTATCTCAGGACAGTAGTAAATTGTCCAGCTAAGTTTTAACAACATGTCCCCACATAGAGTCTAAAAAAACATTTCTAAAAAAATTTTAAACTAGACACTAGAAACCAAAGCATCTCTCCTATGAGGAGAGGCTGAGAGCGCTGGGGCTGTTCAGCCCGTTCAAGAGCCGGCTCAGGGGGGAATCTCATGAATGTATATAAATACCCAAAGGGATGGTGCAAAGAGGACAGAGCCAGGCTCTTGCCAGTGGTGTCCAGTAACAGGACCAGAGGCAATGGGCACTAACTGAAACACAGGAGGCTCCCTCTGAACGTCAGGAAACACTTCTTCACTGTGAGGGTGACCGAGCACTGGCACAGGTTGCCCAGAGAGGTTGTGAAGCCTCTGTTCTTGGAGACATGCAAAAGCTGTCTGGACATGGTCATGGGCTGTAGGTGGCCCTGCTTGAGCATAGGGTTGGACCAGTTTGCCTCCAGAAGTCCCTTCTGACCTCAACCATTCTGTGAGTCTGTGATTATTTTCGCAATGATTTCTCTTACTCCCAACACTTTTGCCAAATGACAAAATAGCTGATGGTTCTCTCTGCCCTCCAACATGAAACCAAGATGAAAAAGTACTACTTCTGTAAGATATTCTTATGCTGTGAGTTTTTACGTAACATTACTTCCTTCAATTCAACAGCAAAGTAATCAGTTGCATCACCATCATGCAGCATTATATTGCAGGAAGGGAGTTTTTTCCTCTCCCCTATGGTGCGCCAGGGGAAAAGAGTTCCGTATTTCAAGGGCTTTTTCGTCTTGGTCTGCCTTAAAAAAGAAGGCCAAAATAAAAAAAAAACAAACCACTTGACCAATTTTTTTAAACTTTTTATCCAACAAACTCAATACACTTTGTACCGTGCCTCAGGCAGATGCATCATAAATAGAAATACAAGGCCTACAACCTTTACTGAATTGCTCGAAGTTTTAGCCTAGAGAAGAATTCAGCTCAGTTTCTCAAACCTGCATCTTTACAATACACTAGAAAGCCAAATACAAGTAACATATTGAAGATAAAAAGTTGTAACTTCGAACACACAACAGCAGAAGGTTTTATGACTTATCTTTATATACTGATAGGAAAGAGACTTCTGATGCTGTATTTTAAATAGTTCCACATATATAAATTACCTAACTCAGAATTTGTAACAAATCTTAGTTTAGTTTGAAAGTATGAAAACTTGCTGAAAAAGATTCTTTTTCCGTATTTTTATTAATTCTGAGTTTATACAACATAAAAGTCCTGTATTTACAAATTTTAACAGAGATGATGGACTGTGCACACAGATCAGCTTCCAACACAGCTGGTATCAACACCTACTTGATCACGACTTGCTTGCAAATACTAGACAAATCTCTTTATATTAGGCAATGAATCTCATAAAAGTTCCAACAAGCACTCTCTCAGCTGAACAGAATTTACGAGTCACATCTTCAATAAAGAAAAAGAAGATAATTCTCAGAGGAAGAAAAGCTCCAGGAAACTCAACATAACTTACATGGAATTGAAATTACGTACAGGGAGCTTAAAGAAGCTTCCAATGGTTGGTTTTGAAATGCAAAGCTCTAGCAAATCTTACTGATGTTTTCCTTCTCCCCTTCCCCGCCAAAAATTCTCTCTCCTTTCTCTAACAGCAAAGCTGTTAGAAGGAAGCACATGCTGCTTCAGCACAAAGCCTGCTCGCTTTGCTGAAGCTTTCAACCAAAGCATGGTTAAAGTCACATGTAACTGAACTAGCTACAGTGCCTATATACCTATATAGAGGTATACAGAGGTTCACTTCTGCCTTCCCCAACACAGAAAAGTAAGAGTAACTCCAGCACAGGAACAGAACAGAAACCCAGGCTAAAGCAGGTAAACTCCCCATAGCATAACAGTAAACATCCCAAGAAAACAAGCACACACAAATAAATTACTACAAGGTAAAATGTAACGTGGACATATGGTACACTTGGTATTCAGTGACACCTTGATATTTGCCTGCCCAGTACTAGCAGCTCCTAGGCTGTCCTTCTTCGCCCATCAATGTCATGCTTATCTCACACTACCATATCTTGTTATTTCTTTGCGTAGTTACACCCTTACAGGGACTAATCTGTCTTCTGAACTACCTACCATAACATCCCACATTACCCCAACACAGATATCAGCCAAAGCTTAAACTACCCGCTCATCCATCAGAAACAGCTTCCAGCAGGCCTGGTTTCACTCATTTGACAACTCCAACAGTAGCAGAAGTTTTAAAAGAAGTAGCTCTTAAGCTGCAAAGTGCATCTCACTGAAAACTTTTCAGAAATACCAGTGTCAGTAAAATGGAGTGGGGTTTAAAGTAGTCACAACTTGAGAAAGTTCATCTGACTTCTCCATCAGTAAAGTCAATTTCAGAGCACTATGGAACCTCTCAGGTTCCATGCAGGCATTATTGTTTTCTGGCAGGTCTGCAGGGAACTCTGCTCCCCTTTCCTTCAGCGTTACATACAAGCCTCTTACTCTTTCAACTGTTTTCTGTGCTTCTTTTAGAGACAACATTCAGTCTCTCCCATCTGTTGATAACAGCAGCTTTGACTAGCTATTTATCCACACCTTTCCATCCTGTCCTTACTAATAGGAGAACCTTTCCCAAATCAGGTGGTAAAACCGCTGTCTCACTTCCAAGTCGTCATTCCACCTCACCACATCTGGAGAAGTTGCAAACAAGACTAATTTTTTGCTTACTTTCATAAAGTAACAAGCAAAAGACTTGAGCTGACAGCACCAAAAAACCTAACAAAGAACTAGTCCTTAGAACAATAAAAGTTATTTGCCTTCTTCCCAATTTCCTATCTTATTTAGACTGCCACTCAAGCTGAGAGATAATGAACTGCTTTGAGGTAGGTAGCCCTGTTCCACTACATATTCATACAAAACAAAAATCTGGTAAAACACTGGTCATGACAAGGGCCTGCACATAGTCACAAAGTCTGTAACTCACGACCAACAACTGTTAACAAGACACCCCCTTCTCATAAAAGCATAATCAATATGCTCTTCCCATGCGGCATTTTCCAGTAGGACTCATCTGAATTTCGAAGACTACAAGCAAAAAGAGAGAAAGACTTCACAATATCTGAAACAAACAAACAAAAAAGAATCCCAAACCGTAAGCAAAGCCAGGACCTTACTACAAAGAAGCAGCAATACTTTATATTTTGGTACTCAAAGACTAGCCTAATATAACTGGAATCAAGTTATAAACAACTTTATTTTGGAAATAACTAGAAATGATCAATCTCTTTAAAAACATAAACGTAACATAAGTGTTCAAACATCTTCTTCATGAT
>VZSC01011952.1:0-26646 GCA_013398225.1 Steatornis caripensis
TGATCTTTAAGATCCCTTCCAACCCAAGCCATTCTACGATTCTATCCATTATTTTCATGTGCAACACTTTTTCCCATGCTTCTTTCACAGTGCACCACTCAAAATCTGCTCTGGAGCAGGAAGTGTTCTCTTAACATATGCAGTATCATAACAGTTTAAGAAGCCTGAAACATAATATCTTTACAGTTTCTGTGGCAAATGAGGATACAGCATTACGTAGTCAGGAAATAAGGCAAAAGGAAACAGAAAACTCAAGTTTCTGTGGAGTATGGAGGTTGGATTGAGGCACTATGACTTGAATTAACCCACTCTGAACTGATTTACCTCCATTAGGAACCTGATAATCTTTCCAAAGGTGAGTTGAGGGTCATAACTGACTACAACCTGAGCTAAATTGGAGGTCTGTGTCTCTCTCATTTGACTGAAGAGAGATTCTGATACCACTAGACTCTCTAGTTGAGATACTTGTATTTAGGTGATGCTGATTAGTCTGATTCTTGCAGTTCGATATTTCAGAAGATATGTCATTATTCAGGACTATTTTCAGAACATCTCTCCTCTCAACTTTAACAGCTATTAGGAGTTCTTAGCCCTTCTGCAAAGTGAATCTTAGGTCTTTAGCAAGAAACCAGCTTTGGAAAAAAAAAAGAGTTTAAAGTCTTTATACATCAATATATCAGAATTCTGGGCACAGTTGTGTGTAGAATCTAGCTTCTTGATGGCTGCAACATGAAATTATTTTCTCTTTTCTTTCCATGTTTCAAACTCTGTACACTTTTTAGTTTCTGCAAAAAAGACCCCAAAATGTTAGGGTTTTGCTAACAATAATCTTTACTAATGAATCCTATAAGTAAATCAATCCAGTTGCCTGAATGAGTAAGAAATCGTGTGAGCAAGGAGAGAAAGCCTGTGATCATATAATAAAAGTCTTAACCATAATGTATAAACATAAACCCAAAAGCAACCCCTATAAAGATATTTATTAACCTTTGAAAGTTAAATAAGAAGTCTTTCTCCTGAAATTTAGCAAGCTGGTCATCCAGCTTATGCCTAAAATGTGAGATTGGCACACTCCAGGGTGTGACCTAAAGTCTTGGTTCATACATCACACTTTATGTTCTGTGTGTTCTCATTTCCTTTTCATAGAAATGAGGGGAGGTAGAATAGCATACAGCTACATTTCATCCCAGCAGGGAGTAGGGATGTGATCATAACACACAGGCAGATGCAGGGAGAGGAACTAAATGCTGAAGACCAAGTCAAGTACAGATACCTCTGCTCAGACAATGGAATCAAGTCCCTCACCTTTTCAGGCACTGACTATTGCATTTAATCTAGAAAACACAGTCCTTTCTCTTGCTTCTGTGGTTGGTAGCCATGTCTGTAACCTTCTTTTTGGAGCTACAGCCTCAGTTCTGTCTTTGCTTTTCGATAATCTTATCCCACCAAATTAAGTTGTAATTCATTTTGGTGGACTGGCTTTCACTTCACCTCAAACCAGCAGCAGATGAATATCAGTCCTCACTTTTTGGGTGGGCTTAGGCTTACTCATTTTGGGGTTTTCTTGCATAACTTTCTGGCACGAAGAGACTCAGGCACGCCAGTATATGTCTGATGAGTGTCACTGGAGAAAAAAGAAAATTAAAACACATTCTATTTATCTTTAAAAATGTTCATTTTAAAAGCAGTATTGGACTTTACAGGGAGTGTAACGCAAGAGGTGGGTGTAACGTGTAGGGAGTAATGAATAAAAACTAAGTCAGATGGGTGTGTTAGTCCCAAACCTTAAACAAACATGAGAGGTTGTTGGAATCCAGTCACCTTTCATGTCGCTACCGCACAGGATCTTTGGGATGCTGAAGCCAAGCAGACATACAACAAGGTTTGCTCTACATTAAGAAAATCTAGGGAAGCTTTCCAGCAATTTGCTTCATGTGTCTCAACAGATTTGGAAAGAATATCCAGGAATAACAAGCCCTACAAATACGAAGTGCTTAAAACTTTAATGCTTACATAAAACACTCTGAGGCAATTAATTACTTGTTCTTTTATGACACTAGACCTGCTCTTCATGTCCTTGATATAGAGAAAGCACTTGTGCACCTCCAACACAGCTCTAGTTTAGTGCCCTAAATGTGGCAGAGTAAAATGTTGTTAGTCATCATACTCTTTCATCATTTTTCATCCTGGTATCTTGTCAGCAAGTGTGTCGTGCATCTCTTTATTGAAGTCTGGTGCTCAGAGAACGTGCGTTCATTAGAATTCTACCTGGGGAGCATGAGATCATCTTGTAGCAATTTCTGGATTTAGTTCTAGAGGCCACTTGTTCAGTTCCCAGAGTGTCAGTAGAAAGGGTGGCTGTCAAGCTGTTTACACTATCCCAAGCTGGAAAAGCTCTAGCATTTCACTAAGGCAGCAAAGAAGCAGGTCTTTCATTTACCAGATCTCTACATCTCAGCAAATGAACTTCCTGCCATGGTATACAAACTAGCAAATGAATAAAACTGTAGAAGTCAATTAAATTTTGACTTGTGCCTAGTAAAGTTGTTAAGCAAAATGTGAAATGGTCTCACAAAGGTTTGGGTTAGAAGGTTGTGTAGAGTATGGGAATTCATAAGCATATCATGAACTTTTTTTTTTTTTGTAAACTGGGGTCTTCACAGAGGTTATAAATATCTCTTACCAATTAAGAAGTGTTTTTCTTCATATGGCACTCACACTTCCATGAGGTAACACAGAAAAAACAAAAGCATACATCGGACTTAGGCAAGGGAATCATCAAGCCTTAGTGCGGATTAGCTTTTGTGAAACATCTCTGCACAAGCAGGCTTTGCAAGCCTGAATTCTTGCGGACACTAGAAGAAAAATAATTAAAGAGGTGCCTCACTTGGCTATAGTCTCTGAACACTTGAAGAACTTGTATTTGAGATAGCTTAAGAAGAAATAAATTATTAAGGAGATGTTCTCTATATGGTTGGAAAGAGTGAGACTCAGATCTCATGTTTAAAATAAATCATGTGTGGAGAGAACAGAATATTAAATAATCTTAAGAGAGTCTTTCTTAGAAGAGAGTTTAAGGTGTGTTCAAAATGGGTAATAACATGAGAAAGGGAAGAGTTATAGTTCATTTATCATTGTGTGTGTTTGTTGATGGTCCTAATTAAAATGAAGTGTCTTTTAGTTAGAAGCTTCTGCAAAACCTGCATGCTTCAGCAGTCCTGAGTCCTAATGGAGGTAACTCGTTAACCAGGTTATCCCAAAGGCTGGAGCAAAGAGAAAGTGGATACTTAAGCTACTGATGGATCTTTACGGACCAAAGACAATTAGCAGTCAGACTGCTAGGTCCCACTTCAGTACCTGCACTAGGTAGCAGAGCCAGAAAATCATGATGTACAGGAAGAGACTGGAAAAGATGCTGGAATCGGAGACATCTAATATTGCATGGTTTTTAAACTACTCTTCTGCTGGAAGACTGAGAACAAATCTTGGCTTGTTAATATTTCTTCATGGCAAACTTATTCAGAACTGAAGTCCTACATAATTTGACTTTTCATGCAACCTATGAACCATAAGGCCACTCTTCTTTGAAGGTAATATGTTTAATTGTTGTTATTAGAGTAAGACATCTGTTGGTTCTGACCCTTGGGAGATCCAGCATTGTGGAAGTTTTAAGAATTACTTAGTAATTCCTGACCGCTGGAGATATTGCCTCGAGAGACCTTCTAAGTGCAATTTTTCTGTAGTCATCTATGTACTATTTAGCAGCATCACAGACTGACTTTGCTCTGGCACAAAAAAGTCATGCAAACAAAAAAGCACTGCTGAATCATGCCTCCGGAGAAGAACATTATGCGTTCCCAACATAAATGAAATAAAAAGTTTAATTTCTTTTGACTTTTATTCCAGACCCACTCAATTTATACTACAAGAATATTAAAGTGAAATATGAAGAAAAGAGAGGTGTGGATGGTTAGCTGAGGAACAAGGACAGCCTACAGCCATTTAGTAGAGATGGTCACAGTGAACGTCTGAGACTTAAATTACTTTTGTCCTTCACAGATTTCTTCCCATTTCCTCAAGCTTCTAATTAACCCAAATCTTAAACACCACTCTGTAAAATGGACGCTTTCTACTTCCCATGCTGAAGTAATAGGGAGATGAATTGGGAAGATGACTTTGCAGCAAGGAGGTTCAAACATTTCTAGAGGCCTTATTCTTTCCATTGCTTGTGTATTACAATACCCTCAAGGACATGGAATAAAAGGGGAAAATCTAAGAAAGCTTTGGCCCTTTCCCCTGAACTTTAATACCTCCAGTCACTATGAAAGGTTCACTTGTGTAAATCCAGCAACAAGGCTGTTTCTGCTCAGTGATGAGGTAATCGATTGCTCCACATCCTAGGAGAGGAAATGAACACAGCCAATACCAACCAGAGTGTTTAATTCAGGTGCTGATTCTTGCTCTGGCCAAGGGAAAGAAGGGACGACCTGGGGACTGTCTGCAGCTGCCATCGTCTCAGCACCAGACATAGTGCAGTATAAGAAAAGAAACCTCAGAAAAGAAAAGGCTAAGGAGAGATGTACAAGTGAACATGAAACAGAAGGACTCTATTCCAGTAAGCACAAGAGGTATATTCAGGTCCATAGCACATCGTCAGCAGTGTGCCATGAAGGAGGTTTCTACCAATGTTACTTCTCATCCCTCTCTCCTCTCCTCTCCTCTCCTCTCCTCTCCTCCCCTCCCCTTAAATGTTTGATCCCAGGAAAGGATCTGGTCTTCTCACATGAATCCATGTAAGATATACATATGAAATGCAGTCATCCACTATGTCCTTGTCCTGTATGGGTGTAGGTACACGCAGAGGTGTGTTAGTCAAGGCAACCTTTTTTGTCTCATTAGCTCTACCATGCCTTTCAAAGAATCTCCAACTAGAATTAGGTCCCCACTGGGTAAGTTCAACACTCAAATACTAAATATGTAAGGGTCTTGCCTATTGAGGCCAACTGCCAGAGTGGCTTTCATCTATGCAAACCAAATCTGTCCTCCAAAACAGAATGAATATGTGCAAATTACCTACTAGGTATGGTCCGAGTAATATTTAACCTCTCAAATCATGTCATGAATTGGGAGGGTGCTGAATGGCATGAGTTACTGCTACAGACTATTCCAGTAACTTAACAATAGAGAAAATTAAATTCCAGTACTGTGGACATTGTTTAATTCATTAGCACAGATGTGGTCACACAAACCAATTGTTTAACAAGCATATTCAGATCCCATAATTTGACAAGAAATGTATATGCTTAAGGACTAGCTACAAACCGGCAAAGTATATCGGCTTTCATTACAGCAAGCACCTTGTTTTTCACAGTACCAGCCTATGACAGACTAGAATTGCTTTAGCCTTACATGAAATATCCTTCATTAATGAATGGTCAGATCATCAGCATGGTGTGACTCAGTTTTAAGGAAAAAGATTAAATTCTAGCTGTGCTGGTTCAAGGAATAAACAAAGCTAGGTGTTATTTCAAGCAGCAAAATTATCATAGTTGTCTATAGGCTATGCCAAGTTTGTCTCTCCCCAGACTATGGAAAGAAAAGTTGGTTGCGGTTGTTGCCACCAATGAAGTCTGTTATTCTAAGAAAGACTTGGCACTTCCAGTAGTAATAATTTTTTACTTTCTCTCCTTGTAAATTGCCCAGAAAGACCAACACAATACACAGAAAGTATTGGAACCTGGCTATTCACATTATGCATAAAAGTTGAGCTTTGAAAGGAGCCGAGGAATTAAATACCCTAGAAAACCTGACAATCTTTAGTCGCATATAAATGGGACTTTCTCCTGAAGCACATGTTAATTACACAATAGATATTCCACGGTGGCTTTGGCTGAACCAGGGAGCAGTACTGGACCAAGGAACTGCTGGTAACAGCAGCAGGCATCCAAGGAAACAATAACAGTGTCCTTTCCAGACCTGGAGAGGGCTGCTTCCACAGGTGTTTTCCCTGCTGAAAATTCATTCACTGAAAGGACTTCTGTGGCCCAGGTCCAAAAGTAAGCTCATGACAGATATCAGACACATCAGACACATCAGACTTTCAGTGGTAATCATTAAATCCTTCCTGAACATCCTCTTCTATTTCCAGTTCTATGCAAGCTTGTCACCATTGACAAGGAAATGTCACTTTCTTCTTCTGGTTTGTACACACTGATTTAAGATTTGTCTAGTTAGTCCATTGCCAAGACTCCTGCTGTTTCCTTGGTCTGGATCTTTCCTTATTTTTAATTTCTCAATATCCAACAAACCACAATGGTGATGAATTAGAAACTGGAGGATTAAATATGCTCTGCTTTCAGTTCCTCCTTCTCCTTTGCCCATCCTTAGCCAGCTCACTGGAGAAAGACACTGCCATTTCTTATGAAGCTAAACCCACAATGAATAAATGCTGCTTCTGAATCCCAGAAGAAGGTGTTTGACTGTATTTCACTTGTGTGACTTGAAACTACAATGCAGCCTGAAGCCACTTCTGAGTAAATTTTGGGTGTGGGGCAAGGTTATTGGGGAATGCTGCTGGTGGGAAGTTGGGCTAGAACCTTGGACAGGGCCTACTGTGCTCTTCCTCCTGGAAGGATTCTTCCCTTCCCCACTTCACTTGGCAGCACACAGCAAACCAGCTGTCATGGAAAAGTGAGATTGTTCAGATTAATCACCCTGCAAAAAGTTTACTGCATTGGCATTGGGTTTTCACAGGCTGGCTAAAGCAAAAATTGTTTTTCCCTTATTTTTAGCATTTGAAGGACAAGAAAAAAAAAAAGAAGAAAAAAGACTGATATGAGAGAAAACAGTATAGTAGGAAACATAATTTTCTTTATTATTTTTTTTTAACTCCACTCTCTTTCTTTTTCCCTTTCTGTCTTAAGACTTCAAATACGATTATTCTGGCAGTCATATATGACTTGAGAAATGGTACAGCTCAACAAGACAAAATAATTCAGGTTTGTCACCAGGCTAAGCGTACTTACATGACTTTCAGATCAGAACCAGCTCACATCTGGCTGGCTCATAGAGTAAACAGCGCAAGATCCAGTGTACCGGCAATATCCCCACTTCTAATGTGAAATAAAGAGAAGTGATGAAAGGTTATTACCACCTTAAGGTTGTCTGGAGGTCTGCATGACCTGAAATATGTGTTTAAATACATGTTCTGCAGCAGCAGGTCAAGCCACTTTTCGTATTTGAAACATTTCAGGGCATTTTAAGTGAGAAGAGAAAGACATAGCAGAAACTGAACATAAAAAATGAAGCTATGGGACTTCAAATAGCTGGAAATTTAAAACATGAGGCTAGTCCAACATTTTGACGTCTTCAAGTTTAGATCTGGGGAGTGGTTTTGGTCAAGCAGGTTGCTAAATTTTCCCAAGCCATTCCTAATTCTCAGTGTTTTGACTTTTTGTATGCCTACTGGAAACATTTTGAACTTGCTTTTTCATGGATCACTTGAAGACAGTAGTAGTTTGGGAATCTCTGTGCATTTGGCAGACATGTCAAACTCAGACAGCCGTGGGAAGTTACTATTCCAGCTCTTGGCAGCAAAGGAAAAAAGGGAGCCTTGGTCAGAATTACATAAAGATCACTGAAACCTTGTCCCTCCCACTGCTGTAGTAAATCAATATTTTAATCCTGTTTTAATAATTAAGACTACGAGAAAAAAAAAAAAAAAACAAAATACTCCACCTTCTTCTTGAAGTATTTACAGCACAACCAAAAGCAAAAGCAAAATCAAGATATCCCAAAACTGTAAGTCGGAATCCACATAGGCATTTTTTTCCTTTTCTATTAAAATAATTTTTGAATTTTAAGACACTTTAATGAGCTATCAAAAATCCTTTATGACCGGCTTTTACAAAATTTAGGTATAAACTGTTTCTCATGGATTTACTTCTTTATTCTTAGTAGTCTGTTGTCCATTGAATTAACTGCCATTACTGCTTCAGTTTAACTTTGTCTGATTTAAGTCCTACATGCCAGTTCTGGATCACTGGCCATCGAGCGACATTGAAAGACATGCATAGTCTTCTCCTGAGCAAGGCACGTCACTACCACGGGAAGTTAGACAATCGTAGTTTGTGTGCAAGATGGCCCCTGTGTGCCTCTGTAGAAGATTATGTCATATGCTCCAGGTGCAAAGATATACATCCCACAGACACATGATCAGCTGCAACTGATGTTTAAAAAACATATTTCACCTCACAGTTAGGGGTGGCTTAGAACAGACCAGCCAAATATCTATTTAAGTTTAGCTGACAGATGGCAACTGCTCATGCAGACCACATTTATACAGAGACTTCGAGGCTTTCATTACCCTTCAAATCTATAATGCTTTGTCTTCAGTGGTCTAGATAAAGTGACTAAAATCTCCAATTTATACCAGTAAAAACAACCTTTGTGATACTATGGCTAAACTTTTATGAAGAAATGAAATAACTGTAGTAACCTAAATGAGGTTTGAGTCCGAATCAAACACACCAGGTTCCAGAGCAGCCTAATAAGTGGATCACCTGGAACAGAAGTGCCATTGTTCATTGCATAAAAATTATGGGGGTTTCAAACAGTTCTGAAGAAAAAACACTTTTCAAAACCTGTGCAGAAATCTCTGTAGTTCTTTGCACACCTCCCTCCTGAGCCAGAGAAATAGTGTTGACACTCCTTACCTGGAAAAGCTGAGACTTACCCCTATTAGATTTAGACCTGTTACAGGTGTCTTAAGCTTCACAACGCTGCAATATCTACAATCAAGAGACAGTGAGGCCAGGCAACAGTAAACATTGATGAGGAGCTTAAGGACTTTCCTGCACTTTTCCGTTTTTGAAGCAATGGAAGTCTACTAGAGGTACCATAGGACCTACATCCGAGCCTTTCTAATGTGCCAGCTGGATGCGAAGTAGCAGTCTTAGCGCTTCCAAAACATCACCAGGTGCCTACGTACAGGCAAAAGAATCAAACCTCTCATCATTCTAGTCAATAAAGCACAGAATGAGATTTATCTGAACAAATGTAGGAGTTTAATTTTTGATAGTCGGTTGTCTGAAGCCAAGCCACTCTTCTGAGCTCCCTCTAGAGTCAACAGAGAGAAACAGGCATTTTCAGAAGTTCCACCTCATCCTCAGACACTTGAAATGCACCTTTCATTGGAGGTATCTTTCTCTCTATTGACTACTGAGAGGGTTAGATGACTGGCTTACAGGTAAAACAACAGTAAGGTATCTCAGCATAGGCAAGATGAATCCTACCATTTATTTTTTCTATCAATGGTCCTTGCTCCATAAAAAATTCCAAACAAAATGGATGGGAGGAGGAGTCTCAAGGATGAAAAATGTTTGGATAGACACAGGAAAATTTCCTTACTAACATTTCTTTTTTTGCTTGTTTGTTTTCCTAACAGAAAGGCAATACTCATGGGCCTCTGCAACAGGATTCAGGATGGGAGAAGTCTGATGCCAGCTAGTCCAGTCCAGAAAGGAGCTCTAGATGTTGTTTTTTAAAGGCAACATGGCTTCATGAACAGTCAAAAGAGGCATGTAAACTTCCTTCTTGGGCTTCTTGTCTTAGTCAGGTGTCTCTCAAACAATGATACAGTATGAATCAGACCAAAAATATATACTCACACATCTTTTTCTCTCAGCAGAAGGCAAATCCTCTACACCAAGCTCCACACCATTATGAGTAACCTGGGAATACGCTAATGGCTGTCAGCAACTTGTGAAGGTCAACAATTTCCTACCCATGCCTGCCAGGAGTTTCTTTCTCATTGAAATTTGTGACTGACGTGATGAGAGGTTGGTGAGAAGGGCGGAAAAGCAAAAGAAGAGGGAGAACAAGGTTTCCTCCCCTTGTTCACCAACACAACATCCTGCTGCTGTCACAGTCTCCTGCCTTCTTGCGTCATTGTCTGTGCACACACGCACGCCACCTACAAGCTGTGTCCCAAGCCCAGCCCCAAGCGTCAGCTCCTGGCACCGGTGCCTCATACTGTATTTCTTTTTTTTTTTTCTTTCCCCTCCTGTGTTTTGAAAGCCTGCAGATGAATGTTTTGCTGGCAGGGAGAGAAGGACTCCAAATTGACATGGTGATCCCTCCGTCAGGTTGGTGATACCATTAGTGCACCGTGAATCACTCCTTATTGTGCTTAGACAAGTGGCTTTCCGAGCTGACAGGCAGGGCTAAGATCTGGGCTTATCCCAGGCTACCAACAAACACTCTCTTATATTACACACTCTTGCCAGCTCCATACCCTCTGCTGGCCCTTGTGGGTTTGGGAATCTATGAGATTTTTTGTTTTGCAGGAACTGAAAACTTGAGACTATTGCTAAATCGGTCCATGAGTGAGCACACTGTAGGGACACAGTATCCTAGGGAACAGGCCTAGGCACTGATTTCACCCAAAGTGGAGGAGCAGGGTTTGCTCTCCAGACCCCTTTATGCCACTAACTCCCTCATTCTGCTTCTTTTCCTCTCACTCCTACCCTCAGTGAAAAAGACCTCCCACTCCTTAACCATCCTCTTCTTTTCTTCAGGGCTATATTTCTAGCACATGTATAGCTCTGTAATGTAGAGCTTTCAGACTGACACTGTCCTCTCTGAGGGCTGAAAACCGACGTCAGCCAAAGTCAATGGGAGTTTCCTCTAGCAATTTATTTTTCTTTTTTTTAAACAAGTAAAAAACCAGCTGGTCCCTATGGAAGACCCACTTTCAAAGAACTTAAATTAATTTTACTGGTGTGTGAATTGTCCCTTTATAAGATCTGGTCACGAGCTTGCCTGTGGAGCTTCTTTCCATTGGAAAACACCTACTGGGTGAGAGTTAAGAGCTCTGTGGAAATGTGTTGGTTTTGGTGGAGGATTGACAAGACAGGAAACTTGTAGGGACATTTCCAGCTTTCCTGCTACCTCACCTGTCTGATGTTTCCCTTGGATCTGGCTTGCCATTTCAGGGACACATGATGCCTGCAGCCTGTTGGAGCAAGTTGCCTGGAGATGCAGGGCATGTGGGAAGGTGGCTGAGCCACCTGGAAGCTCTTTGAACTGCTACCTTTGCTGCTCTTTAGTGGTATCCATCTCAGTAGCTCTTGGGGAGCAGCTCTCATTCTGGAAGAATCAAGCTTGGGTCATGTTTAGAGTTTTGGACTCTGACAGTAAGAGATGGTGTTTTCTTCTTGCCTGCTCCCATAAATGTTAAAGTCAGTGGTATAGGGATCATGAGTTCCTGGACAACTGTAATCATCAGCAACTTTCTCAGGAAGACTTCCCTGGTGCCAATTGTTGTCATGTTGATGTCATACTTACTGCCAAGCCCAGGGTCAGTCAAAAGGCAGTATACAGAAATGTTAAAAGAAATGCTCACGTCCTCTTCCCTTCTCTGCTAAGAGCATCTTTTTTTTTGAAATCTGCCTGATTCTTACGCTTTTAGGGATTTAAGATATAGTCTTTGCGCATTGTCCTCATGTGCCAGGAAATGATGAATGATTTTCTGAGGAGGCTGTGCTGAACACAAGGGTCATGCTTTGATCCAGATATAGAAATGCAAAAAGGCTAGATAATGTTCATGCTGTTGACCCAAATTTCTGGGATTCAACAAGAAACTGCTACAGATATGCTTCAGCAGTATAAAAAAACCCTGTTCTTTCATTATGTATTATATGAATTAAAAAAGATATATCAAGGAAGGAATTTTCTGGTTAATGTTATTTGTCCAGTTGTTTTACATTAATGTTTATTTCACCCATAAGTGTCCTTCAGTGATGATCACTAGAGCATGATATCATATCTGCAGAACAGTTGCCCAGCCTCCTGTAACAAGTCCCTCTTTCTAACTTATTTCTAACATTTTGTAAATGTTAAGATGAGGAAGAATCATTATGGCCTCATTTAATTTGATATCCTGAATAAAAGAGAGGAATTCATTTTATGCCAATTTTCACAGCACGGCTTGCAGGCATTGAAGAGTGTCTAGGTTATGAAACTTCTGGAGCACCTTCATCTCCAGATATTTCCAGTCCCATAAGCTTGCGTAGCTTTTTGGATGCTTTTCCAGCCTGACTTAAACCTCTAAACTCATGCAACACTTACCATAGTTGAAAAGCATACCTGAGCAGATGAAGCCAGCACATAGTGTGTAATGGTGCTTGAGTCTCAGAATCATAAAAACGAAGTAATTCGGGACAGTAGTTAATCAGAGGGGTCATCCACACTGTATCCTGACCCCAAGCAGAGTCATCTAAAGGTTTCAATTTTCCTTAAGACTTCTCATGTTGGTCTTCTGCAGAAGCATGAATTTCAGTGTATTTATCTTTATTCACAGGTAGAGACAGACTTCCTCTCTCCTGCAATATAATTCCTATGAAACTCTGTCTGTTACTGCAGTTGTTGAGACACACAGTAAATGCTGGAGCCATGCCGTTCCTCCACTTTATCTGTCTTCATTTTGACTGCTCATCCATCACAGACACAGTGACTACTCTCACGACCTCCCACACAGAAGACAAGTAAGCAGTACTCCCATCTGTCAGATGTACTCAGGAGGTGACGGGTCTCTACGCTTGTGCATCTGTATGAGTCTATAGATGCATGGAATATGTGTGAGCATCTGATACTCTGGTAAGNTGACTACTGTCACGACCTCCCACACAGAAGACAAGTAAGCAGTACTCCCATCTGTCAGATGTACTCAGGAGGTGACGGGTCTCTACGCTTGTGCATCTGTATGAGTCTATAGATGCATGGAATATGTGTGAGCATCTGATACTCTGGTAAGAGTCTGAAGTGTTTTACACTACGTTTTAGGTGATTTATTGCACTTTAGCACATTCATAAAATACATCGTGTTAAAGCATATGCATAAAAATAATATATAGGTTACCACAAAATTTTTATGACCTTAACCAGATCCGTCTTGGAATGTCGTCTTGAATGTTTCATTCTTGCAGGTGAAAAAACATATTATTTCAACTGAGCTTAGGGTAAGTCATTTAGTCAAGACAACAATATTGTGGAGAGAGCCGTTACCTTGGTAGCATTTTGCCAATTTAAGTGCTAATGAGCATGTTTGATTTCTGTCCTACATCCAACATAAGGTGTCTATGACTACTGTGTCTCCAGGTTGCATGCCCCAGCTGTCCCATTCTCCTACTGTTTGCAGACAAGACAGAGTCAAGAATTATATAAACACTCTGCACATTCACAGTATCTGTTGAAATCAGTACAGATTTCTTACAAGGAGTATTGCATTGGTGAGATACTGGTAAAAGTGAGAAGTATATATATGTGGCAAGAGACAAGTTGGATGTCTGATAACAGGCTAGACTTCAGGTGAGTTTTACTTTTGGTTCTGCCACTAATTCATCTTTGTAGCCTTGGCCCTAGATTTTATTGAAGTAACTTTAGACATGAGCTAAGGTGATTAGTCATAGCCAGCTCCCACTGGAGATGCATTTCCAGAGGACGTGCAACCATACCTGTAGAAACCCAAGAAAAAGGCAGCCCACCATCCAGAAGGAAGCCTATACAACTGAGTTAGACTGCACGTTTGAGAGGGGAACTATCTCACTGAAGCTTAGGGAAGGGAATTTCTCTCTACTGATGGTATGAGTGTCACCCCAGTTGTTTGCAGTGTTGATAACTGCTTCTAAGCCAATCACTCCAGGCTCCATTTATCATCAGTGAAGGGAAATGTACACTTTGTAAGAGCAGACTATCAGTTATGTTAAAGTGAGTGGCATCCTTAATTCCATTTTCTGTATTGTCTCTGTGTCCAAAGACTATAAAGTAGTCTAAGGTCTAGACAGACTATATTTTTGCTTAAGATAGGTAAGGAAGTGAGATGAAATTAATACTTGACTTTTTTTAAATGCCTTTGTAGTAAATGTCTGAGATACTGTTTTAATGATGACATTGACAATCCAATTTACTTTTACTCTTGCCTTCATTAACAAAGTTAGAATCACTCTGTGTTTAAAATACTGCGAAAAAATAATAGCAATTGAAATGATTAATCCTCTGAGGGAGTACGGCAGTGCCAGAAGATATAAAAGTCAGAGGAAGACCTCAAGTTTTGGTTAAATATCTCATTGAACATGATTACATCATGCAGAGAAAAGTTGTACTGAACCAGCACTCTTCTCAGTTGGTGTGTTTACAGGCACAACACATTAATATAAATCCTTATAGTCAAATAACTGTTAGCAAAATGCTGGTAATAGTTAAGATAACTGTCTTAGATAATATACCTAAGATAATAGACCCTACCTTACTGCTAGACCATTTCCAGTGTTATAATTCTGATAACATCTGCTAGCTCCAAGGGTACATATCACTGAAATTGTTGCACTGTTAGAAGTATGAGTGGCTGAGCAAAGGAGGGCCAGCGGTTCTTGGCAAGGTGAGATCCATTGCATAACACCAAATATCTTTCTCTTCCTTCAGAAGAGGTCTTTCAGAGATTCATCTCCAGTAGGTGGACAATACAAGTCAACATGGAAGAGTATTATTCAAGCCTAAAGATAAGAATGAGGACAACATTTGTCATTACCTCTACCAATGGAATTGCTCTTTTATAGGACATAAGAAAGATTTTGTTAGTAAAACATTAAACATATGGCACCAAGCTAAGGGAGAAAGGATGAGGATATTTCACTCTGAACACCCTAATTTGCAAAAAACCCTTCCCTTCTATCAAATGAGAAGTTCAGCAGGGAAACTATTTGCTATTACTACATTTTGTGGCCCAGTTTTCCAGTCATAACCCTAAGTAATTAGAATTTTTTTCTCATTAAACCTTTATCTCACTGATAAATTGCTGTCTCAAATTACCCTGGGCCTAAATCAAAATGTTCAAAGTAACCCAGATATTCTGCAGATGGAATGGAGCAGCATTATTTACAGATATGGGGAGGTAGAGGAGTCTCTTTCATTTTCTGATTTTCCCTGTAAAAATGAAAAATTTGGGGGTCTGCCTAAGAAAACAGCTGAGTCACCATTCTGGAGGTATTTAAAAGATAGGTAGATGTGATGTTTAGGGACATGGTTTAGTGGTGGACTTGACAGTGTTAGGTTTAAGGTTGGACTTGATGATCTTAAAGGTCTTTTTCAACATAGAATTTCAATCAATTCTATGATTCTATAAACATCGTTTTGTATTCTAGCCAAGTGGACACTGGCTTTTTTTTTTTTTTTTTTTACTTTTAATTTCTTGTGGTAAGAGTGAGGATGGTAAACAAGACTAGAACCTTTTGCCTCCTAATGTTGCATTCTGAAACATCTTGTAATCTGAGGAAGATAAAATAATATGTTGCACTGTAGTGCCAGGGCAGCAGGGCAGAAAAATCCTTACTAAATGCATGATCCATGCTGCTTCTTACTCCAGGCCTGACCGCTACCAACATAGACACCGTTACTGGAATTTACGTTTAGTGAGATGGTTCTTGTCTGCATAAATCCACCTCAACTATCTTGTATGAACACATATTGTTTTCTTAAAGAGGAGAAAATTAAGAATACAGAAAGAGGACCACCCCATCTAATTTAAATAGGCCTAGTCTCATACATATATACCTATCTCATCTCATTGAACACAGCAGGCACTTGTAGAACTAAGCTGACTTGTAGATATTTAAAACTAGTAGAGATTTGTCTTTCATTTAGATTTTACTTCCTCAGGCTTTGTTTTAATGGTATGAAAGTAAAAAAAAATTCTTAAAAACTGGGGTTTGGTTTGGTTTGGTTTTTTTTGCTTTGCTTTAAAAAGAGGTGATTTTCCCATAAAATGACTAACTTCTGGAAGCTGGAACTGCAAGAAAAATATCAAATATTGTAAAGATTGGCAAGACTACTTTATCAACCTATTACATCATCTCTTTATAAATAAGGACAGATGTCTTGTATTTCACTAGGATTTTGATGATCAAAGCTGATCAAGGCGTTTTGGTAATTCATTGTTGAGTTTAGCTTATTTCATATTTCTTGTGAATCATCCACTTACTATTTTTGAGGTGAGGGGGGAACATTTTGTTCTTAATTTTGCGGATATGGGAGAGATGATTGAAAAATTTTTTCTTTTTGTTTTAATGGATTTTTTTTTTTTCCGAAAAGGAAGAGGAAAATCATCAGTTCAGGTACTGGGGCATTAATTAGCTAATGTTTGAGACAAGTACCAGACTAAGGTGAGATGTATTATAACATGAATATTTCCCAGTTCAAAAATAAACTCAATGCGTAGGTCTTTCAAACAAGAACAGATTTATTTTGCACACTATGTGGGTGGGGCAGAGGCTGTGTTTCTGGCTATGATTCACAACCAGATTTTTTTCTCAGCTTCTCTCATGTTAGACTTGAACGTGTTGTTTAAGACTCACAGAATTTATGTATTCGTATATTAATATTACTGTAGAAAGATTTAGAAAACCCACCTGAATGTGTCCCCGTACACCCTGCTCTGGGGACACCTGCTTTAGCAGGGGGATTGACTGGATGATCTCCAGAGGTCCCTTCCAACCCCTACCATTCTGTGATTCTGTGATGTGGAATTTCTCACTGCTAAATTAAGATAAAATAAACCCACCTTAGTGGCATGCAGGATGCTGGAGAGGGCAATGCTGCATATAAAGGAATCACCCCCAGAAATCCAAGTCTAAAGAATGAGCTGTGTTCCACAGAGATTTCCATTTTGATTTTAGTCTTGAATTGGATATAAAAAAGGCCTAAACATTTAATGAAGAGTCTGATGAAACAGAATCCGTCATTAGATTCTCATTATCAAACATCTGTATCTGCGTCTATATAGCTGGAACTACATGTATACATATAATATATATACATATATATAAGCACCTATATATTATGTTATGTGTATATAAACTACTTACAGAAGGTAGATAATGTCAGGATCATAATGAGTGGCTAATGGACATGACAAGAATGCTAAATCACCCCCAAAAGATAACAAACTAACCCACTACCTATTATGACAGACTCAAAGTGGAATATATATATATACACACCATATATATATGTATATATACACACCATATATATGTGTGTGTGTGTGTGTGTGTGTGTGTGTGTGACTTCAGTAAGGGTTTTAATACTGGTGTTGTCATAATAAATCCAGGGAATTGTGATCAGGATAGACTAACCTGAAAGGATAACAAAGCTATTAGTGGAATTGGGATTATCAGACTACATCTTAATCACGGCATGAAACCTGACTCCTACCTAGTCTTTACTTAGGTCACTGATCTCCTCTGTACAGCCCTCAGGCATAGGGAGGGAAGGATCTCATAGTTACAGAGACGATCTCTTAAGCCCTGGTCTCATTGGATGATATGTCCCCAACTTCAGAAATGTGCACAACCTGCTCTGGGATACAGGCATGAGACACAACTGGTTGGAAGACTATAGATGAAGGGACGTGAGAGCAACCATGTGTCTAAATTGCAATTGTGCCAGATGTGACCCAAATAATGAGAGATGAAGAGGTGGGAACCCCTCTTTAAGTCATACTTATTGCATAAAAAGGTAAAGGATTCTTTTAACCACTCTGTTTCAACTTCAGGACTTAAAAGAAACCCAGTGATCTTTAAATGCATGAATTTTTTGAGGAGGGACTGACCTGAGCTTGAGGTCACTGCAGCAAAAATACTTCTGTCTCTTTCAGTCTCATCTTCTATGTGTCATTGTTTGGATAAGGCTTGCATTTCTTGCGATTTGGTTTCACAGGACCACAGCCATGCAATGACTTCGTGTCATCCTGTGATCATCTATTTGAAGGCAGTTCATATAAAATCCCTTACCAAATTCACCTCGTCTTCAGTTGGGGAAAATAAACAAAAATTCTGCTTCGGGGTTTGCCCTGTCTAACCAATGCTGAGGTTTAGTGACAAACTTGGGCTGTTGGATTTTTAAGAGAAAGTGGCCAAGTATGATAATCAAGGAAAGCCAAGATGAAAACCTGAAAAAGCCAAGGAATGATTCAGTCCCAAGTGCAAGACAAAAGAGTGGGAAGCCACAGTTCCTACATGTGTGTACAAACAGTGCAAGGATCCCACAAGGCAAAAACAAAGTTAGGTGGGCTGGGAAGAGGCAAAAAATAAAAGGTGTCAAACCATGGAGATGTGGCTGCAGCCAAGTTGCATACTGAGCAGCCAAAAGCAACTCGTGTGACTCCTTCTTATCCCAGATGAGTGCAGAAACCACGACTTGGGTTTCCAGTGCCGTCCTGAGTCTCCTGGGGAATGAACTGTGGTCAGATGTGACTGGAGTGGTCAAGCAAAGGATAAGAAAAGTGAGGGTGATGTTCATGCATTTATCATGGGGCTTGAAATATTCCCCTTTTTACTAACTGGCAGGCAAGTCCATGAAGGTACTTAGACTGAGGTTCTCAAAGATAAGAAAGTGCCTTAATCCCTTTGAAGAGTAGGTACCACATGAGACCTTTGAAGGCTCTGCTGCAAAATAAATGGCCCCAAAAGTGATTTTCACCAAACTCAGCAGTAAACAGCTTTGTACAAAACTGTCATCCAGAACTGACACAATACAGGGCTTTGAAATGCTGGGCATCCTGGAGTGTTAGGACCAAAAGCGTAACAGCAGAGAAACCCCTGTTTTCCTCACATTAACATGTTCCAACTGCTCTCCTATTCTGTCAATTGATGTCCTGCGGGAACAGAATGAATTCTAAGTTTTACTCCACAGGCAAAGGGATAAATTAAATCGATGTTTTCTCTTGCAATACTAATATAACAGAGCCCCCAAACATTACTCAATGATAGTAAATCCGCATCTTCCAAGGACTTCAGTAGTCCTCCCCAGTCTCCCATGCATGGTATAAGAAGCATCCCTGACCTTTTTTCTTCTGTTCCTCTGCACTAAGCCTATGCTCTTTAACTTCTACACAGGGCTGTGATGTTGCTGCTGTTGCAGGACCCTGTGCATCAGACCCAACCTGTTGTTCTGATGCAAAATCCAGCTACTGACAGCATTTGTTGTGGGAAATCTTGAAACATGCAGTGCCAGCTGTGGTGCTTTACTGCAGTGGGAAGTTGTGCTACCTTCCCACCCAAAGCTCTCTCCCCACTCCAAGCTAAGCACTCTGACCTTCTCTCTGGCATACATCTCAAAGCTCCAGATGTATGTCTATGATCCTGTAAGATGCAACCCTCCCACATCAAAGATTCTGGATTAATGAGCTGAGTCTTTGCACTTTCACTACAGACACCTTCCTTTTTTAATTTGGTGTTTGTGCAGCATCTAACATAATGGGAGTCTACCACCTACAAAGGGGACTGATGAGTATTTGTACAGTGACAGTAATAGAACATTGACTGCTTTCCCTTGACACAGCTCCAGAAGAAGCTGTAACAAGCTGTTCTTCACTCCATTTTGAAACAAGGGAAAAAATCATATGACTTTCTCCTTCTTTGAATATATATATATTTTACTGTGATGTGTTCCAAATACTGCTAGCTCTTGGCGGCTGAGGGATAACATGGTGCTGCCAGAACTTTTGCTCTTATGTCTAGTTTCCATGTTTTTTCAGGGAAGATCATGCCAAGCCCTCACTGCTATTGTCTTTTCAGCAGTAGGAATATGCCAAGGCTTTTCCAGCCTTTCAAAGCCATTTTATAGTGGGATATATCATGACGTTGCATCCTGTGACCTTCCTTGTTATTTTCCGAAACACTGTTTTGCCAGGACCGTTTGCTGGAATTTCCAAACAAGTTATCCAATGGTCATTGCTCTGTGAGCCATTCAAGACTGTTCTTACGCTAGGACTTTTTTCCTCTGAGCAAAAAAACCCACAAACAAACAGTGCCCACTATTTCTCCGTTGTGCATGCTAAGGAAAGAATAAAGGGAAAACCAGAAGCTGACATTAATGGGTATGACATCCATACTGTAAGAGTTGATGAATTATATGCTGTACAGATTTTTTTTGCAACTGGGACAGGGATCCTGAAATGTGCTACCCAGAGCTCTTGCATGAGTACTGAGGAGAGAAAGATCCAGCAGCACTCCAGAACAGTCCCTTTAGGGTACTCAGGTGTGTTCTAATTGGGGGTAGTTATTGCTTTCTAGGTGGTAAGAAAAAGGCCAGCAAGCAGCTTTGCATCACTCCAGGTCTACTCTGGAGAAGGCTCTGTAAAGGGACACATGGAAGCATCACTCCAGCTATGTGTAAGAGTTGCTCAGGGCACACTGCAGTGAAGGTGGCAGCTCTGGAGAAGGGAGCTTGGGAAAAGCCAAGCAATAGGCCCTAGCTTACTAGCCATGACTGCTGCTGAACAAGGTTTGGCCAACATTTGCATGCTGTGGAAAAGAAGTCTGTGACAGTACTTGCTAGCAGGTGATTCAGGTTGTGGTCAGTGGCTTTAATGTCAGACCCTGGAAAACAGAGAAGTGGCTCATTCTGTTCATTCAAGCCAGTGAACAGAATTTTAATATGGCTCCATGTACTTTTCTGTTCCCCTGGTGGGTTGGTATACAGGAGGGAGGTAGGAAAGAGGCAGTAATAAAGGTTGTCACCCCATCAAATCCTATAGACACTTCCTACCTCCACTGGAATCAATGGATTGTCTTCAGCCCCATACTTCTGCTAGTTATTCTGCCTCCTTTCACCCCCCCCCTCCAGACCCTGATCCTGCCAGGTTGCAGTCTGCTTCACACTTCAAAATAAACACAATCTGAACACATGGTTCTCAAATAAGCTGACTTCTCAAACCAGTAAAGCTGCAGGAAATCAACCATCAACCCTGCTACTTCTTGTAGCACCTAGTGATAGACCCCCTGCACATGCAGACACAGATGAAGACACACACACCCCTACCACACCTACCCTCCACCCAACTAATGGACTTGAAAGCCGTATTTTGTGTCTGCGTAGTAAGTCAGAGTTAGCTGCTCATTACCTTCAGAGTCAGAAAGAGACTTTATTGCTTCAAGGAATAACAAATAGGTAATGTAACACTGTGAATTTTCATCCAATTCATGACTCTGTGTACTGATCTATTGTCCAAAGGACAATCACGACTGATACATGGAGTCACAGAACACCAGAATATACTTGGTCTTTCATAGCAGCTAGTAAGTCCTACACTTCACAGAGCCCTCTGAGAAGGTATGTTCCCATACTTCAACTTAATGTTGAAGTCCTTACACGACCTGCAGTGGAGATGCTGCGCAAAGGACACCAAAACTTGAGAATCCTCTTCTCTGGCCTGTCACCTGCCATGGTTCTAAAGATATCCATGTCAGAAAGAAGTGTGAACTACTGGTTAGGGTTTTATATTCTTCCTGGTCTTTCCATCTGCATTAAAACTGTCACAGAGAGCATATGAACTGCTAGGGTGCAGGTGTGAACAGAAGCTCTGGCTGCAGTTGCCTTAACTCCCAAAGTTGTTTATTCAGTTTTCATCATGTCAACTTTGATGAACAGGCAGTGGTTTAAAATTTCATGGCGTTGCTCACTTTCCATTTTGGAATAAAGCAGGTGTTACCTGAAATTTCAGAATTGCCCTTGAAACAGAAATCCCGGTTCCTACGTTGTTCTGCAACACCCAATTTCAACTGCACCCATCCATTCTGTGTCTTCTATTTCGGACCTACAGTACAAGACCTTCTAGCTTTTATAGAAAACAGGACACAGAGGGGATGGCCTGTCAAGTGTTATCCTTAGGTGTGTACATTATGATTAAACAAGACTAATGACAGTTCAGAGACACTGGGTACAACAGCAAGGCCTCCCTGCTCACTCTTGCATACCATCCAGCCTCTTCAGTGCCTCTTTATTGGGTGCACAACCTCTTTTGGCTGATACTGCATAAAGTTACACCAGTTAAAGCATATGTCACAACAGGGAGTGGGAAACTGTCTGGGAGAGAAGGAAGGAAGAGGAAAATTCAGGGATGTCCTGAGTAATCTAACAGAAAATTGGGGGGAAGATGGATCTCTTTCAGGCACTGTACAAGTAGGTTTGTCTAGTGCCCTGCAAAACAGAGATGACTGCAACCAACTCAGACTTGGAAGAGGACAAGAGCAAAAAAGATTTTTTATTACAACGTATAGAACAGACACCCTTCCTAACATGTCTGGTGAAAATAAAAGAAAGAAAACAACCCTCATACTCCATTCACGCCATCTGTAGTTGGACAGATGTGCAGCAAGACAAGAAAACTTGAGGCATGGTGGAATCAAGAGAGAACGAAGAGAGACAGGAGCAGGCCAGTGATGTGACAGAAGGGAAAGGTAAAAAAGTAGAAGACTAAAACCTTTAACTGCAGGGGGTTAGTGATGGAGATAATGACAGTGAGGATATGAAAATAAAGGGTTTATCTATTTACACTTGTGCAATGGAGTATTTATTCCATTACAATATCTGGTAGATTTTCAGGCTTTCTGCCTCATAACGACAGCACGATCAGGCTGCAGATTCCTTCCTGGGCCAGGTAGACCATCCTTCCACACCAGCTCAACATGTGCTAACCCTGATATCTGTTGAAATCTGTTCCAAAGTGCTTTCAAGAGTTTTTCTCTCAATGGACAATGCCCTATATGACTTCCCTAAAATTCCCTACAAATCTGTTGCACTTCTCCTGATAATTATTTTTTTTTCAAAAGTTCGTGAGAAGTCATATCTTCCTCCAATNAATCAGGCTGCAGATTCCTTCCTGGGCCAGGCAGACCATCCTTCCACACCAGCTCAACATGTGCTATCCCTGATATCTGTTGAAATCTGTTCCAAAGTGCTTTCAAGAGTTTTTCTCTCAATGGACAATGCCCTATATGACTTCCCTAAAATTCCCTACAAATCTGTTGCACTTCTCCTGATAATTATTTTTTTTTCAAAAGTTCGTGAGAAGTCATATCTTCCTCCAATATCTGCTGAAGAAAAATTTTGACTCCCCAGGTGTCAAGAAAAAGGTCTCAAAAATGTGAGTCTGGCTGCATCAAAGACTGAACAGACAATAATATTAACAAGATCTCACTCATATACAGCTATACACATGCTAAATACATATTTCTGTTATATGCAGATTATTTATGCTGTTTTACTTATTAATTTTTATCATGGATGTAAGTTAGCAAAATGCTGCGATAGTTGGGACAGCCAGTGCCAGGATTGATAGACTTTTTTATTGCACTAGGATTCCCCGTTTTGGGGATCTACGGCTAGAGCTACGTGCCAGTGAGCAGCTGCTGACACTGTATTATGTTGCCCTGATGATGCAAATTGTCCCTTTGCTCCCTAAGGAGCCAAGTGCACCTTAGCGCTGCAGTGGCAGAGGAGAAAGCTCTCTGCAATTTTGCAACACCAGTGAGTGAGTTCATTCTGTAAAGAGAGAAGCCACGGGCTGAGAGAGAAGGGAGGCATTCCAAGGTTTGAGGAAGAAGAAAAGAAAATGAAGTTTTTCAGTTTGCAGGCTGGTGTCACTAGCTTTTCTGGTTAGAGAGTCCTGTAAGGGACATTTGGAATAGGAGAAGGGGGACACCTGACACCCTTGATCTCTGGATGACGGTTCATCCTGATCTGGGGTGGCTCGAGGATTCAGGCTCTCTCTTTTTAAGGAACAAGCTGGATGATAAGGATTCAGCAGTCTAAAGTTAGGTGGCACGCACTCTGACCTTAGTCTCACAGCCCCACAAACTCCAACCTGGTAAGTGAGGATGGGAACCTGTCCTCTGGTTGTGTTGTTTGGACCTTGCTAGGCTCCACCACTTCAGCAATCGCAAGGCCCACACATGCCTGCCACGGGAGCTTCGCTGCTCTGCAGTCAGTTTTCCTCTTTCCACTTCTCCTCCAACGACTTCAGCTTATCCAAGCTAACAAAACCAGGCTAATGACTACGTGAGGGTAGTAGACATAATCGTATCCATTTCACTTTCTGGTAAGTTGAGCAGGGAGAAGCGGCCTCAGCTGAACCCTGCTGACCTTAGATGAACCTCGGTCAACTTTCCTCCCCTTGCCATGAGCTCTGACTATTTATTTGCAAACTCCCAGAGCCCCTTTCTTGCTGCATCCCACTGGCTTCTCTCCTCGAAATCCTCCACACCGACAGCTTTGCTTTGGCAGCAGAGGGCACTGCCCCCTTCTTAATTTTTTTTCCACACGTTCCCTCCCTCATGCTCCTCCAAAGGGCTGCTCTCCGTAAGTGGTGCTGTCTGTCTGCAAGCTCCGGAGAGTTTGATTTGTCTTGGCTCCCAGCTCTGACATGCCTGGGAAGGGCAAGGAAAGGAAATGGGTGGGAGCTCCCATCTAACCACTAACTTGTCCTCCCCCCTCCTTTTCTTTTTCTCTCCATCCCCTTCCCTCCTCCATCCCAACCAGAGGAAGGATTGTGCTGCATTGCTTAGAAATAATCGTTCTGAACATTTATTTCAGAATTATTTTTCTTTCCTTCTCTTTCAAATGAAACGCGCTGTGAGTCTCTCCCGTTTCCATGCGCTCACAGCGAATTGGGGCTGTTATTACGAGAGGCAGAGTGTATGTATACGCGTGCATGCCTGCAGTGTGGGCTTGCTTGCTCACATGTGCTTGTGTGTGGGTGTGTAGTAAGTGGTGGTTTGTACTTGTGAGCAGGAGGGGACTACACCACCACTTTCAAATATCTGAGCATTTTATTTGCTGTTCATGAAGATTTCACTGCAGCATGGTCCTTTATGATTTGAAATGAATCTTTCTTGCTATCCTTCTCCTGATCTATTTATTTTCTAGGCTTTTTAAGTTACAGGCCCATCCTGACAAGTGCTGAGTCTGCTCAAGGATCACCAAATACACATTTTGGGTCTGAGGAATGGAGATGAGGACTCAGGCGTGAGTCGGCCCCTCATTTCTTTGCATGTGGATAGATCTCACATCCGCATTGAACAGCAATTTAGCCTTTTTCCAATTTTACCACACTCCCGTAACAAAAGCACGTGAATCTTTAATCTGCCTTATACCTGTTGGGGAGTTTTGATGACCAAGAAAGATGATGACATGGCCATAACTGTGCCTCTGAATAGGATCCCTAGACTTCATACGATGCTGTGGATCAGAGCTGTACCTGGGCACGCGTCACAGCGCTTTCACAGTGAAACAGAGGGAAAGTGAGAATTTTAACAGAGGTAAGAGAAAGCTGTAACTTCTGCGCATCTCAAAACCAAAAAAAAGATATTCAGGGTCTTCTGCCATCAGTAGCAGCACTGATGGGCTGTACCACTGGAGGTAACTCTTCTTTTTTCCCTAGACACAAATACCCTCTCACTCTGCAACTATCCATACCCCATCCTCATCCTGTGAATGCAGCCAAGGGTGCCCAGAAGTGAGGAGATGGAAGTAAAGAGGATCCTAACCTCAGATTTTCTATGGATTTTGGAACCTCTGAGAATCCTTGGATGCAGTTGCTGCCTTTTCTGGCACACAAGCAACATGTATTGATGAGAGGCATGTGTCCCCATCTTGCTACTACCCACAATAACGGGCATCACTTGCTAGCTGTTAACCTTGGTCTGGTGATCAGAGAATGACCCTTGCGTTCACAGCAGCAGGGACCAACACTTACCTTCTGCCTTTCATGGTTACTTTTGCATGCTTGGCTTATAGGTTTCTTCATTAAAGCATGAGCAGTCGCACAGCAAAATGTGGTGGACACCCACAATGAAGTCTGTCAGCAAAGGAAAAGTGACTTGTACCCAGTCTGCCGTGTGTTCTCAAGAGGTAATGATGCTCTTCCTCATCGGCACTGCACTGTCCCATGATCTGGAGGTAAATGCTGAGGCCTATTTGAAAGGGAAAACACTTGATGGTCCCATCTTGCTTTTAGATCTCTGCACAGCCATGTTTTTTTACCTTGGCTCTATGTAAGCATTTGACAGACAGTGCTAGCATCTGCTGTCGTCTTTGCTTTGAAGGACCCTCAGCAGACAAGCAAAGCTGGGAAGCACCTAAGCTCTGATTTTTGCTTTGCCAACAGCTGGCATCCTGAACACATAAAAGGCAAATGATAGGATGGGAAGGGTGGTCTCTGCACTTGCAAACAGAAATTAGACACATGGGAAGGAAGAAACAAATATGCAAAATAATTTCCCCTGGTTTGGAAAAGGAAACATGGAAAACTAACAGTCTCAAAGCACAGGTTGTGGCTTTTGGGAGAAAGAATGTGAACAGTCACTTTCTCATCCTGTTTCTGTCATTCCAAGACTTGTGTGAAAAGGCTGATTTTGAATCCCAGTTAGCCATAAAATAACAACAACAAGTCTGCCCAGTGGCTGTGATTTGCCAGTTGTGAGCTTTCTACACCTACACTAGGACTCAGAAAGACGGAAGTCTGCAAAACATCCCAGCTAGGAGTGCAGAATCCTTGAAAAATGTAATCTCACCCATGGGGACAATCTGATTAAATGAGTGTTACTTATTGTTCCAACACTATGGCAATGTTTCCAGAAGGAATACAAATCACTTAGTGCAATGAGATAGAGCCAGCTGAGCAGGTACCAGGAATGTGGGAGTTGCTTATTAGTCACATAGGAGGAAGAGCTATTGCTTTTTTAAATGTATTTTATTTTTATTCACTTGTACTTGTCACCCCCCCCCCCCCCCCCCCCCCCCCCCCCCCCC
>VZSC01011952.1:26795-45554 GCA_013398225.1 Steatornis caripensis
CCCCCTCCCCGCATACCACCACCACTTTATAGTGAAACTAATAAGATAGAGTCAGATCCAGAAAATACTGAGCACATTGCGGTGTTTTTCCATTGGCCATGTGAACCAGGTGGGACCTTAGTGCTCGATCCTGATCAAATCTCAGTGGGTACAAATCAGCACGGCTCTGCTGAAGTCGGTGAGGGTTTCTCATCTGTCACTTGTTTTGTTGATATTGCTCTGTCTACAGGTCCAGAGTCTCCAAGAACACATCTTCTATTTCATTGCCTCTCATCAAAAGCAATGTGTGAGTGCTGATTTGCCCAGACTGAGGATCTGATCCAGTTCTTTCATGGTTGGTTTTTTTGCCCCTCTCTCTCCCTCTCTCTCTTTTATAGCAGTGTTGGAATTGCTGTAAGGTTTACAGTGCAGTAATAATCACCTCATTATTATTAATAACCATGGCAACAGAATGGAAATTAATCACACTACTTCTGTTTATCCCCATAGAAACAGAGCCAAAACAAACAAGACTTATCCACAATGCCTATTCCTAGAAATCATACATACTACATAATTGCCAATGAAATGAACCAGCAACTAAAAGCTGCCTAGATTATCCAGTAGCACCTATGCAAAAGTCGATGATGTATAGTCAGGTCAGTAATCAGAAGGGATGCTTCCTCTGGCTGAAATTAGGGGCTGACAAATGTCTTCAGTAACTTTGCTCATTTTCTTGAATGGTTTGATGGATCTCTTCAGCCTTTGCCCTGGCCACTGACTGCTGAGAGACATTGACAGGAGTTATTCTTCTTATTTTAAGAAATGTTAAGGGATAAGTAAGTGTAAACTAGTCAGTGATTGGAAGGGAGATTTCCAAGTAATATCGATTTCTGTGAATTTCTGAAGAAACTCAAGAGACAACACTTCTTCCCACATTCCAAGCAATAAAGTAGCAGTCCAGCAGTGAGGAGGATAATTGGAAAGAGTGCAAACACAACATAGGTATTTTTTCTTTGTAGTATCATCATCCTCGNCAGTGATTGGAAGGGAAATTTCCAAGTAATATCGATTTCTGTGAATTTCTGAAGAAACTCAAGAGACAACACTTCTTCCCACATTCCAAGCAATAAAGTAGCAGTCCAGCAGTGAGGAGGATAATTGGAAAGAGTGCAAACACAACATAGGTATTTTTTCTTTGTAGTATCATCATCCTCGTTTGCAGGAGGTATAGAGGATATAGCTCTCGCGCTCATTTCCTATGCAGAGAAGTGGAACTCCAAGACTTACTTTTGCAGGAGAATCTCTGTTCTGCCACAGTCATTTTTTATTCAGATTCAACTTCACAGCAGGCGTGTCATCTGCTCTCCTCCCCCCAGAGCATTACTGCGTTTTATTTGTGCTGTCACTGACAAATAATCTAACCTTTATACCTGCTTTTGCCTGCAGTTTAATGACACACACAGGGGACTAGTTTCAAGGCTTTCAAAGTAGAGAATTCATCTCTCAGATGATCCTTCAATACCAGAGGTTCTGCTGACTCTTATCTGCAGATGCAGCAGCACAGATTAGATTTGGTGCAGAAAGATGAGAGAGGCACGGGACATAATCATGATTAAAACCACAACCCTCTGTGAAGCGTTTTTCTGCAACAGGATCTGATCAGACTTAAACCCTCATGGTACATGAATTCAGCTGTGTGTTGGAAATCTACACTGCTTTTGGTAATGAAATTAAACTCGACCATGTGGAGGAGGCACATGTTGTTGGCATGTCTTCCAAAGCCTCAAAAGGTCTTGATGGATCTTCTCACTCTAATATAGACTCTCCTGCTGCTCTGAAAAATCATATTACTACCTCTTCTCTCTCCCTCTCTCACCTACAAAATGGGGATAACAATCTTCTTTTCCTAAATACCACCTACTTCATCTACATGGTATATACAATTTGGTGGACAGAGAAATTCTCTTGACTCCGTTACTGCACTGTGTATTTGCACGGATAAGCTAAATTGTGTTCAAATAGAGGAATTAAAACTGGAAATTATAGAGGGAACAGCCATGAGAACAACCTGCCTTGTGAGGTTTAACTGACCCTTTAAGTTTACCAAAAAGGCAGAGAGAGTATAAATACTTGGGATGAATCCCATCTGAACTTCCTCCTGCCGGCCCTCCTGAATCCAATTAAACACAACTTTTCCATGTTGAAGGACAGTTGAGGAGAGATCAATATTGCTATTGGGCAATGCAAAGACACTCAGAAGTGTTTTCTGCCAGTTTGATATGATCCACTCCCAGAATTGGTATTTTTTAGTTCAAAAGACACCAGCAGTGAAAAATCCCTGAAATTACGGGTCCTGTGTACATAGTGTCGCCTAAGACACTAAATGAGCAATGACATGACAACAGAAGTCAGTGGGTTTTCAGTTCTGCGTCATATAATACTGGCACATTCTCCACCGACTATAAAGAAATTCCAAATTTCCTCAGATAGGTAGGTGAGATGTCTGCCTCCCTCTGTCAGACCAGGACAGCAAGAAGCCCCTGGGTTCTGAAATCCTCATAATGCAGCAACTTCTGACATGATTCACCATTTAAACATGGAGACCTGATGTGGATGAGGGTCTCCCCCTGAGCCTTGGCCTTCCAGAGGAGCACAAGCTACCTGAAAGGTGTTCCTGTGTTATACCTGATAACCCCAGATGTTTTTAGGAAATGTCAAATGGCATGAGATACCCACTCCAGGACACCTGATTTGCACCCTAAAACATAAACGTATATTTAATCAGATTAAACCAATTTGGTGTGCCTACCATCCACTCATCAACAGCAAATAAGGATTAGTTGTCTTTTAATGTTCACGTGAACAATTTCCCGAAGAGGAGCTAGTCAAACATAGCTTTGGGAAGCTTACAGGAAGACTTGCTGGCTGAAATTATCTCCTTTTATGGTCCACAGGAAATCAAGATTAATTACCTAAAGATCCGTTCTTGAGAGCTCCATGTCAGTTTTGTCAGTTAATGGTCTGCTTTTTTGTATGGGAAGACTATTAAGTATGTGGGTATACAGTGAGACATTCAGGTGCTTGTTCCATTTAGTTATTTCCAAATACATTAATACACCCACAGAAATATTCTTGTAGTATGGTGTAGTATGCAATAAACAGCAAATTGCTTGTTTTGGGGCCTGAATTCTTGCAAATCTCAATGTCACAGACAACTTTTTCTGAAGCTGAAATAGGACTGACAGGGAGTGCTCGTATCTTGCCAGCTTCCAGGAAAGAATATTCAAATAAAATATTATGAGAAATAGTAGGGACAGTAGAGTGCTGTAATCAGTTGCTTGGAAAGGATGTAGAAATTCCTTCATCTGAGAGCTGTGGAGAAATCCTAGAGAGTTGTATGTCAGGAACTGTGTAAATACAGTGGTTTCTTCCCCAGAGCAGGAGGTTGGAGTACTTGACCTTATTCTCTCTTCCTCAGCCCTTTGTGCCTGTGCTTCTCTGACAAGATTTCCCAATTCTCTTTGAAAACTGATGGGCGTTGGTCAAGTAGTTTATCCATTAATGCAAAATTACTTCCCTAGAATTGATAATAAGAACACTGGTGAGGACACATCTGGAGCACTGTGCTCAGTTCTAGGTCCCCCAGTGCAGGAAAGACATGGACATACTGCAACAAGTCCAGCGAAGGGCGACAAAAATTGTTAACTGACTGGAGCATCTATAATATGAAGAGAGGCTGAAAGAGCTGGGACTGTTCAGCCTGGAGAAGAGAAGATTCAGGGGGAGATTACAAATGTAGGTAAACACATGATTGGGGCAGTGAAGTAATAAAGACGATAGTCAGATTTTTCTCAGGGTTGCCCTGTTACAGGACAAGAGGCAATAAACTGAAACAAAAAAATCATGTCTTTCACTCTTTTTTTTGTACTGAGAAGGTGGTTGAACACTGGACCAGGCTGTCCAGAGACGTTGTGGAGACTCCATCCTTGGAGATATCAAAACCCAACTGGACACAGCCCTGAGCAACCTGTTGTGACTGACCCTACTCTGAGCAGGGGATTAGACTAAATGATCTCCAGAGGTCCTTGCCAACTTCAGCAATTCTGCAATATTGTGATTGTGCNGTTAACTGACTGGAGCATCTATAATATGAAGAGAGGCTGAAAGAGCTGGGACTGTTCAGCCTGGAGAAGAGAAGATTCAGGGGGAGATTACAAATGTAGGTAAACACATGATTGGGGCAGTGAAGTAATAAAGACGATAGTCAGATTTTTCTCAGGGTTGCCCAGTAACAGGACAAGAGGCAATAAACTGAAACAAAAAAAATCATGTCTTTCACTCTCTTTTTTGTACTGAGAAGGTGGTTGAACACTGGACCAGGCTGTCCAGAGACGTTGTGGAGACTCCATCCTTGGAGATATCAAAACCCAACTGGACACAGCCCTGAGCAACCTGTTGTGACTGACCCTACTCTGAGCAGGGGATTAGACTAAATGATCTCCAGAGGTCCTTGCCAACTTCAGCAATTCTGCAATATTGTGATTGTGCGATGAGGAATGGCGGCTTGGACTTTTAAATTAGAGGGAAATAAAAGTTAAGTACTCAGGTTTCTAGAAGACATGTATGGTTTGTTAATTGATGTTGATGTGTGTTCAGTACTCTTCTTGCTAACGTTGGATACGCTTACAAAAGTAGTAAGTTTTGCAGATGCTAGTGCCTCTTAACAGAACCACTTTTAAGGATAGCAAATTGACGTTTTAAAATGTTAGCACAAAATTACTCAAATGCAACTGATATTTCCTACTCCATAGGCAGGATAGCTCATCTTTGACTTTGTCCCTTTAACAGTACCTTTCCAACAGATATCTTAAATACTTATCTAACACTTCCTTTGTTTCAAGACAGAGGATTGTTCTGGTTGGGATTTCACTCTGGCTCATCACTTCCCATTTTCATAAACAATGTTCTTCTATCATTTCCACTTTTGAAACTCGAAGGAAGGCTCAATTCTTCCCTGTAAAGGTCCATGTGCAGTGCTTCTGAACCCATCATCAGATCTGAACAAACCGATAGGTAGGAGAAAGGAGAATAAAAGCTCAAGAAAATAATTATTTAGCTCTTGAATAATCTAGTAGTCTTCAATAAATGTGTACGAACCGCAAAATTCTACTTACTATGGGAATGTCTTATCTTACAATTTTTCTGAGATTAAAATAAATCATGAGGTTTTGTGTCCTAGAAGAAAAACAATTGTAGAGCAGTTGAAAAGGTGGATTTGTCAATCAGCTAACCTGAGTTAAATGAGTCAGAAGCTTTTGCATAAAGTGACATGTGGATTTTTTTTTTAATCTGAAACAGAATCCAGCCCTAATATCCTCCCTGATACTTACTGAATTTATGACAAAACCCAACATATTTCATGACAGTACTGCCAACTCAAAGTAATATTTTATACAAAAGATGTCTACCTACAAACTCTGACTTTTAAAATATTATATAAAACTTTCACTAAGAGATGCAAACAGTTTGTTAGTGTTAGCAGGGACAGTGAAGTAAGAAAAATGGTTTTCCTCCCATGAATTGAAGACAAAGATTGCTCAAATCCTAGCTCACTTGTGTGGGGAGGATTTTGGATTTCAGACCTTGTAGAGGCATCCAAGGAGTTTGATACAGTATTAGTATGAGAGATGTAAACTTCATGATACTGAAAACTTTGAGTTTAGCCCAACTAATGCAAGCTAGACACCAAGTCTTCAAGGTATCCATTCAATACTTGCTCTTGGAGATTTCCTGATGGAAGGATGCTAGAATCACTCTTCGCTGAGATAATGCTACTGAAGGTGCACTGCAAGCTCAGTAGAACAGTATTGAATGACACCACCTCCACATCACTTATTCTGACTTACAGTTTTTTAAAATTTTTTGAATGGCAGTGTGAAAGGACAAACATTATTTTTCTGATCATTCTGTATAAGTTTGCCACTCCTAACATTAAACCGTTTGGCCATACTCCAGATCTTCTTTCAGTGATCTCCTCCTCTGCAGGCAGCAGAGTTGACAAGTCTTCCAGCTGGCCTCGTTTAATCTCCAGTAGTCTAGCCTGCTACTTTTGCTGCATTGTGTGTTAGTTTCTCAAGATCATAAAATAAACTGCTTGCCAAGACATCACTTAGCCGAATGACTCACAACACTTCTGGTTTTAAAGAGCAGGTAAACCCAATGTCTTGTTTTCTGTTTTGTGCTACCTATAGCAACAGAATTTGAGCTTTGAAAATTCTCACAAAAAGAGACCTGCACATTTCTTAATCAGGTGGTTAACAGGTTTCATGGAAAAGCCATGATTGTTTCATCTGTATGTGTTGTAACAAAGATAAACCAGGCAAATTACTGCATCATCCTCACCATAAATTTAGATGGAAAAAGAGCAAGTCTTTTTAGAAAGAGGGGAGGATGCTCTAGCCGAGGCTTTTAGAACAAGCCTCTTGTATGCTCTCAGATAGTCGCATAGACCTTCATTTTGAAAGGCATCTACCTGAATGTCAACTGAAGTTTGCAACAAAGATGCCTCACACAAAGGTTGGAAATGGTAGTGCTTGAGTTCATGGACAGAACAGAACATGTCCCTTAAGGATAAAGGAATAAAGGAACAGAATACTTCATTCCTCTACTTGAGAGCCCAGTATTAAAGGGTTTATTGGAAGCAGAAGATGAGATTGGTAGAGTCCTGTCGACCACAAAGAAGGAATTGTATGATAGATAATGTTGACTTATACAGATGTGAATCAGAAATTACTACTCAGTACAATTACTTACGATCTTCTTCATCTAAGGTCACAAACGGCCTACCATTTCCACAGCTAGTCATGGATGAAACTTTTGAAAGACCCACAGCTTTCGCCTAGGAATGCAATCTGGTTTTGTCCTGCAATGAAGCCCAGAGGCCCAACTCAAAATTAAGGCTTCCCTGTCCCCGGAGATGCCCATTTTCACAAGAAAAGGAAATTTATGTCCCCAAAATCTTGCAATCTCCTGAGACAGACAGTGAAATATGGGTGTGTCTATTCAAAAAGCAGGATGAACTTAGACCCAGAGAAAGCATGACATGCCCTAGACCACAGAGGGTGTCTAAACTAAAAAAAATTGAAGCCAATCTTTTGAATCTCCCTCACATTCAGCCCATGCACCAGAATACAATTCTTTTTAGCTCACTTAATCAGTTGTGCACTGGAAAAAATCCAGTGACTCCACTGGCATGTCTCTGGATTTATATTGGTGTTACTGACGGCAGAAACTGGAGCTCTTGACTCTTCCATCTTTGCCTAGATCTTTTGTTTATTTACTAAGTCAGCATCTCCCCCGGTCAAGTCTGCAGAGATGCGATGCATCTGCTTTCAGAGTGTTCCCCATTTCCTCTTTCACCACTGTGTACGCATATGTTATTGAGTGAATTTTCCACTTTCTGGAAGATCCTTAACATCTATTGTTCATTCTATCACAGGATGGGAATTGTTTTATTTAGTCAATGCAACTCTTTGCATGAAGCTCAACTCTTCCTTTATGTTCACCCATTTGTTCCTCTGTAAATAACCTTGGAGGCAGGGATGCTGCTGCTCTAGCAGGGTTGAGCAGTCTTCATTTCCTGAATTCTTTGGCTAGCAGGGTGACCTACAAAAGGAGTGTAACACATCAGAAATACTGTATACAGTTCTGGCTATCTGTGTTGTCTGTTCTGCTATCACTTGGTGAGAAAGTTGTGCTGAAAGATTAGTAGGATAAACTAAGGAATGGTAAGTCTGTGATGTANGTCTTCATTTCCTGAATTCTTCTGCTAGCAGGGTGACGTACAAAAGGAGTGTAACACATCAGAAATACTGTATACAGTTCTGGCTATCTGTGTTGTCTGTTCTGCTATCACTTGGTGAGAAAGATGTGCTGAAAGATTAGTAGGATAAACTAAAGAATGGTAAGTCTGTGATGTAACAGGAAAATAAATCAGACAACTTGGCTTATTAGGCCTCTCAAATAAAATATGGGAAGAGATATTTGTTTTCTAATAGTACGACTGAGGAAGAATCTCCAAAAATAAGAGAGGGCTACCTGCACAAATGATTTTTTATTGTATCAGAACAAAAGGGCACAAACTAAGCATGCACTGATGGTCTGAAAACCAGACAGTTAGTGTATTTCAGAAGAGTAAAAAACCCTGAATTTTTATATCATGAGACTGACAAGGAGACATGGACAGAGAAGCAGTGGATTAGGGGATGTATCTGGAGGGGCTGAGTGTGGCTCTAGGTTGACCCCTCTGAAGCTACCAACAAACTGGGTGGAAGAAGAACAGGGTCTGTTGTGTTTGCGGATTGCTCATGGGAATAGAGGTCACCTCAGACACAGGCATTAGCCTGTCTGTCAGAAGTAGTTCAAATGGCTTTACAAAATCCTAGAGGGAGAGGAAGGAAAAAGGGACCTGTCCATTTCCATTTCTGTTGTGAACACTGCGTATTCAGCTTGTATAAGAGCTGTCGAATGTCATCCAGATTGGAGGTCCATAGGTTTTCTGAAGAATACTCATTGGTGGCTGCACCTAGTATACAAAGTTCAACCTACTGCTCCTTTAGTTAAGGTGTGGAAAACCTGCTGGACCCATGAGGGCAATCTTAATGTGTTACAACATTAGAGGTTTTGCTCTTTAAGTTCAGGTTCCTCTAATGATATTCCATGTCTTGTCTTCAAATTTTGTCAGCTGCAAACAATCACAGGGTTGCTGCAGGATCAAGGAAAAGAATTAAAATTTTCTGTGAGACATCTCAAATAAAAATGAAAGGCTGGAGGGAAGGAAGAATTATGGTATTGACATCATACCTGCAGACCATGGGCAAGTTTAGCTGGGCACATGCTACAAAAAACTGGGAACTTTTATGTAGTTTTTGAAATGACTCAAGTAGGGCAAGATTTTACTCCTTTCCCTTTTATTCAGCTGGCTTTTACTCTAGAAATGTTCAGGGAATGTTTCAAAGAGTAAGGTGTATTACAGCTTTATTTATTTACCAATTTTATTCATAGAGTTATATATATAATAGTTTGCGTTGGAAGGGACATTAAAGACCACCCAGTTCCAGCCTACCTGCCATGGTCTGAGGCACCTTCCACTAGACGAGGTTGCTCAAAACCCCATCCAACCTGGCCTTGAACACTTCCAGGCAGGGGGCATCAACAACTTCTCTGGGAAACCTGTCCCAGTGTCTCACTACTCTCACAGTGAAGAATTTCTTCCTAATCTAAATCTACCCTCTTTCAGTTAAAAACCATTACTTCTCATCTTATCACTCCATGTCCTTGTAAAAAGTCCCTCTCCACCCCTCTTGTAGGCCCTTCAGGTACTGAAAGGACTCTATAAGTTCTCCTCTGAGCTTTTATTCTCCAGGCTGGACAACCCCCACTCTCTCTGCTTGTCTTCATAGGAGACCTGTTACAGCCCCCAATCATCTTCGTGGCCTGCCTTTGGAATCGCTCCAAAAGGTCCATGTCTTACTTATGTTGGGGGCCTCAGAGCTGAAAGCAGTACTCCAGGTGGGGTCTCACTAGAGTGGAGTAGAGCGGGAGAATCACTTCTGTTGCCCTGGAGGTGACATTTATTTTTTCCATATACAAAATTTTCTCCTTTACAAATTGAAGGAAAACCAAAAAGTGCGAGTTTGATTTGGTTTTTAAAATTTATTATATATTTCTGGATTTTTCTACCTAAGTAAATCAATAAAAAATAAAAAAAAGAACTTTTTTCTTGTTGATTGAAAGCAAGATATTAATTTCCCAAAAGACATCTTGAAGAATCCAAAGTTTCCTCATTGCTTCAGTGTTCATTTTTCAATGAAAATCTGTAAGAATAAAAAGAAACAATATGCGACTTTTTGAAGAAAACATTTTAAAATTCTTTTTAAAATGTTTTCATTTTTGACAAGTTCTGCAAAATTTATATGTAATAACCTGACTCTTGGTGTGCTCATCCCTTATGTTAAAGATATACAAACTAGAAAGTTGACAGAAAACCAGTATATTACTGTGTCCAGTTCTGGGCTCCCCAGTACAAGAGAGACAGGGAACTACTGGAGAGAGTCCAGCGGAGGGCCACGAAGTTGATTAGGGGAGTGGAGCATCTCTCGTATGAGGAAAGGCTGAGAGAGCTGGGTCTGTTCAGCCTGGAAAAGAGAAGGCTGAGAGGAGATCTGATCAATGCTCACAAATACCTAAAGGGTGGGTGTCAAGANAACATGAGGAGGAACTTCTTTACTGTGAGGGTAACAGAGCACTGGAACAGGCTGCCCAGGGAAGTTGTGGAGTCTCCTTCTCTGGAGATATTCAAACCCCGCCTGGATGCATTCCTGTGCAACCTGCTCTAGGCTAACCTGCTTTAGCAGGGGGGTTGGACCAGATGATCTCTAGAGGTCCCTTCCAACCCCTACCATTCTATGATTCTATGATTCTATGATATTTTAAATGGATTCTGCAAAGTATTTCAGAAAGTAGAATATGTCATCAGACTCTTTTTTTTTATCAGAAAATCAAACCTATCCATGCAACTGGAACATAACTTTTTCAAACGCAATTAAAACTGCACATTTCTACAGTAAATTTTTACTCTATTGACCACAATGGGAAATGAGACATCCAGCTCACAAGACAGTGAAATGTATGATGTGAATACCTCTTCTGTTCTATGCTTGAGAAAAGACAGCTTGAGTATTGGTTGTTGTCATCAAAGTGTAAAGCAAAACTATCCCTACTAGTGTTGTACAACTGGGGTAAGAGGGAATAAAATAAAAGCCTACACAACAGAAGTTATCAGGGCCCTAATTTTGCAAAGATTATGTGACAGTGTAACATAGTGAGATTTCTTAGTCTAGTTAAGTCTAGTCTAGTCTAGATAGTCTAGTCTAGTTAGGTTTAGTCTAAGAGTCTAGACTGAGTCTTAAATCAGTCTAGTTCAAATCTGCAGAAAAGAACAAAATAGTTGTCCTTATGCCAAAATGTATTAGACTAGGAGAAATGAGTGATTGCAAAACTTAGGGAAGCTGAAGAGATCAGAGGCTGTGGTAGTCAACATGATGTAAGATGAATTTCAGAAAGTCAGATGTCTAATCTTTTCAAAGTTTTAAGGGCATCTCATAGATTCAGGAGAGCTAAAGAAGGAATAGGTAGAGGGTAATATCATGACTATATGAAAATTTTTCTTTCTTCTACGAGGTGTACTCTGATGGAAACCATGGCTACTACTTTTAGCAAAGTGTTATAGCAATTAATTAATCTTGGGGAAGACTTAAGATGCATTGCAAAAATTCTATCCGAGCAATGGAGCCTGGACAAGAATAACCTAAGAATTCATCTCTTATTTCTCCTAAGTCAACATCAAAAAGCAACTTTTCAGACCACCTACTACGATGCCTAGGGCAGCACCATAGTTCAAGGGTGTATGAAGTAATTACTATCTATCTCCCACTGTCCCATGCTACAAGGCTTGTCATGGTAATACAGTCAGTGAAGGGGAATAAAGGCTGTACAAAGGCTCCTTGTTACAGGTCTCTGTGTTGGTGTACATCCATGTAAACCACCACTGTTGATCGTCTTAAAGGTGGCCCTCAATTTTTCTGGGGATACTTTGAGTCATTAGAGGATAAAAGCAATTCCTATAGGTATTTAGAAGAATTTTTTTGGATCTAGAGTGGGGAGAGACCTTGTGATTTGCCATTCACATTTAGTTTCCCTTAATTGGGTAAGATTAGAACAGGTTGGAAATTCTCTATATCCCAATGAATAATACAACTCTGTTAAAAGGATCAATGGAATTCTTATATTTATTTTGTCAACTAAAATTGAAGGCAAGGATATTTCATTTTTCTAATTGTTAACACTCTTACAATGTTTGCCAGATGTGGCCTTTAAGTGAAGTGGAAAATTTTCTTTAAAAAATTAGACTGCAGTGTACAATGTTCTGCAGAGCTGGCTGGTCTGTTCTTACTTCTGTTTAGTTTGGATCTTCCTTCTTAGGCCTGTGTTTCTTCATCAGGTGCTTCCCAGTGTCCTTACCACTAATGGGATAATCACCGAACGTGCAGAAGTTCAACCTGAAAGCTTGCCCAAAGAGGAGCTGGAGTGTCAATTCAGGGAAGTCAGAACTGAGAATTACAATATTCTCCTTCCATTGCTGATCCCGTGGCCTAAATGAAACCAATTATCTAATCACTTTCAAATGTAGATGTCTTATGGAAAGAAACTGCCTCTTTATTTTGACATTTAGAAACTACCTCTTTATTTTGACATTTAGACAAGCAGTCTGCTTTCAGAATTGCAAAGGAGATACAGCTGCCTCTGAACTCCCAGGTGTGGATTTTTAGTCTCTCCTTAAATCTCTCCTATTTCACAAAACAAAACAACTAAATTTTATTTAGATAAAGAGGAAAGATAAGTGCAAGGATTTAAACTGAGCTTTCACTTGAAGAGGGACAGACCAACTGTAGAAAGATTTGGCTCTTCACAGCCATCAAACGTTGGACTCAGAATGACCTATGCAAACAGAAAAAAGAGTTGATGCTCAGTTGGAGTAAAACAGCATAGCTTCAGCAAGACTGTCTTAATTTACACCAGCTAAAGAACTATCCCAGGCCCTCAATAACAGTCCCTGAGCTAACCCATTTGACCAGACAGAAAAACCACAGACACATCTGTTTCCTGCCCTCCATTCTTCGACTACCACACCCATTTTTATCTGCAGTGTGCTCCATGGTATGACTCACTCTAAATACAGAGGACACACTTTCTCTATGCCTGCTAGACTTCAAATTAAGAAGCAAGAGGTACATTGTTTTGAGGGGTCCCTGGTGGGCTTTTGGGTGGAGAATTGAAGTTCCTTGTATTTTTTTCCACAGTTGAAAGATGATATTACAGGAATAATGGAATAAAATTGTTTATTAGTTGTGTGCATTTTACATTTCTAAATAGTGTCAAGGGCGCTAGTCATCGGGAAGGACTACCTTTTGATGTGGCTTAAGTAATAATAAAAAGTATAAATAATACCAGATATGTTAGCTACAAATCAGCCAAGAGTAGTAGATCATGGGTTTTGCCTGCATTTCTATAGTCCTTTTGCGTGGTCACAGAACAAACAAAGGAAACATCCATCAGATCATTTGAGATGTCAAACCCATCAGAAAACCTACAGCTCTCTTGCTTAGACTTTTGAACCTGACCTTTTTTATTTTTCACTTGGCTGGATACGTTGTATTTGGCAGCCTCCAGAGCACGCACAGCTCCTGCCCCGGTCCCCATACAATTATTGGTCAGGAACAACCAGAGGAAAGAGGAGAACTGAACAAATTAGACCACACCCATGGTTTTGAGGCCCAATGTCATGATGCTTGCCAGGGAAGAGAAACGGTGTTGGGAGGGCCGATATTTTCCTAAGTGCCAAGAAAAAAAATCAAGGCACTAGACACATATAAGCAGGATCAGTTATGTATCAGGGGAACTTCTCAGCCAATGGAAATTTGGAGNATAGTCAGGAACAACCAGAGGAAAGAGGAGAACTGAATAAATTAGACCACACCCATGGTTTTGAGGCCCAATGTCATGATGCTTGCCAGGGAAGAGAAACGGTGTTGGGAGGGCCGATATTTTCCGAAGTGCCAAGAAAAAAAATCAAGGCACTAGACACATATAAGCAGGATCAGTTATGTATCAGGGGAACTTCTCAGCCAATGGAAATTTGGAGATTGCCTCAGTCCTGAATGATCAGTCTCACTCTATGGACGGTACTAAATCTGCAAACTGTCATATGAGGGATTGCCTACCCATTAAAAGTACTTCTCACGACATGAACACGTTGTTCCGACGAACAGAAATGACTTGTTTTACAGTAAGCTCTGACTGAAGCTATTTCCACTGTTTAGGCACAAAAAAATTCCCTGCTTGATACAGACCAGCATCCAACCTCACCACAAACCGGCAGCAGCTATACTAGTACTTGCTCTCATTTCACAGCATCTCCTGCAAGTCCATATGCCCCTTTCCAAACTTTCATCCAGCAAAGTACGCCGCTTTCCCCTTTCACATTACTTCTGGCATCATTATCTCTCCTACTCTGCAAACTTCATATTACATCACCACCAGCCTTCTATATTCTGAGGCAAAAGCCCCCATTTATACTCATTAGGAATTTTTACAATCTCCTTAAACTATCGAGAAGAAATTTAATAACCTTCCTGTACTATATGAAGATGGAGGAAGAATGGATTGACCTGGGGCTAAGCAAGAGACAAGTTTGTAACAAAGGAGTTGGCTTCTAATCTGGACCATGTGTGTGTGTTCACAGCACGCCCAGAATTCTCACACAGCCTGAAAATGGCCAACTTTGTGCCATTGTGCCTTAGCCTCTGGATTGTTCTTGCATCATCTACTCTAATATGTGGGCAGTGCAGTTCCTTCATCCCTGATGCTGGTGATAGATGTGAGTGTACCAAGCCATACTGAATCAACGGTGACAGAACAGCAACTTCTGCACAGACTGATTCTGCAATCCTTTACAGCCCATCTAGCTGTAAGGAGACCATAGTAATAGGATCAGTGTTCCTCAGCACAAACAAAGCAAGGTGCAAGCTACTTCTGTTCCAGTCACAGCTCCTCTCTTTGCCAGGCTGTAACAGGCAGGATGTTATGTAGGGTACATCTTGTAGCTGATTATATATAGCCATTGCACTAGAGAGGTGGTCTGCTCTACATGTATGGATACAGCTTCCTTGGCAAACCCCAAACTCCTAAAACCAGGTAGGCTAATCCATACCTACAACATTTTCTCTCTTTACAGCTTGTCATTACATGTCCATCCATTCTATGCATTTTGCTCATGCTTCTACTCCCTGACTGCAATAGAGCTTCGTGGTCCGTTACCTTCAATGCATTTATTTCTCAAAAACGTGACAAGATGATATGACAAAAGCTGGGTACGTAGCTTTATTGGAGTCCATAACATAGACCTCATTAATTTTCTTCACAGCTTTGAACAAATCATTTAAATGTCATGTTTCCATTTTAAGTATGGCAGTCATGTTGCTGTGTGCCTTAGTTTTGACACAAGAATGAGGCTAAGATTAATTGGAGGATGCTGAAAACGTCTGATCACTACAATTATAGCGCTGGTGTCAGAGAAATTTTATGTGTTTGAATGACACATATCATGGGAGTTTTTCTGGTCACTGCCTCTCCTTTTCCTTTCTACTGTCTCAGGAGCGTAAAACTCTTCTATTTTGGCCAGAAACTAAAAGCATTTATGAACTACATACGGATGTTCAAGGAAGGAAGCAATATGTGTAATTTTTTAACATATGGTTCCAGTCCTTGGAGAGATCTCATTGATTGCTGCTCTGTACCTGCCCAGCCATTAAAGGTTGAACTAACCGCATTACCACAGCTTTCCTTCCTGATTAGACCTTCTTACTCACTGGTGATGTCCTGATCTGACAACTTTTACTCCCTTAAGTTACACTGCTGAAACCGCATAAGTGAGGCTTAGGCTGGGAACTGCTGGGCAAGTGGAGCCCTGGAGTTTGTCTTTGGACAAATGAGACATTTGAAGAGGAGTGTTTCATGGGAATGAGATAAAAATTTGCAGAGAGACTCCCCTACCTCAGTTAAAACATTGAGCTATTTAATTTTTCATGGTCGGTAACATTTTGACTACTACAGTGTGGTAACACTTGCTAATTATTGATTACTTATTCAGAGGATTCAAAAGATTTAATTTCCACTTTCTATTCATAGCTCAATGAATGAGAGAGGAAAAATATCCAGCTCTTCACCTTGCCTTTAAGCACAACCTGGTTGTCCCTCTTTATAATTACTACACATTTTTCCTTCAGATTTTCTGTCCTCTGAGATATTGATTTTCACCCAAAGTTTTTCCACTAATCTCTTTAGATTACATTCACTTGGAGAGTGGTTTGTCATTTGATTAAGACTGAAAAAGTCAGTATCTAGTTCAAGGTGTAAATGCAAAATGTATCAATGACTTCAGTGGCTCTTCAACAAAATCTTTAGCAGAATTTAGCTCAGACAGGTAGATGAGAAATCTGGCTGATTTATGTTCTCTCTCCATTACTTGTGTGGATGCTATTAATGCATCAAATTTTGAGAAGTGTTTCCACTTAGGTGGCTGGAAAATAGCAGGGAAAACATGTTCTCTTTTCCTGGCTTTTCCCTTGCCTCCAACACAGAACCTAGGAAATATCATTTTTGGGTTAGCATAACTTAAGTAGTGTCTGAATTTTTTTATTCTGCCTCTCAGCTCAATGAACTTCAACAACTATTTTTAGAGGATAACTTTGCTGAAATAAAAACAACTCCCAAAAACCTATGGATATGAGTCCAAATATAGGCAGGTATTACAGTGAGAGGCTGCCTAACACATACTTTTGCTTCCATAATAATCTCCTATATCATAATCTCTTGTGGCCCATAGCTGGTCAAGTAAGATAACTTCTACTCAGGGCAAAGTTTTACAAGGCCTTGGGTTTTGGTGTCAGTCATAGTTTAAACACCCCCTCCTGCTTTCCTCTCTCCTGCCCTCAAGTCATCCCCAGAGCTCTTCCTGCACTGCATTTTTAATGACCATGCAGTGAACCCAAACAGGGAACTGATCCAGCGGAAAAAATAAATTGTGATTTTTTTTCCTGGGTTCTTTTTCAGCTGGATCAGTTCCTTGGTCAGGTTCAATGAATGGCCACACAAACATTTATGCAGACAAAGTGTGTATGTCAGAGGAGGAAGGGATAAGGTTATGGATACAAGGTGCAGAAATACAAAGATTTGGCTTACCAGCCGAGAGCAGTAACACAAAACTTGTAACTGCAGTCTCCCTTACTTACCTGGGTGACTGTTACATGAATGACTGAAGATCTGGAAGGATTCAAAGCTGTTCTGAAGTCCTGGACTCATAAAGACAGTGCCTACAATGAATGCACGCATATGCGCATGCCGGCACAAACGCACAGTGTGATCTTTTGTTTCCACTGAAATAATACAGTGCAGAAATGATGAATATTTCCTTATCTTGGCTGCCTTCCTGCAACTAGGGAAAAATTGGCTGGTACAGAAGGGAACACCCAGGAAAACATTTAGTGTATAGCCTGGTTATTCACTCATAGCTGTATTACATATTTGTTGAGATCAGAAAGGTTTTATCCAAACGTAAAAGATAAAAGAATGAAGTCAAAATTAAAAAAAAAAAGAAGAGGAAAAAATGTTATTTATTTTCCTCCATGCTAGTGGGGCAGAAAAAGCCCAAACAAACAAAAGTCAACACGCTGCATCTACCAACAGGAAAGCAAAGTATTGAACAATAAGTTCTTTCTCTTTCCATATGTATTTTGCGAGCCAGCACTAGGGATGAGGGAGCAGCCACTTACAATTGAGTGGGAAGGGAGGAAAAAAAAATATCAGCCTAATAAAAGCCAGGGGGGTTAGATAAATTACTGAGAAAAGGGAGAGGCAATTTCTGTCCATTTTAACGCCCACATGCAATAGGGAACAAGTGAAAATCAGCCCCAGGGGTAGTTTAAGTTTGCTCTTTCAAATCTGTATCCAGGTCCAGAAGAACACATGTACTAGAAAGTTAATCAATAACAAAAAATTCCCATAGAAATATTGTGGCAGAGGCTTAGAAAAATGTCTGGGGAATTAAAATCATCTGCAGTAGGCGTGCCAGACGTTGGCAAGTGTTCTCTGTTGGCATTTGATGGAGTGGTCCCATTACAAAGATGTTCCTATGGCTACCAACACGACCTCAGTCAGCGCTGTTTCTGCTTATCATTACACAGTTGCCAAGGATTCACTTGGCAGGAAAGACCGGCAAGCTCACCATATAGTTACCCGTGGGTCTGAGCCTCTTGGTCCACTATATACATTCTTTACAATAAAGATCACTTCAAGAGGCCACCTCCACTGGAGCTGCAGATCTTACCGTAAAAGTGGACTCCAAGGAAACTTGATGCCTTACTCCAAACTCTTGTTCATGTGTTTTGGGTGGATTCAGCCTGAGTAAAGCAAAATGCTCAGCAACTGAGTCGTCTACCAAATACCCAGAGTCTGTCTCTTCCTAAGTATAGTGTGAACCTTTTACCGTGTACGAGTCCCTCCTAACTCTCCTACCTAACTCTGGTGATTAGATTAGGAATTTAGCTACTCTAAACCAGCTGCAAGGAATGGAGACAGACAGGTCTCTCTAGTTCCTGTCCAACAGGAAGTTGAGTCGCCACCATTGGGTCTCTATCATCTCCATTGACAATAGGAGATTAACTCCACTGCCTAAATGGAGATGTTGAAGCCAGCTGAGATGCAGTAGCCTTACCTTTCCCAGCATGCAGCAGTTGATCAAATTGGCCGGACCTCTTACAAGACTGTACCAGAACCATGGGGTTCACCCCTTTTAAGGCCACTGTTCATCCTGCTCTTTTGATATCTAAATGTGATTCTGCCATCGTCAGTGCCCATTTCTCTGTATGCTGCATGAGATGTGTCAATACACAAGCTGAGGTTGCTAATACATCCTTCTGGTCCATGTAAATACTGTGTGTGCCTCTCTGTGCCTCATCTGTTCCAGATATGGTTTTTCTACAGCTCTTGATATTGATTCTGGGTTCCATATCGGCCAGTCCAAGCTTCAATTCTGACATGCTGATTTATTTGGAAGTCCTTATACTGGTAAGTATCTTCTCCATTTTCCTTGTTAACATT
>VZSC01011952.1:58915-104277 GCA_013398225.1 Steatornis caripensis
CCCTCCCACTCCCCCTCTCCCTCCCCCTTCCCCTTCCCCTTCCCCTTTCCCTTTCCTTTTCCCTTTCCTTCTTCTTCTTCTTTCATTCTTTCTTATCAAATGGGGTAAACCTTAATTCTTTTCTCATTTTTCTGTTTGAGTTGCATTTGATTATACAGGTTGACCATGTTCAAATTCTATATTCCAAAGATATTTGGCCTTTTTTTTTTTCATATTAAATGTCATTGGCAGAACAGGGAGTGGGGGAAATGTCAAATTATATTTTTCGTTCATGTTTGTCAAAATCTAATAATAACACATGCATGGCAGCTAGAACATTCTTATCAGGTTTTACTGCTTTACAGATATCCCCTGTGCTCATAAGAAGAAGTACAACTAAGGCTTGTAAACCACTTTAAAATTAGGTAAAACTTCGGGTTTAATACTGTCAGTGTCTGTGTTGCTACTGACTTTAAGGGAGAGCTGAGATTTCACTTTTTTAGTACATCTGCTTTAACCCAGCGTGATGTAGACCTGAAATCTGTGGAGGTAGACAAGGGAGAAGGAGGACATAGGCTTGTGGATGTGAATGTTGTTCTCTGCCTACACCATAACAAATGCTATGCTCTCTTCAGTCTTAGTAAAGACTCCTAGGATGTAGCTGCATTAAGGTGAAGTTTTGAGGGGATCTCATCTATGCTGATCAATATCTAAAGGGCGGGTGTCAAGAGGATGGGGCCAGGCTCTTTTCAGTGGTGCCCAGCGACAGGACAAGGGGCAATGGGCACAAACTGGAGCACGGGCAGTTCTGCCTAAACATGAGGAGGAACTTCTTTACTGTGAGGGTAACAGAGCACTGGAACAGGCTGCCCAGGGAGGTTGTGGAGTCTCCTTCTCTGGAGATATTCAAAACCCACCTGGACAGTTTCATGTGCAACCTGCTCTAGAAGCACCTGTTTTAGCAAGGGGGTTGGACTAGATGATCTCTAGAGGTCCCTTCCAAACCCTACCATTCTGTCATTCTGTGACTCTGTTTGAGCTTGAGCCCTGGTCCATGATAATCCAGACTATTTAATTATTACCCAGTCCTCAGCACAATTTTGGCCTGCATCAAACAGCCATCTCACATACAATGTGTAACATAAAGTTCCACTGTAAGATAGATATTATTGTTAATAATACTGTTATTATTGTTCTTAACTACAATTGTTAATTAAATAATGACAATTACATAATCCCACACACTGGCATAACTCTCTCTTTTGAAGATGATTTTCGTTTTGCAAGAACTTTGACCTCTGAAAAACTGAATGATTTGTAGCTTTAGCTGAAATAGTTAAAAGTCACCTAAAGTGATACCCGCCCATGATGCTGTGATATGAATTTATTATTGTTATTGTTATTCTTATTACTATAGCACCAGTGTCAATGTATCTATAGTCCAAGTACTGTTTGGCACCGTATAAAATACAGTAGCATTTAAGAGCTTGACAGGTTACTCATTTTTTCCATAACTATCTCATGACAGAGTATGGCTGGACTCTGATCAACAGGACAGATTTAATTTGATCTTAATTTGTTCTTCTGACAAGCTATTAGATATAGGGCTGGAAGAAGAAAAGAAAATAAGAACTCTATGGTTCTGACCTCCACCCTCCCAGCAGATAGAAGGAAAAAAAATCCTTGCTTTTCTATCTGCTGGAGATCAAATTCTTTGGGGAACAATTGGGTGGAAAATAACACTGTTAAATGGGAGTAAAACAGCCAATGCAAAAAGCCCAGTCATCTAATACTCAGTTATGTTTCCATATGAGTGAATACGAGTGGAGAACATTTCTTTTTTTCTCCACCCTCCTCATAAACCAGCCAACAAGCCAACAGAGACCATTTAAGGGACTAAGACCCCAAACCATCAAGTTTTCCAGGCTAATGCTTTGCTACTTAAGCCTCATGGAGAGCTTGTTCAAACTGACCAAATGAAAAACAAAACAAAGCAGAAAAAGCCATGTAACAATAATATCTTACACATATATAACACCTTCTGTCCCAAAGGATTTCAAAACGCTTTATAGACTAGGCAAAGTAAAGTTCTGCCACCTGTTTGACAGGGCCAGAAGCTTGTATTTTCTTCCATAGTTCAGGACATGAAACGGAGTCTTGTTGAACCTGATAATCTCATGCTGTCAGCTCCCTTCCTGAAATTTATGATGGAGGTTTGCCTGTGAGAGATTACCTCCAGCTGAAATTGCTGGAGAAACCATAGGAGTAGATGCTGTCTTTACTCAAAAATACCCAGGACAGAAATGTTTAACACTACTTAGATAAACCCCTCTCTATACTTCCCTGTTTTTGCATGTCTGGTCAAAAGGTTGTTTATCTGAAAGGCACTGCTTTTAGGAGTTACAGAAACAACAATTCAAAGAAAAGGAATGGCTTCTACTGACTTAGGTGTTACACTTCTGTGTAAAAAACAGGATGTCTTTGGAGATCTCCCACCAAACCACTGGTTGGATCCAATCATGTTTGGCTTAGAAGGACCAGAAGAACCACATTACTGAGCAGCAGAGCTTTGGTTTTACTTATCGTTCCCAGGCTCAATCCAGAGCTTTACAGTAAGAGACATTGTCCCGCCAATGACCTTCATGTTATTACAGAAGATACACCCTTCCTAGGGTTGAGGAATCCTTATATATCCAATTTAGGTCAGCCCTGGAACTTTCTATACAGAAACTGCCAAATGTCTGCTACGACATAATTAATGAGTCTGTTGGCCTTGCCAAAGCCAAGACCTCCTCTCTTGAGAGATATAACTCAGTGCTGAACGCCAGTCACAAATGTTAGGGCCCACTGGGCAAAAGGGTGTGCCAGAGAACAATTTAAAACCCCCTTATAGACAAGAAAGCCATCAGTCAAAGAATTAGACGAGCCTCAGATGTTACCTTTTAGAATTATTATTCATTGGAAAAAGAAAACTGGACAGAAGAGCTCATAAGATCTTCAAAGAGTGTTAGAATTCCAGTAACATGTTCTTTGGTCTCTATCACATTAACTGAACCTTTCCATTCAAAACAAGTGTATTCCACGGGAAGACTACTTCATTTGGCCCACAAAACTGTTTCGTCTGCTGGGAACCTTAAAATTACACGACTAAGTTCATTTTTCAATTCCCAAAAAGAGACAAAGAGAGAAAGAAGGGAAGAAAGAGAGGAAAAGGGATGTATCTTTGCCAGACAGGAAAGTATAAAAGTCAACATTTCCATGAAGACTAAACAGGTGGAAACTAATCAAGCCAGAGAGAAAGAAAATGAAAGAGAGAATTAAGGGTTCATAACTAATTCTGCTCTGTTTCAGGTTGCCTGCAGCTGCCTCGGTAGTGGGGTTTACGACCAAGGTCAAGCTGTTCATTCCGTCTGACTTGTATCCAAAACAGCAATGTAATGAAGGTTTGTGTGTGTGATGAATATAGTAATCATAAAATAAAATGTGAAACTTGACAGCTCTGAAGATTAATTCTGTTAATGGACTGGGCATACAGCTCTAGTTCTGTTCAGCTTCAAGTCCACTCTATACTCTTTCCTTCTGCTTGTTTGCAGGGTGTGTGTAATCGTGTGCATATGTCTGTTCTCTCTGCTCGTGCCCTCCTTCTCTTGGATTAGAAAACAGCTGAAAGAAAGCTAGCTGCAAAGGGGCTGTCTTGAATAAGACTATCCTGGCTAGAACAGATTGAGGTTTTAAATCCTGAATTGAAGATGAATGACAGGGAAATATTAACAAATCAGGAGATGTATTAATAGGGTTTAACTGGCTGTGTATAGCTAGAGTAGTCTACCTTTAATAAAAGAAATCTCAGAGTATTCCTAAGTTTCAGTGTCAGTCTCAGTCAACAACATGAGCACTTTTAGCAGCATTTTCATTTTCCTGTAGCAATGAGGAGATACTGTCCATGAAACAAACAAACAAACAAAACAACAAAAAAAACCCCCAAAAGCATAAAATACAATAGAAAGGCAAGTGAAAAAGAGCCTGGTAATCAGTGGAAGAGGGATAAGGGTTACTTTTTCCCAGCAAATAATTTTAGAGTCGAGTCCCTCTTTAATCCCCTGAAAGATAAAATACCTTATCTCAAACAGCAAAGCTGGACTAGATATGGGGGGGATGTTGTATAAGTCTGGGAAGAAGGAAGAAATGGAATAGCTCTATTTTTATTACCAGCCATGTGGTAAGAAGTTCACAGTTCTGGCAAAAATAACCAGATTATAAAACTTTAAACTACAGAGGCATGGAGCCTGAGCTTTGACCGGTCCCTGAGAGACGCTTGTGGGCTTTGACTCCTTAGTGACCTTGAAGTAGCTCATCCAGCCAACAAAGTAGTACTGGGCTGAACTTAGCTAGGTTTGTCTTTGGCACCATTTCAAGTCTCTGAATGGTCAAGATTTAATCACTGATATTGAATGTTGATAGCTGAAATGGCAGGTTAAGAACTTCCAAACTACAAACTCTTGTAAACTAATTCACACAAGATTGGCAAAATGACAAGTTTTTAATGTCTAGGCTTTCTGCTCAGTTCTACTTTAAGTCTTCAGAAAGGAGCTGAAAACTTACCTCTAATAGCTGTTGGGTAGCACATTTGGTAGCTTCGTATCAATTTGAACTAACAAACTCAATAAAAGAACATTTGCATGTGTGTAATTCATTCTGTACAGTCATTCTGTAAAAGGAAGACAGGAAGATCTCCAGTTAAGTCTCAGTTGCATTTCTTGGCTGGTAACAACTAGTTTCTTAGAGCAGAATAAGTGAGAGAATAATCTCAGAAAAAAGGTTCAAAAGATTTAAAGCCCACTACTGTCAGTTTGAATAAACAGAGACTTTCAAGATTGCCCTCAACAGACTTCTGTATAGGTGGATTTCTGGTTCTGACTTCCTTAAAAAATCGATGTCAGTGTTGCCTAAATGTCATTCCCCTGACTTGAATTTCTAGGCCTTAGAAACTACCCTGTGTGCCTAAAACTTTTTGTGTTTCTCTGCCAGGTGACTTTGCTGATGCTCCCAATGGGAAAGAATTTGGTAAGTGTGGATACAGTCCTTCTCATACTAGGACTGAGTTTTGGCAGCGCATTCAGCTTCATTACTTGGGTGAACAATAACTTGTTTCTCATCTGGAAAGTTTTAACATGTCCTTTGTTTTGGGACTGTTTTCTGTGATGAGTATTTAATTTTGCAATCTACTACCCAATATGCCTTGACAGTACAAAAAAAAAAATAGTTAAAGGAAGACAGAAGTAAACCACCAACAGATATCTATATGGTTTGCTCCATTAACTACGTTTGCATATCACATTCTGCCAGCTGAGGAGTATTGAGGCAAAAATGAGCCTACGTTTTTTTTTCTCCATTTCCTGGCTGTTGACTCCTGCAAGCAATACGGGCATCACGACCCTTTTTGTCAGTGCATGTTTTTCTCAGACCAGCTATCTTTAAAAAACATGTTGCTCAATTTCCCCAGCCCGGTACGACAAACCTTAACATGAGAATGCCCAAGCATCTCCCAGGCTCAAATCTCCTGCCATACACTTGACCATCTGGATGACCTTATACAAAAGTTTCAAATGAGAACTCTTTTACAGATAAGACCAGCCAATCAAAAGCAATACACTAGACACTGATGCCCAGCACTGTAATTTCAGGTTATTTATTGCCCTGATGGACTGCAGGGAATCTCCGGCTGCAGGCAATTTTATCCTGGGGAGCTGGTGTCCCTGGCGATTCAGTTGGGTCAACGTGCATGAAAAAGTCGTTCGCAATCCCAAGTGAACATTGCTGCAGCATCAGCTGTCGGCATGTCTGGCACAAGATACAGAGCAAAGGAACTTGTGTCACTCAGGAAACTTCCTGCCACTGTGTGTGAAACATACAATACCACAGAGATCAAGATTAATCACTCCCCACTGAAAGCATTAGTACATCTTGGCAGCTTAGAAGCAAGCCTCACATACATGTTTGTGAGCGGTGATAGAAATTCATAGCAGCCATAGCCAAATATTCCTGAGTGGGAGGCTGAAAAAACAAACAAACAATGTATTAGAATGAGATATCTGTGGAAAAGAAATACTTTGAAATGTATCGGGTAGGCTGCTTCTCTCAGCTGAGGGTCTTAGCCATTAGACTACAGGCCCAAACTTCCTTCTCCTTGCTCATTACCCTTGAATTTTGTACTCATGGTTTCTGGCTGATGAAGACTGAAAAGGGTGGAGAATAGCACTCTTTTTAGTGCATTAGTATTTTAATTTGTTCAGACAGTAGAAAGAATTTGATTTCTAACCATTTCACTACTATGCAAGAGTAGGAGCTCTCACCACTGTGGCTTCATGAAGGTCCTGTTTCCGTTAGGAGTGATGAAGTTAAGCTCAGAGCACAATCACTGCACCTTAGATACTGCTTTAGATATCTTTAGAATTTCATTAGGGCTTAAGACAAACAGTAGTGACAGGAACTATTTCACATAACAAAAGGTGTCTCAGAATGAGGGATTTAAGTCTACTCTAGTGAACCCAAGATCCCTTTACAGTAACAGAAGAGAAAAAAAAAGATCTAGAGAGTAAAACATTAAACAGAAGCATCAGATCTGCTTCTGGAATTGCCTGTTTATCACCATGTCTATAAGGGAAGTTCAGATTTGAAAGTCAGTATTTTGCATTCATGAGATTATCTGACATGACTCCCATGTGAAGTGCTTACCTGCTCTAGCTAAGGGAGCTCTGGGCATGCTCAGAAGCAGAATTGTAGAGATTTTAAGGTCAAAACAGGAGGTGCCCAGCAGAGCCAGATGCTCAGTTAGGACAAGTAGAGACAGTTGGATTACAGTTTGGACATCATGCTTGAAGTGATTGTAAGTGTTGTTTCCACCTCCTAACACTTTCCTTTTTTTGAGTTACATGTTAAGAATATCTTCAAGTTTGTAATCCAACTTTTAAAATTATTCAAGATTGCACCAGTCTAAAAATAAAGAAAAGGCTATCAAAACTGCACCTGAAATGAATGCATAGCATTCTCCATGACTGGATATGTTGAAATCAGCATTGGAATCCGTCTGTGAGAGTTGTTGTAGCTCAAGAAGTTATAGTCTTGAAACAAGAATTACTGCATGAAATTCCCTGGCATGTGTTATGGAACAGGTCGGAGCGTACAATTATAATGGTTCCTCCTGGGCTCAAGTTCCACACTAAGAAATAATGTTCATTGCCAACACCACTGAAAGGATGGGAATTATCTGAGTTTTTGTTTATCATCATTACCAGAAGCAGTGTCACTCAGAACCACCTGATGTTTGTGGTGCAGGAATAAATGTACTTTATTTTGACGTGTCTATCAGTTAGTTTTATGAGTGACACATACATATTTCTAATGACTTAAATTAATTTTTGCTTCACTCCCACACACATGCTCACTGTCAAACTCAAGGTAAACTTTGACACTTCTCCCTTCCATTTTATATCTGGACTTGAATTTGTGATTTATTTTCATGAGCAAGACACTGAAGACAGAGTCATTTTTTCCAAAGAAATAAACGTCCGGAATCTTATAAAAGGGCAGTCATACAATACACAAAGTGGACATGACAGAAAATTAATCACACAAAAATAAATAATGAGTGTAAGAGAGGACAAATAACTACTTCACTCCTTAGCCTGTGTTTTGTCATGTGATGTGTTCATTTTCACCTAATTTGAGGCCCTTCTTCGAGGATTTTGAGTTTATCCACCCTGTTATCAAGAAGGTCACCCTGAAGAATGGTAACGCTTCTTCCCGAGAAAATCCATGAACATAATTTAGAAACTACATCCTTGCCTTGTCTTTCCTTGCCTTTCTTTTCCTTGCCTTTCCTTGCCTTTCCTTGCCTTTCCTTTCTTTTCCTTGCCTTGCCTTGCCTTGCCTTGCCTTGCCTTGCCTTGCCTTCCCTTCCCTTCCCTTCCCTTCCCCCCCTCCCCCCAGCCAGCATCTCCAAACCTCGAATTTTCATTGTGGAACATTGGGTTCACATTTCTGGGTTTTTTTGAAAAAAACATTAAATTGGTCTGAAAGTTAGGAAAAATCCATTTTAAAGCAGAGTCAATCACTATCTTGATGTTTCCTATAATTTTACTGTAAGAATATGTATCTTAAAATGAATGTAATCCCACATCAATGATGAGTATTCATCAACATGAGAATACTCTTGCAAATCTGGGCCTTAATACTTGAACACAACTCTTTCATTCCTCTTTCGCGGCATTTCTTTGCTTCGTCCCTTTTTCTCTGACATTTACTGTCTTGTTAGATAATCATTTTAAAGTGTATGAACCAGCTGAAATAAGAGAGTTCCCTGTGTTGTGAAACAGTTATGTGTATTGTAAAGAAAGAAAAAAAAAAGGATCATAAAATGGAAAGAAAGAAGATTTCCTGAGGGCAAAAGCTGTCAGCCCTGTCTGGTATGAAAAATATTTGATGTATAATCATTTGATGTAAAAAAAAAAACCAACCCAACTGCAAAGCCGAGTGTAATAATAAGCAGTGCTCTCTGATAATGGGAACCATATTCTTTAGCAGAATGTGATGTACAGTTAGAATTTACACTGTGGTTACTTCTCTGGCAGGGGAAAAATTTTTTTAAAAAATAAATCTTTAAATCCCCCAGAACAAAATTTTCCCAACAAGCAACATGGAAGCCCTTCCATCTCTGTGGCCAAACTGCTAGACACTGAAAAAGGATACACCTTGGCATGAACAAAATTCATTAAATATCAAAGACAACTGGCCCATTTGACACCAGTAGTAGCGGTACCTTAGCTTTCCCCATGGGAAAGTCATGTTTTTATGTTGAGTTGTACTTTAGAAGGGAAAGGGGAGATAGGAAGAAAAAAGATGGGAGAGCTATGTAGCAATCATTCCTTTTACTGTTCAAGGATCATCTTTCTGGAAGCACTCAGACACGTAGGAGGTGAAACATCATGAACTCTGTCCTCCGAGTGACTTCACGTGCGAAAAAGAGAAACTAAGCTGGTGAAGGGTGTGGAGCACAAGTCTTATGAGAAGAGGCTGAGGAAACCGGGGTTTTTTAGCCTGGAGAAAAGGAGAGTGAGGGGAGACCTTATTGCTCTCTACAACTACCTGAAAGGAGGTTGTAGCAAGGTGGGGATCGGTCTCTTCTTCCAAGTAACAGAGGATAGGACAAAAGGAAATGACCTCAAGTTGTGCCAGAGGAGGTTTAGATTGGATATTAGGAAAAATTTCTTCACTGAAAGGGTTCTCAAGCATTGGAACAGGCTGCTCAGGGCAGTGATCGAGTCACCATCCCTGGAATAGTTTAAAAGATGTGTAGATGTGGTGTTTAGGGACATGATTCAGTGAGATATGATTCACATATCTCATTTGTGATCACTGCAGTTCCTACCTGGATAACACTAGGATAATGAACAGCAAAGTGCTGATGTCCATGTACTTGAGGTGGCGTGTCCCATTCCTGGATTTTTCAATGTCAAATAAACTTCAAACTATGAGAGCTTGTTGTAATAGTTTTTATTCCCTGTGGATTTCCTGGTGACAAATACTATGGCTGCAGACTTGTTTTCTCTGGTTGGACACATTTTTATAACATTTTTTGAAATTTAATATCCTTGAAATCTCTACCTCATTGTCTGATTTAAAATTAACTGAAAGATCATCAAGGTAGTAGAGAGAAACCAGGTGCTGAGTTTTACTCTTGTGTGGAAATAGCTGAAAAACTGAGGAAAGGAGTTAAAATAGTACTTTAAGGGTTCTTAGTTGATTCGTTATTAAAAGACAACCGTTGCTCACTTTCATGTTTCACAGCTTTTCAAAAGGCATTGAAAAAACTCAGAGTAATTATCTGTTTCAAAATAGGTGTGAGAAAGAAAATAACCTATTCCCCTCTCATCATATGGAAAAAATCTTCAGGAAAATACAGTTTTGTCAAACCTGACTGGTGTCTGGAAGTAAAGCAAAGGTGGTCACCATCTAAATATCTGTAAAGACTGAACCTTTTCTGAAATTACATGTTATCAGATCTGGAAGGCATTTACTTTTTCTGACGTATCGATATCTGTCACAGTCGATACAGGCTTTTCCAAGATTTTACGTAAGGTGCCATTTATTAAATGGATTGGATCTTGAGTCTTCTATTTGAAATGGGAAAATGAAGCAGGGTGGGATAACACATCTTTTTTAATAGTACAATTTGAGCCTCAGCAGCCTCAGAAATTTGATTTAAAGTAAAGCCACACTGAACCACATCAGGATTTTGGCTCTGGATTTTACACTCTTCTTTATTATTGCTATTATTTTAATATCCCTGTCCTTGACATAAACATATAACAGAGCTTTCCACTGAAAATTAAGTTGGAGATGTTGGTAGGATGGTGTTTCTCAAGGAAACACAGTCAGAAAAGTGCTCTTTGCTGTGAAAGGAAGGGTCTAAGTATTGGACAGGAAAAAACTAGGGCAGCTTAAGACGGAAGAATAAAGTAAAAAAAAAAGGATGATAAATGTTTTTGGCAATTAAAGTAATTATGTAGTCAGAGGCCAGAGTTCTGCTGATTTGTGATCACTGGGAAATAAAAACATTATTTGCCTGCAGCCCATTAGTAGGCAAGCGTATCAAGAGGGTACATCTGTCCATTGCCAAGGGCAAGTGCTTCCAGTCAAAGCAGAGAGGTGGCTGACATATGTGGACACCTATAGAGTCAAGCAGTCCTGGAAAGAAGATGAACCTTGTCACCACCAGGGATTTAGTCGGGTACTTCCATCCTATCCATGTGAAGTCAGTTTTCTATGTTAAATCCTTCCTCTTTGGAAGCTGCATTCACTCCACCATTTCAGCTCACAGATACAATTATCCAAGATAAAATAAGCGGCACCCTGGCTCTTTGATCAGCTGTTTCCATTTCTTTTCCAGTCAACTTTCCATTTCCAATAGGTCTTCCATCCTTTCTTGTCTAAACCAGGTTTCCTTATTTTCCTGAAAAGCAAGGATATGAGAAATTATCTTCATTTCCTTTCCTGGCTATTTTTTTTCAGCACCCTTTCTACAATATCCTGGTATCATTATATGCCAGATGGTACTATATGACAAATACAACTTACCATAAAAAAATATCACGGCTCTTGGTCATTATGACAGAGAACATGTTTCTGAGAGTTTTCTCAGCCATCTGACAACACTTGCAAATCACCTTGATTTGCTGTGAATGTGGTGGTAAGCAGGAGGAAGAGTATTGCTCCTGCAGGACCCAGTCATGTGTTGCACATATATTTACAGGAGGGCAGAGAGTGATATCAGGTCTCATTATCCATGTGATGGAATAAATATTGAGAAGGGAGTAGTGTTCATAATTCTTCACCAAACTGTCATAAATAAAATAGGAAACAGTTCACCATTTTTGGGTGGTGGCAGAGTAACTACCGTGAGCCAAAGCACAAAAGATAATCTTTTAAGGCCATCTACTAATATTCTCCCTGTGTTGTACAGTGCCTGTGTTTTTATTTACCCAGAATACAGCTCTGATGGTAGTATCTGAGATGATACTGCTAGTATGGGTCTCAATTAGAAAACCCAACAGCAGTCAAACACCCTCAGGACCACAGCATATTCTGCTTTCGTGTATAAACAAGCCATAAATTGACAATGAAAATCTGTCAGCCTATTCCCCTAATACCTTCTGAACCTCCTAGATATTTTCACTTAAAAATTACAAAACTACAGGTTTCGAGGACAGCAGCTATTTAAGTATATCAGCAATAGGCTGATTATTAGAAATTCCTGATCAGCACCTCCACTGAAGGAGAGATTAATAGGCTTATCTTTTCCTTGGACACTGAAGCAACATTTGCTGGCTTGTAACATCATAAGACAAGTGCCAGCTAGGCATAGATTTATTTATTTCCAAGAGCAGACATTTTTAAAGGTACTCAGTCCAACACAGCTAGAGACCCAGGATTAAATTATCCTATCTATGAAACTATTGTCAGATTGTACAATAGCAATCCTCTTTGATTTGTCTATTCTCAATAAATATAAACAAAGAGATCATAAAAGGGTTTGATTCTCAGAAAATAGGTATGTCAGATTTTCTGACAATAAAACCTCATTAAGCAAAAGTATTTTGGGTCACCTTAGCAAAATAGGAAGCTCCCAGGACCATGAGTCATTTGTGAATATTTGTAGCTGGGTATTTAAATACCATGATGTTTAGGTTTACCATGCTACACCCTGTCTGAAAAACTGGAAACTCTGTGAATACTCCAGGAAATACCATTATTGTGCTTGGCAGAGGTCCAGATTCTATTATTGTCATCTGCTGGCCGGGTTGTTTAGGGGCCCAGCAAAGAGTAATGCCACATTGTAAAAGAACTTCCATGTACACATGAGAAAGGATGCCACCGGAGGCCAGTAAAGAGGCAAGACTGGTAAATGAGCACTCATTATTCTCATTTTGTAAATGTCTCAAGTTCCAGGCGTATGTCCTACCTGAGAGAATATCTGTGCATAGTAGTTGACTTCAATTTGTAATTATTATGAATGCTATGAAAGCCATTTTCCAGAATACGTGGGTTTAGTGCCTCAAAAGGGTTATCAGAAAACATTTTATAGCCAAGAAGTAGGATTTATCACTGCTTGCATTGACTTGCCTCTAGAAATTATTTGCGTGACCGGTCAAATTTTAGATGTATAAAACTACATTAGTTACTTTCTCTTCTTTGTTGAAAAACCACAGATGCATGCTTCTTCAATTCAGAAATCTTAGGGTTAAATTTTACAGCCAGCCTATCAAGACATTTTGTGATAACATGGCTTTACATTTCTAAATACATAATTTCAGTGAAACATCGCTTTTAGTTTCTCCTGAGAAAACGGCAATGGAGGACATAAAAATAGCTTAAGCTGGTGGTTTCCAGAAGCCTATGGAATATTTCTTATACGATTAACCTTCTAATAGCATCCTTTTATGCTTCTATCTACTCTTTATTCTTTATGCTTCTATCTACTCTTTATTCTGCAAGGCTCTAAATTTTTCTCTTTTTTCCCCTCACATACTCTCTAGTGAATTTTGGTGCACATGAAGAGCTCTATGTTTTTATTAGGTCCTTCTCCACCTATCCAGAAGACTCATGTGATCATTGATTTTAAGCTGGGAAGCCGTTCCATGGTTTCTTCCTTGCCTGGTAACTTCAAAAACCTGGTTGGATGCTGGGACTGTCTGTACCATGTTCATGTCCAGCTGTCTTCCCTCCTGAGGCCCATGGAGCTTTGTTGTTTGCTGGTCAGTTTGAGTTACCGTGAGATATAAATCTATCACTGAAATGTCACCACCAAGAAAATTCATAGGGAGCATGTTTTTTCTTGGTCTTCAAGTTTTAAACTAAGAAATATATTACTTTATTTTATTTTGGCTTGATTTGGTTTGGTTTGTTTTGTTCAGTTTAATTCTAGTCTAGTCTAGTCCAGTCTAGTCTATTGACTTAGTCTCATGTTTGTATAATGTGTAAAATAGGTATCTTATGAAATAGTTTACATTTTGTGCAGATGAAGCCAGACAGATTAAAAATCCAGGCTCATCTCTCCTAGTCACAAATTTCATCAGAGAAGTAAACCTGAAACAAGTCTACTACTCTGCAACAAATTTTCTTATCCTATCTCCTTTGAACAGTCAGAGTACATTTTCGCTTGTACCTTCCCTTCTGGAGACAAAATTTTGCCGCTGGATTTTGCTTGATTTGTTTTGCAGGTCAAAGCCAGCCAAAATGATCCAGAAGCAGCAAGATGTGAGATTCATCTCACTTGCTGGCAACACTTCATGGTATCACATCGAGCTGCTTTGACAGTCAACTCGCAAAAATAAGTAACTCCACGGGGCAGATCTGAAGGACACATTTGAAATTTCACCCAAGATCCAAACTTGGAATCACCTGATGCATTTTAGGATGAGGATCTCAGATGTCTTACCTTGAGATATATGAATTAGGCCAGAAAAATTCAACTTGCAGTTTTGACATTAGAATTATCAATTTGTGTCATCACAGTGCATTGATATCCCAGGTGTTAAATAAACCATCATCTCACTGGAGACAAAACAAGCATATGACAGAGAGATGGTACCTAACTCAATGCAGTTGTAATCTATGCTGGAACAAGACATCTGGAGAGAAAATGGTATGTGGCAGGAGAAGGAATACACGAAACCAGGTTGTTAAGATGACAAGACAGTGGCCCATGCACAAAAGCAGTTCAATAAGTATCTTTTTTTTCTTCTCTTTTTGTAGTCGTTCTAGAAAACCAGTCTTTTAAGGAGGATTTTGAAGAAAGAGTTTGTGAAGAGTGGTCACACTATCCTGAATATTAGCCAGAAAAAAACGTTTCTGCCAAAGCAGTTTTTTAACAGCAAAACAAGCTTTCAACTAAATTATATTTTCCACAATAAAATGTCTGTTTTCTGTGGAATATTTTGATATTTCATTGAAAATTTGACTAAAAAGTGAAATGCTTCCAGCTGAAAACTTTTATGTTGCACCACCACCAGAGTCCTCTATGGGACATATTTCCTGGTCTCATTTTTTTTGCAGGGTAGACTCCCAAGGCAGACTACATCTCCCATGATGCAGATGGTCATTAACTCCCACAGCACAAAAGATTAATCCTGTTAATTATAAGTTGTGAGAGCTCATCTAGTGCTGGGCAACAGCATAATATCTCTCGACCTGTACTATATTATTTTATTTTATTTTATTTTATTTTACTTCATTTTTTGCTAATAGTTTCCAAAACAAATAATTCCAGGCTCAGCCAACAGTCACGGTTATGATTTGCATTTGATTTAATGGTGCAAACACACTAGAAACATCATTATTTTCACACCCTGACTGTAAACCAAGTAAGAGTCAGAGAGCTAATCCCTCCTAGGACATAGCAAGGATGAGCAGTGGAGGCTCAGGACTTTTGGGCTTCTTCCCTTGCACTGACCAGTTGAACCACTTGGACCAATTCACCTCCCAGTCACTGCCCTTCACTTTTCTCCCTGAACTGTGCCAGTAATGTTTGTTCAGGTGATGAGATCTGTGTGGTGGGGGTTGGCTTTTATATGTACTTCTATCGTGTCAGTCATGTTGGTGAACCCCCCAAAATTAACTAAAAATCAACCAGCTCTGGTTACTGGGGGAAAATGAAGTGGGTTTAAAAGAGGAAAGGAGGGATTTGAACATTGAAATTTGAGCAAAGGGATGCTGAGCCAAAACATAAGCTCCAGTTCAGTGCTTTGATGGAAAGGATGACATCTAGATCTCTAGATCATGCCAATGACAAAAGTAAATGACCGTCACCTTACCACTATTGACCTGCCCTGAAATTATTTTGCCCCTTCACCTCTACTGCTGTCTCAGATACTTTTTCCCTTTCCTGGACCTAAAAGGAGGTGACTATATAAAGTCTGTGGATGAAATGGGGCTGCAGACTTGTGTGTGTCTGCATGTGCACGCGTGCAAGCAGCGGGAGAGGCGGCAGCATACATGCCTGCACACACAGGGAGGGCAAGGAGGGACATGGTTTTGTTGCCATTGCTAAAAGAAGCCTAAAATAAATTCAGTGAACTCTGCGCTCCAGCATACAGCTGTGTAAACTCAAACTGCAGGCCTGCTCTCGTGTGGCCAGTTACTTATGGAAAAGGAGTGAGGTATAGCTCGGCTCCGAGGGACTTGCCCATCAAACTGTTTCACACTGTTGGTCAAACAGAGCACTTTAAATGAAGGAGGAAAAAAAAATATATTCCCTGATTCCAAGGTCTAATAAATTGAAGCCCTGCATCTCTCATGGCCTTGGAATGATTACATTAATTTTTTTTTGCTACATAATCATCAATAAATCAAGCATAGCCCATTAAACAATAGATGCCTCCGAGGCCTCTCTTCAAATGTGCTTTTGATAAGAGTCAGAGAATTTTTTTCTTGGCTTGTAACGTTTTTCTTTCCTCTGTTTGTTTTTTCTAGGGGTCAAATAATACTGTTAAAAGAGCAGTTAATATATAGATCTATTTTTCCTTATTCCCGTCATGGTGTTTGACTTTGGGAGATTTATGGAATATCTTTTCCCAGTTCAACAATAGTATGTTTTGTTGTACTAAAGAGGTATTTTAACATGAGTGGAGATTCTTAATAACTTCACTGCTGTCTCCTTTCCAAAGCAGACCTCAGCCAAGACAGAGAACAGTGCATATATATGTATCTATATATATAAAGAATGAGAGACATATACATATATTTATATGCATAACACACTCATCTGGGTATCACTCGTTTATTTTCATACGAGGAACACCAAAAGTTTGGTATGTTCTGGCTGTAAGCCACTGTTCACCTTTTTCATGAGGCATAACACATAGTTACACTGAAAGTAGGAAGAGCTAAGTGGCCTGGGCCAGATCTTCGGATGGGGTAAATGCAGGGGAGTTGTGTTCAGTGGAGATTTGCCAGGCTATGAGAGACGACGATCTGACTTGCTGCATTCGAATATACTTCAGATGCTATGTCTCTCCACTGAAGGTGCAACTTCAGCCAAGAAAGACTCACACAGACTCATCCATCCCCCCAAACCAGACCTAGCTTCTCATCAGATTAAAACTGCAACCTGAAATTGTGAGAGAGTCACATGAGCTGCTCAGCATCATCATCTTCAGTGTGATTCCGTCCCTCATGACCCATTTGGTGTAGGGGGTTCACCAATCTGTCTCACACTGATTTAATGATGTTCACCTACCTGACTTCTTGCGGCTTCAACTGCAGCACCGTGCTCAGTGCCTGTGCGATTCTGCAGCAACAGAGGTATTTATTCCTGTTCAGTTACAACTAGTATCTCCTAAATTCCACATGGAACTTCAGGCAAGGCTGCAGGTTGTTTCCATTTCCCAAAGTCTGGGCCTCATGTCCTAGGGGACTTCCAGCAGGACTGTGCCTTTCTGGGGGAAGTTTTCTCCTGCATGAGAGCTAGCTGATCACAGTAAAGCGACACGAAGTGTCCGTTTTCACATGCCCAATCTGAGTCTGTGGGGGTAGTCGTGCTTTCCCTGGCCAGAAGCAGGAAGAGGTGCAGCCTGCTCTGTACAATGCAACAAGAAATCAGTGGTATATGCCCCAGGTAATGAGAAAACCCAATATACTATGCAACAGAGTAGGGCACCATGCTGAGACATCAGTTCGTATCACAGTAGATGTACCTCTATCTTATGAAGACTAATTAAATTATTTCATTGCCCCAAGAGGCTAATTAACTTGAGCAAAGTATCATGTTAAGGCAACACCTTTCCCTCTAGGTCCAGATTTATCTCATTCAGTGTTGGCTTGCAGACCTGTACACCATGTTCCTCTCACCATGCTGCTAAGCACTTAGTCTAGGAATCAGTCCTCAGTCCTTTTTACATGCGGTTCTCCCATCACAGAGCTGTCACACAAGACAAAGAGGTCAGATTTCCTATTTTTAAATGCTTTGTTTTGGATGATGTTCATGAATGTTACTTGTCAAGGGCAGGCCCTGGCTTTTTCAGCCAAAAGAAGCAGCTGCGGTGCTATTTGACTGGAACAGAATCTGCTTCTGGAGAGATCTCCCAGGTGGTTCAAGAGAAAATGTATGTCATGAGATCATGTCTTGTCTTTTTCTTAGGTTTTATTTGTTTTCCTCTCCAATTCTTCCTCCCACAGGGCGCTTGATCTTTGAACATCAGTGGATGATGCTGTACCCTCTTGCACAGTGAGCAGGCCATCTTTCACCACAAGGTCAAAGCTGGACTGTGGCCACAGATACTGAACCTTCAGATATGTTTGTGGCTCTATGCGAAATAAATGTTCCTGGTTTGTAGCATTCACTGTTAGGAGTGAGTAGCATATATCTTAACTGCCCCTCTCTTAGAAGATCAAAGGAAATTNTCCAATTCTTCGTCCCACAGGGCGCTTGATCTTTGAACATCAGTGGATGATGCTGTACCCTCTTGCACAGTGAGCAGGCCATCTTTCACCACAAGGTCAAAGCTGGACTGTGGCCACAGATACTGAACCTTCAGATATGTTTGTGGCTCTATGCGAAATAAATGTTCCTGGTTTGTAGCATTCACTGTTAGGAGTGAGTAGCATATATCTTAACTGCCCCTCTCTTAGAAGATCAAAGGAAATTTAAGGTATATCAGGATGTGGAGTGAAAAAGAAGGCTGTCCCTGAGGAGACATCTTCCACTATCTGCAACCAAAAGAAGCTTTATTGCTCCTGCTGCTACTTCTTTCAGAGTAAGACATCATCTTGGGCTTCTAAATAGATATGTTAGTGAAAGGAAATATTTCTTCAGTTTGATTCTTATGACATGAATAGGGAAAATCAGACTTCTGCAGATGCCAACAGCGGCAATGCCACTGACATCAGTCGGGTCAGGCTTTCAGCTTAGAATTTTTACTCATGCCAAAAGGACAGTGTGCAGCACAGAAAGCTCTGACTGAGGTCACCCTCAAGGTATTCTCAGGCCTCTAAACCATAATGTTCTTTCACAGACACTTTTACGTTAATTTGTTCTCAGAGGGAAAACAAATGGAGGGAGCAGTAAGTGAGGTGGGACTGGAGAAAGACCATCACCCTTCAGTAGAAACTCAGCTGCTGCCAATAATCCTGGAGGAGGGATCAGCCAGGCAAGACAGAGCACAAGTTGCTCATGCATGAACTGTGATGGTTGGGGTGTAGCAGTGACTCTTGGTATAAATTTTGAAAATTCTCTTTTCATTAACTTCATGCCTATTGCAGCCTCTGTTACTATTAAACCAAGAAGCAGTGCTGGCTTTGAGGCACAGGTACTATGCTTGTAGCAAATAACATAGTAGAAAGTTTTCAAACAAGAAGCAAGACACTACTGCTAGTTCAAATGCAACTGAGTAAGTTTTAGAAATATGAGACATCAGTTTGAGCAGGTACTGTAAACCCTGATCTCTTGTTCTTCGTATGACTGAACCTGTAGGATTTTCTCTAGTCCTTGAAAATCTGTAACTGAAGAGGTATTGCTTCATTCTTCCAGGGGAAAGGGAAAGGGAAGGGGAAGGAGAAAGGGAACGGGAAAGAAGAAAAAGAATTCAAGCTTTCTCCAGATTCAAATCCAAGTCCAGTTTAGGTTCAAGTTTAGTTCAGAAGTGGATGGCTAGGTCTTGTTTTTCCTGAGACACTTTCCTCATCCAGATCCAAACTCCTCTGAATTTGTCAGTGGGGAGCCTGAGAAAGAAAAGGTTCTGTTTGAGTTGAATTGGAGCACCAACCTCACTGTCTGCCAGAAATGCTGACCTTTCTCTGTCTGATGCAAAATGTCCTGAATCTAACCATTTTCCACAAAAGCTCTCCTGGCTCTTCTACTTTTAACCTTTTCCATGAAAAATCAGATTGGGCAAGTTCACAAGACTTTCTTGCTTAACACTTTCTCTCTCATGTTCTTACCTGACCCCACAACAGAATCCTCATGGACTAAANAATCTAACCATTTTCCACAAAAACTCTCCTGGCTCTTCTACTTTTAACCTTTTCCATGAAAAATCAGATTGGGCAAGTTCACAAGACTTTCTTGCTTAACACTTTCTCTCTCATGTTCTTACCTGACCCCACAACAGAATCCTCATGGACTAAAGTAATTACCTCAGGTGATGCTTGATTGAACTTAGCAGTAGATGTTATCCTGGTAGCAAGGAAAAAATAAAAATATATATGAAATTTTAACATCTGCATATCTTGCACGGAAACTGCCTCCCTTACAAGAGAGGGATGGATCTCCCATACACTGCTGGACTGAAACTGATGCAAGCCTAAGTGACCCGCTGGTTTGCTCTGGGAGTCTCCCGCATATTTATGTAGCATGCAGTCCATCAGCTGGAAATAACTTTATGGAACATCTCACTTCATTATTTTCAGTCAAACTGCAGCTTTGTGTCCTGATGCTGTGGTGTCAGGTGAAAGAAAAAAAAAAAAGAAAACATCTTGCTTAACCTGTCTTCCATGCTTATTTCAGAATAAATGAGCTCTCTGTGGAGTGTATCACTTATAATTACACCCCAAAATACACTTTAGGGTGCCATTGAGAGTCTGGATTAAATCCACTTGCAGGAGAACAGTTTATGAAGTCTTGGTTTTCCATTACTCTTCAGGCACCTTTCTCAGGGGACTTGAAGGGGAAGGTAGTTGGATGGCAAAGGAGAAAGAGAGTGGTTCAAAGAAGAAAGAAATGATTGGTGAATGGATGACTCAAGAGAAGGATAAATACTCAAGATAAAATTAATTACTAAATCCCAAACCAGAAGGGAAATCAATCTAGGCTAATGGATACAGCAGTAAGCTGGGATTTCACTCGTGTGAGTTCCATTTCTTCACTCTTCTGCTGCTTCATTATGCGACCTTGGATAACTCTTGATTCCTGCCTTTTGTTTTTCCACTGTATTTACACTGTACCTTTGCAGAGCTCAGATTGCTTCCCATTGTGTGTTCATACAGCACCATGAACTGAGACAACACAATCTTGGATGTTCCTTGAAAGCACAATGGAAATTTCTGTCATTTTCATCATTTTCCGTCAGTTGCATCCCCACAGGTTTTGTATTTTCCACCAGAGCTGAATATGCTCATCACAGCTTTTTTGGAAGTGCTACTTTGATGTAGTTTCTACTGGCAGTGACCCAGACTTATCCCACCCAATTTTAGTTGCCTTTAGGGTTCATAGAGGACCTTGGATAACCACACTTCTTATTCAAACACCTGAGCTGAATTCCTGAGTTTAAGAGAGAATATCTTTTTCCTTTGCTGGAAGCTTTAAATAGAGAAAGCGTTTACACCAGGCTCTTTAGAACTCTAGTACCTGGCTGCTTGTTACATTGCAAACTACCATAGGTTCTGGAATATCATCTTGACTTTGTGTCGCCTTATTCCTCGTTGATAACCTCCACCCAGACATCTTGCCAAAAAGATCTTCATTATAAATAGCACTAGGTCATTTCCTATGGTTTCCAGAAGATTCAGCTAAACTTCATGAAGTCCAGAGCATGTATGAGAGCTGAACATTTTACAGCCATTAAAAGAGTCTAGTTTAATTTTGAATGGAGACACAAGTATGTATGAAGTGAGGTATGAGTAGAGCTTTGTGAACATTTCCCGGCCAAACCTTAAATTAAGAATGAAATAATAACAGTAAAAAGGTTAGTTAGACTGACCCCTTCTCTTCAACTCTTAATAACTTGTTCAGTAGTTGAATTGAAAAAGGTAAATTGTCAGCAATACCATTTACAGATAAAAACTGAATAAGTTTTTTCCTCAACAAAGTAGAAGAAAAACATTAATCTTATAATTGATTTTTTATTTTCTCAGACTAGGTGCATTTATATAAAGTCAAAACTGTATTGTTCAGAAATAAGACATAGAATTTCCCAAAAGTTATGTGGTTTAAAAATTACTGAAAGAAAACTTTACTTAGTTCTTTTTTTTCCCTTTGCTGTTTAAAACTATTTACCTGTACACAATGAACTTTCAAACCACTTTTATTGCTTTGAAATAGGCATATATAATAGGAAATACCTTACAATTTTCCTTCTTTGGGTTTGGGGTTTATTTTGTTTAAAATCCTCTCTGTGGATTGAAGATTTCAATAAGATTGTCATTTTATTATGTATAAAATGAAAAAAAAAAAGAGGGCTTTTTTGAAATCTTTACACTAAGGAAGAAGGATGGAACCACAGTTAGTCCAGTATGAGGACAGTGGGATTCATCTTATTAAATATGTATGTCTGTAGCTCATCCATGATGCTATTTAGGTTTGGCAAGTATGAGAGACAAAAGAACAGTGAAAACTGTGTACTTCTGCAATGGAACTTAGGTGCCCATCAGGATACCCTGTAACATCTGAAGTGGCTTATGGACTATATTACCTATTTAAGGGTAATTAAACTAAGATGTAGGTGTCTATGTGCAGCTCAAATGAAGATGTGCCGTTTATGATAAATTCATTAATACCATTGAATGTACTGGTGAAGTGCTTAATTATGCCTGAACAAAGGTGTTCATCGTCTTTTGAATTAGCATTACCAACCCTCAATGCTGCCAATCTACTGTAGGTCACGTTCATTTCTGCCAACCCCATGGGACTTACGGTTTCTAAGGGCTTTTCAAACAGTTCTAAATGCCTGTGTTTAGACAAATAAACAGCTCCTTGAGGTGAAATGATTGAAGTGATTGCTCTGAGAGGTTAGATGCTCTGCTTACATGTAAGGACTTGAGCTCTATCACCTACTTTCTGGTGTCAGAGCCTGCAAGCTGAATCTCATCTCTGAAGTTAGGTGAGATGAGTCTTATTTTTGGATTCAGGGGCTTAATCCATAATCCTTGCTATTCCTGGGTCTACTTGTGTGACTTTATACAAGCCCTTAAATATTAGTCCATTTCTTGCTTTGTGAAAAACAAGGATTCTGAAGATTAAGGATTCTGAAAGTCTCAGAAGAAATAAAGGCAGTAGAGAAAAGAATTTCAAGGAAATATTTTAAATATTTCTTACAGAGGAATCTAAAAGGCAGTCACTTTTACGTGTGTGTGCATTATTTGGATATAAACTGATAACTTAAATACTTTTTTTGCTTAATTTTGCTCATAACTATCTATTTCACATAGCTAAAAGCTGTAGAAATATACTACAGAATGTATATATTCAGCAAATATTAAGCAATTTTCCCCAGCAACCAAATGTCAGATGGTAATAAGTGAAGTAAAGTCACTATTTCTTGTAACACAGCTTCCTAGATCTCTTTACAAAGGAAATATTCCAGACATTAAGAGTTTCACCACTATGTTTTTTTTAATTACGATTATTTTTGTTTTTCAGAAGAACCAGAATTGTTTATTTCAAATAGTAAGAGATTGTAGAGTCCTTGTGCCATGATATACTTATGTTTCACCAAGTCTGTGCACCATCTAGCGCAATGGATTATGAGCATTGCTGCAACTTCTCAGTGGTAACTGCATCACATTACAAGTGTCAATAAAAGGCATGCTATCATAACACAGTAAGAAATAGTCGCTTTGAGTGCAAAAATCTATTTTAGATGTCTACTCAGCATTAAGCTTGAGACTTTTCTGATGGCAGTGGCTATGTCTGCACTGTGAAGGGAACAGTGTGATCATCCTTGAATGCCAATATCCGTGTTTCGATCATGACTGTCTTTCAGTCTCTCTTATTGCTTCACACAAAGTGAACCTAATTCTTGCTTTATGATTCCACAAAATTATATTAGAGCTTACCAAATTTCAAGCCATCTTTACAAGCCAACAACCACTTCATACGTAGATTTTCAGAGCCTCCTAAGACAAACAGGTGTCTAAAACTAGCAATTTGCAGCTTTAGCAATAATTTCTTCCCCACTTCAAAGTTATCCAAGCTTTTAACTTGGACCATTTCCCTCCACTCCTTTGTCATGGTTGGCATTAGGACATTTTAAAGTGTCACTGAGTGTTGTGAGAGAAAAGATGTGATATCATAGTATTGCTACACAACTAGAATTTGATACGATACACAAGGATGAATCACTTGCCTGCTTTTACCCCTAACGGTTTCTACATACCTAGATCCAGCAGCACGAATATCCTACGTGAACAGAATTGCTTGAGTCAAGTTACAGCCCCAAACAATCAGAGTGAATTGTAATTTCCACAATATAAGGAATAGATGACTTCTCAAAATCACATTTGGGTTTGATTTGCATTATGAAGCATCATTTTCCCAAAGCTGATTTGAATCCAATATTTGCAACTTAAATAACTTGTTTTCAGAATAATTTTTGTACTGTTTTAATGACATTGGAGCCATTGCATCTCACTTTACGACTTATGTGCTGCAAAAAAAAAAAAGTGTATAACATAAATATATAGTGTAGATGATATTAAAGGAGGTGTAAACATATGGACCACAATCATAATGCAGTCAAATAAAAAAAGATGAATGAACAAATGTTTCCATGTATGGAGAAGCAAGCTGAAACATGGAATTGTCTCAATATCAATGCAATCCTGGACGAAGGAGCCAGAGCAATGTCCCATTTCAGACTGGAAGTTTGTAGAACAGCTGTAATTAGGAACCAATATTCTGCCATTTGCCCCAAACTAAATACTACGAGCTATTAGAATTACTCCAGAGGCTAATTTAGTGCACAAGGACACCATTATTATCTGGGAAATGAATGAGAATGAGGTTTTTTCCTCTTACAGACATGCTTATCACCCAAAAAATTAATGATACTTATTTTTTATGACCATTTATGGTTTTAAGGCTATATATGGATGGATGGATGGACGGATGGATGGATGGATGGAAGGAAAGTACTATGTTTAGACCCAGCTACTTGGCCTCCTTGAGACAAATACACAAGATTGTCTGAAGACAGAACCTTGTTGTTGCTTGTCCAAAGTGCCAACATCAAAAATGTGATGAAAAATTGTATGTTCTTACTGCTTTCCAGTTCTTTGGGTGTGTAGGAATCATGGTACACCCTCTAGCAGAAAACAGGAGTGAGTGGAATTTTTTTTGTCTCTCCTGGGTAGCAGATATTAAGTAATAAATTGTTTTTGTTTAATTACAATAATTACAATTACAATAATTAATTTGTTTGGGGATTTTTTAGTTTTGTTTGTTTCCCTCAAGCAGCTATAATTAATACTACCTCTAGTGTTTGGGTTCTCAACTTTGAATGACAAAGAAGACTTTTTTGCATAATGCCATTCAGATTCTAATCCAGAACATGCGGAAAGCCTATAGTTAAGGAGGACAAGAAGAAACACAATGGTAGGCTTTACTTCAGCTAGATTTAGACAACTCCAGGGTGGAGATTTCCAGCTAGCCCAGTCACCAAGGGTGCTTTTGCAGCCACTGGTAAATGCAGGTCTTCCTGTGGCCAGACTCACCTCTTTTCCAGGACTTCCATTGCTAGCAGCCAAATCATCATTAGCTATGGGAGAAAGAGAGCAGTGGCTTGTGAATGATGGTATCTGAAAACTTCCCACAGTGACAAAGGTGATGTCAGGAAACATCAGCCTTATGCTTTAGTATGAGCAGGATGGAGTTTGGCTAGCACTCTTTATGTTTGCATGTAGATGAACAAGTCATCTACTAATGAGACAACATCTGTGCAGCTCTCCCCTCACTTCCTTTTGGTTTTATGCCAACTACTAGATCTGCAGCATGTGAGTTAACTGAAGAATGGTGATGATGGATTTAACTAACCCAAACACTACCAGGGCATTTCCCAAAGATGATGTCAACTGTGCTGCAATTATTAAAAGAGCAACTGTTCCATATAAGTGGTCTAATGTGAGACTTACGGGTCACAGACTATGAGAGTCCAGAGCATTTAAAGCACAGGGGAGAATACACTTTTAAAAAATCCATTTTAAATAAGCTAGTTTTAAGCTCCAATGTGGGTAATGCAATTTATCTGATAATTCCCAGAATAGATTGGTTACAGTATAGTTCCCAGCTGAAACTGCACATTGCTATGAGGTTTCCAGAGACTAAACTCTACTTTTCAAGGTCAGAATAAGGATTTATATAAAGTGCGCTCTTGAGCTAGGTTTCGTTTCGGACAGTTTTCTGAACTTTCAACTGTATTTCAAACTTATATCCAAATTAGATGTAGATTTTTAGTTGTCAATAGATCTCTGAAGCTCAGAAAACTTCTACTTCAGTCTTGGTCTGGAGTCAGATGTCCCACCTAATGACAGCTGACAGAGAATCAGGAATTCAATCTACTTCTCTGTGTTCCTCCAACAGTGAAGAATGGGAGGAGCACTTCCTGAGAACATTTGTCTACATCTTGAGAAGGTCCTCTCAGATAGATGGAACAACTCACCATCTGTCAGTACCTAAATCTGTATAGTTAATACAGGAGTGTCCTCATGTGATTTCTCTGGAATTGATACCTAACTTTTAAATTATTAAGTTTACGTGAAAATAATTTGAGGCAGTTCTTCCAAAATCTAATTTGAACTCTCTTTGTTCTAAACTCTTCATTCAAAACTGACATTTTCAAGCCAAGTGTTCAGTTACTTACGTCTCGTCACTTCTAAACTTTATCTGGTCAATAAAAACTCCCAGTGATAGTCTCTCACAATGTTTTCCTGCTGAACCATAATATCTGCTGGTGAGCCTACTTCAGAAATGGCTAATGAGTTTTAACACTGCAGAAAATGGGATAGGTTAGTCGCAAGTTGCTTTATAGCTAAAAGCACTCAGCGAAACATGCAACTGAGAGAAGAATCTTGACTAGGTTATTGCCAGTGAGTGTTGAAAATCCCACCTTATGGATAGGCAAAATAAGTCAAGGAAAAAAATATTTCATACGAAACTCCAAGGAACTCACAGGAAACAATTAAAAAATTACCGTGATGGTGAATGAACAGGTTTTGGCTGCCTTTCTCATGAACTCAAGAAATATGAAAGAAGAATATGTACTAAGAAAAGGTAAACAGAGAAAAACCCAGGTTGAAACACCCAGAGAGGTGAGGGGCAATTTCCCAGTGGTGATGCATATTAGGTTGTGGCGTGGCCTCTGAAGAAAGAAGAGACAGAAAGACAGAAGGACAGAAAGAAGGGGTGTCATTCTTTTTATCAAATTCTTCTTGATTTCAGTTAACAAAACAGCTTTCATACACAACTTGTTTTTCCCTGAGGCCTAGGAGTAATACAAGTCACAGGAAGAAATTTTTAATAAAAAACCCAATTATTTTTATTATGTTATTTTCTTAGGTTTAAAGTCCACATGTAAAAAGACTGCAAAGTTACATCCCTGCTGGTAGGGAACACACATTTTGTAATGGTACCTACTATAACAGAGATTTTAAGCCATTTCTGAACACATACGAATACTGTAAATGCAAGTCTGCCAGGGACATGAAGAGGACCCTTCTTTGATACAATCTCACTTACCCTTGTGTCTTCCCTGACAGATGTATGATTGCGCCTGCCAGAAATTCCCTGCACTGGGGACCCCACACCACCCCCAGGCCGTAAACTCCAGCACCTTTATTGCTAGGAAATATACTTTAGTGAGTAGAAGAAAGTTCATGTAACCTCAGTAGGCTTTGCTTAAGAAAGAAATAGTAAATAAATAAACAAAATATGTAATCTGCTCATGTATTTCTGAATATTCAGCATCAGTTCATGTCTTTAAATCATGGAACTCTGTGGAGATTCTATCTGGAAAGCTGGTAAAGGTCTGCAATGATCCTTGTGGACCTGATTTTTTTTTTTAAATAGATTCTGTTAATTTCTGACCTCTTCCTGAGTTTTCCAGTTGAGGAAAATAAAATAAACTTCCCTACAACAATGTGGCTCTTTAACCAGGGTTGTTAGGAAGCTGCACATGTAAGAACAGAGAGAACACTTGGGACAGTGTGTAAATCAATGCGACATCCCTCTACAAGCTCCCCTGCAGTGATGGAAATGGGCAGAAAAGGCCTTTCATGTCCAGGTTTTCTTTTTTTTCCCCCTCTGTGATGAAACCCGTCCTTCACTTTTACGAGCCAGCTTAATGGAAACTGTCAGGCCAGTCTGACCCGACAGCAATTTGTTTCTGAAGTTTAGGACACAGGAGGGATCTGGCTTGGGAGGAGTGATGCAAAAGGCACACTGACAGCACGTTACACTGTCTGCATCCCTTGCAGGCAGGAACACGTGTGTAATTGTACCAGATGCCAGAGCAGATATCAGGATGAACAGGAATGCATGAAACAGACTGGGTGGAAAAAAAAAGTTTTGTTTTGTTTTGTTTTGCTGGCATTGTTTTTTTCTTCTTTTTTTTTGTAAGTGCGTAAGGGCTTCATTGTTTTCTCGCTAACTGCTCTGCAGACAAGTAATAGACTATGTTGAGTTCCTGACAATATCAATACCATGTTACAGACAGTAGATACAACACCGTAAATCCAAAAAGTTTCTGAGCACAAAAAAACACAGAGAAAAAAAAGCTTTTTTAAAAGTAAATATATTGACAGAAATCTTCTCCAGAAATAGTTTTGTTTCTTGTTTCTCAACGTCACTTTCTATCAGTGAAACCACCTGACAAGCTTTCTAACAGAAAATGATTGTCTTGCTCTGCATCCATCAGCTGTAGACGTCCAAAAGTTGAGCTTTCTGGTTTGAGTCAGTTGTCTTCTTTAATGAGACAGACATATCCCATGGGAGACAAATCCCACCCAGGTGACATGACATACCTATCTTAGAAGAGTTTCAGTTGCCTTGTGGAAGTGCCTGAGAGCAGCAAACACCAGGAAAAATGAATCGCACCCTTCCAGCTCCATACTTTGTTGTATGTTTTCCCAGTAATGACAGCACCATCAGTTTTCACAGTGGAAGAAACAGCTGTAGTGGGAAGGCATAGGATTTACGTTGCCAGAGTATCTAGCAGGTCTGGATGTGGATCAGGACCTAGCTTATAGCAGGAGCTATGCAAATGCCAAGACCAGAGGAAGCCCTCTTCTTCCTCTTTCAGATCTCAGCACAAGTCTCTACAGCTCATGTAGTGAGCTTGAAATTCACACATCTGTCTTTGGCCCTATATCCCCTGTAAAGCTACATATTTGTGCTCTGTAATTCCCCTGCGCCACAACCTTGCATGTCAGCCACTGCGAGTCATCAGTTGCATCCAGCTGACACAAAGGGGCCACAGAGGCATACAGAGGATGAACCTACATGTGGACACTGCCTTACAGGTTGACATACTTGAAGGAGGCTCTTTAGAAAACACACACATCAGCTGCAGCTCTACTTGAGAAACGTAAGTCTGGCTACAGTCTTTTTTACCCTGGTGTGGATGAGCAACTAATTTCAGAGGCTTGAGGAAGACTCGGGCTATAGCTGCATCCCATGGTGCAGCTCGGTAAGCTTCTTGCAACATTTTTTCCTCTTGTTTTTTCCTGGGAAAAAAGCTAAGCACTTTATCAACAGACAAAATACAGCAGACCCCTCTGTACACGGGTCACAGGCACCTTCCCTCATTTCACCCCTCCATGTCCATCTCAGAGCATGCTGGGGCCACCAGGTCCAGCTCAAAGTTTCAAGTACACTGTCCAAACTTTCCTCATGGCAGGACAGGCTTCTTTTACAGTGTCACCTGACAAGACCACAAAATTGGTCACCACCAGATGATTCACCAGACAGCACAGTCTTCTCAGCCCAATGTTCAAAGGCTGAGGTTAAGGACAGCAAATGACAGAATGACCAGTCACCTTGTTATTTTATGAACTAGATGCAACATCCCTTTTTTTCCAGGTTGGATACAAATGATAAGTCTTTTTGGAGGATGGTCAAGACATTCCACCTTCCACAGCCAATGGCACTGGGAAGATTTTATGTGTGGCACTACATCTAGTTTGAGTCGTCAGGCGTTTGCATGCAGCTAAACTGAAGGAACGAAGAAGGCGGTAGTCAGAGCCCAGAGTGAAACTCAAGCTCCAGCCTCTAGAGCCACCGTGGTACACTTTATCCAAACCACAACATCCTACTGACAAATATTTCAAAAAGTCCCCAAAGCTTTAAACATCGAACACATTTTGTCACATGGACAGACACACAGAGTAATTGGTAAGGTTACAGACATCACTAATTGTGAAGGGAGGTGTTAGTGTTTAAACAGGATGGAAATTTCATGAATTACCAATTTTTATGTTGACATCAACAGATATTCAAGGCCTGAGCAAGTTTGTGGTGTTTCCTACAACTCAGAAAGGCAGGACTGCGCCGTAATGGATATGCCAGAGTCTTGTCAGTGTGGCTGCTGGCAGCAGCAGGCCTTGTGATTACCAAGCTCTAAAATTTCCACACAGTCTGTGATACATCCTATGACCAGACAGGGACTCCCTGCATGTCCTGTCTTTGACATTGCAGGCAGGACAGGTCTGCTGGTAAGCAGCTGTGACTCTTGGGTGCCTCTCTCTATCTAAGAATGGGCTACTTTTGTTGTATAGTTTGCTCTGCGCTAGGGATATGTACTGTTGTGTCCAATATATCCATAAATAACTTCTAAAAGGAAAAAAAAGAAAAAGAGCCGAGTGCTGTTTTTGCTTTATAATGTAGTTCATGTGGCTTTTCTGCTCCCTGTGCAGCTGGATGTGGTGGCCAAAAGAAATAGGAGCCCAGCGCCTCTTCACAAAACTTTCAGGCAGGAATACATTCTGTCTTATACAACACCACCACCTCCCCTCCAAAAAATATATTTCTAATAAGCCTGGATCCTGATTGGCTGCAGGTAACCACAGAAGAGGAATCAGGACAATAATCCTGAAATCTGAAGCAAGGCTGACCATCCTATGTCAGCTGATTGCCTGTGGCCGAGGTCCTGTCTGCCCGTCCAAATCTTTGCTTCCTGATTAGCTTAGTAGTGGTAAGGTTTGCTGGACCTTTTACTGAGCTCTGTATTGGGACGGTAGTTTTAGAACAGTGTTATTTATATGAATGCAGCCGGCAGTGAGAGGGAGAATTTCTCAGTGGAGAAAACTTGTACCCAGAGCGTGCAACAAGGACTCTGGTACTGCCTCACTTGGACAGCTTGTGCCCAATGTGGGCTCAAAGCCAAAATTTGTCTTTGACTTTATTTTTTTTCTCTCAAAGCCCACAGGAAAATATCTGTTTCTTTTACACCTTCTTAGTGTATTTGTCTTGAGATTTACAGCTTTGCTGCTGCTGTTCAGTCTGTTTCAAGAGTTTTGAGGCTTCTGCAGTTTTTTTGATGTCCAAACTCTCTGGCTGTCCATGCTGTCTGTATATCAGATCTTGTTTAGCTTCAGTCTGGCATGAACCTAGGAAAAAAGACTAGCAAAGATCATGGACGATCAGAGTATGTTATACATCCTGCTTCTATAAGCTTTCTGAACATACATAATTCAGTTGACTCTTCTGAAAAATGTTAGTAAAGTTAACCAAGGCTTGTTAGACAGAAAAAGTGTCCACGAGGCTTGCCTGTGTGCTATGGTTCATTGGAAAGGATTTTGCTTAAAGGCTGAATGTGTATATGGAAATGATGTAAAACTCATGGAAATGACAAACAAATAGATATCACGAGGTAGAAAATGAAATGTTATGGATTGGTGCAATAGGCAGTGGTCTCACTACTTCAGCTTTGATCAAGATCCTGCTCTAAATCAGACCATGGACCTGGGACAAGGAGACAAAAACGCAATGCTTCTGAGGAGCCGCAGATAATGGTGCAAACAATCTCTTTTCCATAAATATTTCTGCCCTGAGATGCTGCCCTTTGAGGATGTCGGTAGGGAGTTATACTTGAAAGGAAGACGTGGCTGCTGTTGTGATTGTCATCTGGAACAGGCTGTATCGAGCTACAGACCTTCAGAGAGTGCCAGATTCTGCGTATGGGCTGGAAAATTACATGAATTTCCATATTCATTCATGGACAAGACACTCCTCTATGGTCCAGTTGATAAGTACATCCTCAGCATGAACAGTTGAAGTGGCTTTTTACTAGTAGTGCTGATATAATTGCAAAATCTATGCACAAGGTATTTATTGTGTCTGCTGTAGGACCTAATTTAATAGCAGACGAGGTAAAATCAACATTTGTTTGCTCCTGAGATAGAAGAAAAATCTTCATAGCAATTATTTTTTGATCCTTCTGTAACATACACCTGTTCACATCAGAAGGCTCTTTAATCCATCAGAGACTATAACACCAAAATACAAGAATTTGAAGTCAGGAGTTTTAGAGTGATAAGAAATCAGTGAGGATAATTTATTGTGGGAGGAGTTTTCATGGAGCTGTGACTTATCCTTTGTTTTCAACTCGGAACATGTAATATAGCAGATTTGTAGATTGTGTTCAGAATCTATCAATCAGGTAAAATTCCGTGGTCCAGTTAATGACGGAGGTCAGGTTGGTTTAGTATATCATAATAGTCTTTCCTGGCTTTGAATGCTATTAACCTACTAAACTGCTGAAAAAATTATTCTACGGAACAGCCTCACACACAGGATGGTCCTCAACTTTTGCTGGTCATGGAAACAGGCAAGTGAGTAAGTGTTTACTTTGCCTTCCCAATAATATATTGACAGTGGTTTCTTGCAGCCTGGAATGATTTTGGAAAGTCTTGCTGCTTGTGTATAGGAGTTATAGAAAAGAATCGCTCCTAACTTTGTTCAAGTCTTCTTCTAACTTTGAGTTTTGGGTAACATTCACTACTTTGGGGAGGGTAATCTGCAGTGTTAGGAAAGGCTGCTCCATAGCTAAATTGAACAAAAAGTACCTGAAGTTTGCCAACATTTCCTTTAGGTAGTAAAACAAAAAAGAAAATAAAACAAAAAGGAAAATAAACGAAAGAGAGAAAGAATTAGAGCAACGTGGTTTAGGTGGGCTTTTCTCACAATTTGGCCTCAATTAATTTGTTCCTTCTCCGAAAGAGGATGGGGAACACAAGAAGTTGTACTGGTACCACTGGGACTTTAAATCAAGGACAGTCTTAACTGCTCAATTCTGATCATCCATCTTTCTCCACACACCCTCAGAAACCTTAATCTGTAGTTTGTCTTTTTTTATTTTTTATCCAAGATTGGTTCAGTTCTTCTCCCCCAGCCCACACCACCTTCAGTAACACTGCAAGACAACTTGCTAATGCTGAAATACAGTAGTATAAAAGCTGCTACTGTTCTCTGGATGAGTTGGAGTTGCAGATTTTACTTGGCAAGTTCTGAGACAATATTTGGAGGTTGTTGATTCAGAACTGTTAACTGTATTAATCATGTAACAAACATGCGCAGAGACTGCCAGGCCTAATAAATCTTAGGAGCGTGCAACCTCCCATCATAAACACATTCAGAAACACTTAAGCAATCCCTGAGCCTGGAATATGATCATTAGCTTGCTATCACACGCTTTAGTTTTACTGAATCAATCAATGGTAAATCAAGATGAGCGTGAGCTGAACTCTCCAACCCATTTTCCATCCCAAGAGGAAAGTGTAAGATAAATGTCTGCAGCCAGCTGTCTAGCATTGCAGCCTCCCAAGAAGCTGTTTTCACATTGTAATTATAATTATTGTTGAAGCTCTTCTACACACAAGATTAGCATTTTATTATGCTAAGTTCTGTACAAAATTTGTGATTCACAACAGGCCATCCCTGTCCTGAGAAACTCTGAGTCTCAGTAGTGAAGAAAGTACTGCTTTATTCAGTAGTCAGAGTAGGAGCTAAACACTATCAAATTAAAAAGTTTGCATAAGATTAGTAAAGAAGGCAATAGAGTCAACAATTAACAATTTTTTTTAAGTTTCTTTCTAGCTCTTTAGTCAAATCATCTAAGACTGTAGAAAATAACTCTCCTCTGGAAATATTAGCCTGATGGAAGGATACAAATACATAAGGAAGCTGTCTTTCTCAGATTTTAAAGCCAAAGTGGAATTAGATCATATAAACAGATCTCTTACTACTTTCACGTTATCATATTTCTCTCAAACACCCTTTCCATGAACAATGCTTTTAGTAAGACACACTACTTTAATTCTCATTACAACCCTAAAATGAAAACTGGTAGACACCAAGACATCCTTCACACCTGAAGCTATGAGTCAGATGGGTTATAAAAGGCCTGTTGACCTACCTTTCTAGGAAAACTATCTGCACCAAGTGCCTGCCCTTTCTGACTAGGGGAGCAACATCTTCCTGAGGATTTTTTTTTCCTGCTACCAAAGGCATTCCTCCAACTTCCCTAAATAATAATGACGAAAATGGCTTGGAAGATAGAGGCAAGTCGTGTTGAGAACATGTCTTAATTTAGTAGTATCTCTGTTAAGAATTGTCCGTCTGCTCTACAGTATGTTCTAGCTTAACTGGCATGCATCTCAGACAAAATCACAGACATCTGGATTAAGTCCATGAGAATTTTGCTCTTAGAAGCAGACACACACCTCTACCCACGAAATACCTGACATTGCTCCTTTCTGACCAACACTGAAAAAAGTTAAAGGTAAGAACTGTTTCAGTTAAATGTTTGGAGCTAGAAGAGGTGGATCTGGGAAAAAGTCTTTTCCAGGAATGGAAATTAAATTAACCCCTTTGTGACCATCCCGCCATGTAAAAGTCGGAGAGCAGATGTCATTCACAGGAAGGCTGTGTCAGCAGTTGCATTTCAACGCTTCGAGGTACCAATGCATAAGGACAAAAATATTAGCTAGACTCAACTGATTATATTTACCTACTCCATTTTCTCTTACCCTAGTTTCCCTTCCCTGAGCATAGGATTCATTTAAATGTTGAGTTGATCAGACTCTTACCACACTGTAAAATTAGGACGAACTTCATACCAGAAACATGATCAGAGACTCCATGAGCTGAACTCTAAAGATGCTATAGCTTTATCTGAATAGTCAGGCTTGATTCCTCAGGTAATAATTTCAGCAGTATCCCTGCTGAGTAAGATAAAAACATGGTACCCACAAAACATGGAGTCTATTTTTCATTACTATGCAAATAAAATGGATATGTCCAGAACATGAATTTGAATTGATATCCTTGACTAGGGTCAATAACTGTTGTAACAGCTCTATACCACCCACTGGTAGCATGTTGTTGGAAGAAAGAATTCAGTAGCATCTTTTATTCCTTGATTTCATTTTTTCCCCCATGTACACTGCATTTTTCATGGCCGGGAAGCATAACAGCTGTGAAGACTTGGAAGAAAAAACAGGAAAAGCTCAAAGACACCTGGCAAATATATGGCAGATCTAGAGAAACAACCCAAATCCCTGAATCCACCTCATTCCTCAGAATTTGGCCTTAAAGTAATTTAAAATGTCATATACAGACTTTTCATTGGCAAGATGGAATAAGTGGGACATAACAGTTTTAGTTTCTGCGATCACTGTATCTGTGCTAAATACTTTATTCAATATGGTTGTCTGTGAATCTGAAAAGGTCTTTGGATGAGGCTGCAGTAAACTGGCACCTCTGCACCAATAAGGGGAAAATAGAGTGAATGTAGTAAGTGAACAAAATGTGTCTTGTGTCCCTGACTGAGTCTGTTCTTCTACTGCTCAGTTCAGTGTTATCTTTGGGTGGTTTAAAGCCTTTGCCACAGGTCTATCTTTCTTTCCTTTTCCTCCCTTTCCCTCCTTTTTCCTCAGAGCACCTAACAGTTAAAAATAGTAAAAATACCCATCGCCATTTATTGTAAGTGCCCTCCTAAACATCCAATTATTCTTGTCAGTGGCTCACAGAGGTAAGTCAGATCAACCTTCAAGCAATGATGTCCACTGTATTAGACATCAGCATGCTGGCAATTAGACAGAACTGGCTTATGATTTACTTGCAAAACACATCCAGAGTTGCGATGATATTAAATTCAATTTCAAGAGCAGTCACACAGGAAAGGTTAAATGCACTCACATTTCTCCTTCTGTTCAGAAATAAGCCCTGTTATACAGAACAGTTTGCATAACTGACGTGATCTTTAGGTAAACCTACATCACATCAGTTGTAATATTAACCAGTACATGGCTGCTGGGGTTTTGGTTTTGTTTTGTTTTCTTTTCTTTTTCATACCTAGAAGCCTATAAAATCTTGAGCAGTATTTTTTTCCAGGGTCTTTGCTATAGAGTTGTCAGTTTAAACAGCAAAGTGTCCTGTGACAATCTTCCCTAGAAAGATCTCCAAAGGTCTGTTTTCCATAAAGCAAAGAACAGAGCTTCTTCTCCCCCCACTCCCTTTTATTTATTTTCCTATTTTTTATGTAAACCAGTCCATCCATCCTGCCAAGTCCAGAGTCACTTCTTGGCTAGAGGCTGGAACTTCTTCCTAGTCTCACATGAAGCAAGGCAAGTCAGAGAGGAGGTGGTGGGTGAGTTTGAGGTGGGGTTGTAACAAAAGAAAGGAAGAGTGAAGTGCACTTCCATAGCAGGCAAGGGAAAGATGGATTAATTCACTGTAACACACTGCAGTACAAAGTCAGCAGAACTTCAAAGGAAATGAGCCATAATTCAGGGGAAGTAAAAACAAGCAGCACTCTTCTCAAATCCCTCTCTCATCCTTTTTTTTTTTGCTCCTGCTTTCTAAAATTCCGTTGTAGTCAGAGAAATCACAGTGGCCAAATACATGGTGTTTTAATCTGTTAGTTTTATTTAACTATGTCTTCTGGGAGGAAAAAATGCTGTAGTTTTGAAAGATGAACACACTAAGCAGGAGGCTCACATGAGGGATTCCCTCCTTACACCCCCTCGGAGCGAAACTGGTGCCACAGCCATTTTCCCCTCCAAGAGTCCATGTGCCTGGTGCAGTTTGGGGACTTACAGATTGCTACCATAAAGTGGCAGAGAGCCTGCAATTCATGGAATGCACCGCCTGGCAGGGGTTGATCTGGTGTGAGCCACCTACCTCAACCTCCTTTAAAATTAATGAAGGGAAACAAATGACAGCAATTCCACCATAAATTCAACAAGTTGCTCTCTGGAAGTGCCATTTTCTCTCCAATAATTTTATCAAAGACCCTAGAATGACTGGCTATTGTTTAGGCATCTGTCAGAGCTCTGACATTTAAGTAAATTAATCCAAGGCAGAAAAGAAGCTCATCACAAGAACTGCCTTTTGCAGATCCTTGTGTCTTGTGTTCATTTGCATTTAGTGTTACAAATACAAGGAAACTACAAAACAGAACTAGGCAGCAAATGAGGCATTAACAGCTTTAAACATATTTACACCAACTTAGGATCAGAAAATCATAGAATTATTTATGTTGGAAAAGACACTTAAGATCATCAAGTTCAACCGTTCACCTAACACGGCCGAGTCCACCACTAAACCGTGTGCCTACATGCCACATCTACACGTCTTTCAGATACCTCCAGGGACAGTGACTCAATGACTTCCCTGGGCAGGCTGTTCCAATGCTTGACAGTCCTTTCAGTGAATCCTCAGTGTCTTTGCTGATCTGTCGGGTTCTTCTGGCTTGGGAAATATATTCAGGTGAACCTTCTAGAGAGCTCCCATCACATCCAGAGGGAACAGCTGACCTTCTCGTACAGAGCATGCTTCTCACTGAAGGTACATCAGAACAAGCCCACAAAGGAGAGGAGAGAAATACAAAGTGCTGTTATGTCTTTGCTACACTTGATTTCCCCTGCAGGGAGTTATTATTGCCAGATGGATGTTGAGTTATGTTATCCAGCAGATTGACTATACCTATGTTATTCCCAAAAGAAAAATAACCAAAGCCAGTTTGTTTTAGAAACTCTGTCAGCTCTAACAACAGATATGTACTAACCACTCCAGGTATAACAATTTTTGGTTTGGACAAGATGCTGAATTATTATTTGTTTGTACATATTCTGTTTGCACCCCTGACAGAAATAGGGAAATATTATAGTCACAAAATTCACTAAGTTTGTTGATGACATGTATATGTTCACTTGCCTAATTAAGGCTAAATGTGGAAATAACAGACACTTTGGCCAAATTTTTTTTTCTTTGGTAGTTTACTATGAAAGACTGCTCTATTTATTTTTCTTTCACAGCATTTAACCTAACCACAACACCTGTAAGTAAAAGCATCCTTGCTTCTCCTAATTCTTAAGCATCCTCATACTTCTCATCAACTTGAATAATACGCTCAGCAAAGCAGAGCTGATTTGTTTCCTGTGTATATAATTGCTTTCTTTCAGCAAGCCATAAAGCATTAGGTCACAGAAGCCTTGTAGAATTAAGGGAGCTCTGTGTTTGGAGACCATTGCAGAATCATCACATGCACCGGGAGGAATGAGAAAGGGATCAGACTTATGGGTGAAATATGGACACATGAAAATTAGTAAGCATAGAGCATATCCAGATGATATTATTTTTAACTAAGAAGCAACCAATTTGTGAGTTTTTTGTGACATGTTAAAAAGGGTTTTTTTAGGGCTGAATGGAAAGCGCTAAGGAAAGCTGGTGACTTCATATTTCTATTATCAGATAGGATCGCTCTGCAGTGGGGTTGTAGCTCAATCGTTGAAAGCACCTGAAAGGGATAAGAATATGGATGTAGCTGTCAATTGCAGAATGAATGTGATGCAGTCAACACAGGTAAGAAAAAGGAAAACTCACTTATAAGGCTGGATCATACTACAGACAGGGCACATTTAAGAGTAATGTGTCAAGCACAGATAAAATTGTACAAAATTCTTATTATTTAAAGCAACAAATATAAATCTGATCATGTCTGTTCAAAAAGATTACGTTCAGACTGTAATAACTGCAATAAAGATTGTAACAACAATCAGTGAAATTAATAGCCTACTACAGGTTAAGAAACTACAATACCTATTCTTGCTTAGTCTAGAAGTACCTGAGAGATGTAAACATTAGGAAGGCTGGAATCTGTGTATACTGAAAGATGTTGGTGGTACAATTGTACAAAGGAATTAATAAACATAACAAGTTTTAGGTCAGAAATGAGAAGAAGATTTACATAGACAAGAAAAGCAATGTTTTTTGGAAAGATTCCCGAAGTGGTAACAGAGGGGGCAAGAGTCCCCTATGGTCTTAAATGCAGAGAGGAATTGGAAGATTAAGCTGTTTGATATAGTTCGTAGTTGCATATAATGTCCTCAGATACCCTTTTTCAGTCTCTTGTGGTCATTGAGTCTGATCTCCAGATTAGCAAAAGGCATGGAGCCTTACCCAGTAAGCTTCTTGGGATGCTCGGTGATGTACAAACAAAGCACCTATAATCTTTTCTGTAAAATCACAAGACCAAAATAATGTCACCACTTGGTTTAAAAAGGCTTCTGACTGACTAGGTTAAGTTTGGATGAGTGTGAAAATGCACTGTAGGATCCCTGACCATCCTCTATCAGTAACGTGAGCTCAGGCCGCTTCTGCTGGAAGACAACAATTAGTGGCACTACCTCAAGCAAATTCCATTTTGAGACTGGCTTAGTTTTCTCCTACACTGTCAATTTACTATTCCTCTGTATGAATGCTTCACTCCTCTTCCTAAAACTAAACAAACGCCAACCAGTCCCTGGAATGAGAATTGCTAATCCTTGACACTATTGCAGATGTAATAGACAGGTGGCCAACCAGAAAAAAATCATGGCTGGAAAACAAAACAGCAGTTTTCAGTGTCTTATACTGCCAGACTACTATGGAACAGAGACCAACACCCAAATCAAACTTCAGTATGGAGAAATAGAATTTTCCCAAAGAGCTAGTCAGAGATGCTTTGTCTGGAGTGATTTGCAAATCTGAATAAGGATTTCAGGAGTTGGCTCCCAGGCTCAGGTTTTCCTGGTGTTAGGGGAACTCCAGTTCACACAAAAAGACAGGTCCATGGTCAGAGTTAGTGGGATCCTTCTTTTTTATTATTCTACTGTCTTTTTGTTCCTGTTATATTTAGAATCATAGAATGGTTTGGGTTGGAAGGGACCTTAAAGATCGTCTAGTATGATCTTTATGATACAACACATTTCATCAGTTGCATCTGATAACTATTTATCTTGTACTCCGAAGTGGTCATATGAAGGTAACATGAAGATTCTCCTGATAGCAACAGAGAATTAAAATGGAAATCCTTGGACATCTGTCAGTGCAACACAACATCATCCACCTTTTCCCCATTTAGCCTATTTTCCCTCGTTACGGTAAGAGGAGGTTCTTCTAGAAACTCACTCTGGTTATTAGGAAGATTTTCTTAACTTTCAGCCTACATTAACTTATGACCAGTTTAGACCGATTTATTATTATGCTTTCCTCTTCAATGTTCTAATTTACTCATGAACAAACCCCAGTCTGCCTCTCTGCAGCACTGGCAGATTACACAAGACAAAAATTCCTGTATCATTCAAGACACTTGCCTTTCCATTTCCAGGGAGTCCTGTTAGTCATTTTCTGCACTCCATTGCTAGTATGAACTGACTTTACCTTGCAGAAAGCCCTTAGGCTCACAACACATCCCAGCAAGGTCTTTGGTCTACTTAATGTGCAAGAAATTGAGGGCTTACATTTCTGGCCTCCAACTTGGAACTTGTGTGCTGTATGTCCAGTCTCTCCTAAACGTATCCAGCATGTGTAATATATCTATATGGAAACAGAGAACCAAAAGTTGCCTTGTCCCACAGAGGAAATGTTTCCCAGTAGAAGTGGAATAATGATCCCACTGTTTAGACACACCTTAGAAATATAACGAATAGAGATGACAGGCACAGTTTGGAAGTCTAGGAATATACTTGTCATCAAGAGATTAAAAATGGAAAAGACTTGGTTTACAAGCACCAGCAGAAAATCCATTTCCTATCATGTAATGGTGGCAGGCACTGCTGAGGTCAGGATGTGTTTTACCTTTGTAAGCAGTACACCAGTCCTACTTGGGTCTGTCCTGGAGCTATCGCTGTGTCCCAAACACTCCCTGACATGCTCTTTGAACCCAAGGAGCAAGGTTTACACTGCAGATTAGCTTTGCTTAACATTAACTCCCTTCCCCACCCAAAAATCTGACGTTTTCTCCTCTGATCCAGGAAATGAGAGGTCAGAGGACAATAACTCAGTTGGGCATGGGAGAGAGAGACTTATCCTGACAACCAGAGGCACCGGTGGGATGCTGCTGTCAGTGTCTCGACAACTGGAGTTCAAGTGGCTTCTTTTGAAACCTACAGGAGGCAGGTGCAAGAAGTCAACTTAGTTGTCAGTGTTTTTGGTATGACTACAAGAGAGGGCTTTACAGGATATTCATGACCTCATCCCTTATCCTGAAGCTTGTTTGCTCTGTATAATCTCTGTGAATGTTGAAGAGAAACTGGGAAATACCCAACTGTTCTTCCTCAGATCATAGTGAAAGTGCTGCCTGATCACTTTGTTCTGTCTTGGGATATTTCCTGGAAGAAGCAATCTTGTTTTATAACTTCATGGCCACGGTCCATCTCTATTCAGCAAGATTTTGAGTAGTTCTGGAATGATAAAGCCCATCCATATTGGCTGTTTTCTGTGCTGTGATTCACCAAGAATCATATCACTGCCAGACTAAAAAGCAACCAGAGAGGACCTGATTAAAGTGTGGCTATCCTTAATAAATTTAGTTGTCTGTTATGAGAAATGGAAATTAATTAGTGCTTATTGGTTTTGTGGGTGGTTTTTTCGGGCAAGTGAAACATAGGTTGCATATCCAGGAATCCTATATGGACTGGAAACAAGGGAATGGTTAAAAGCTGTAATAAAAACACTCCTCTCTCTACCTCCTAGACAGAGAAAGCATCCAAGAAACACACCCTCCTTCACAGAGCTCTTCCAGACACAGGCCCTTTGAGAATATTGTGCTCTCATGAGATACCAGGGGATCTTTCTGCTGCTGAAGAGTGGGAAACATTAGAATGAGTTTCCTGAAAAGGACATAGGGTTTCCATCAGTGGATGTCTTTATTAGAAAGTGAGATAAACATCTGTCAGTATTAATATAGGCATACTTGAACCTGGCTTACAGAGGTCCCCTCTGAACACAGAGTGATTCAATCACCGTTTACAGAATTCATGTGAACCTTAGTGCATCAGTTTCTACGGAGAGAGATTTCTTGGTCACTTAACAGCCAAAACATCATGTCCTGTCACAACACTGTAATCTCATTTTGGCTGGAAAACACCTGGAGAACACAGAAAGCCCAAGCAGTGAGAGGTTCTATGGCCCAGCTAGGCCTCTATTCACCCGAACCATGTAACACTAGGTACCAGAGGGTACCATTAGGATGGAAATACTATTTTCTGGGTAATGCTGGAAACCCCAGTCCTGGTCCTTGCAGACATAAAATTCCCAAAGACATCTTAATTTTTGATCAGCACAGTATTGACTGCATTGCAGCATAGGCAAGCATGTTTGAACCACTCTTTCACAAAAGGCTTGCCTAGTTTGTGTGTCATGAATCATGTTCAAGCATCCCTTTCAGCTACGGCCAGCAAGCCTTTTTGCTGTCAGAGTGAAATCACGGTGCTGCATCTCATTTTTCATCTTCAACTTTGAATGAACACTGAGGCAAACATAGGAATGATGAATTTTTTAGTGCTGTTGCATCATAGTGATATTCTGGTAATATTTATTAATATTAAGGAAATGACAACGAGCTCTAAAGCAATGTACTTGCTTCAGACATGATGATTGTGATATCTAATACAGTTTGATCTGAGAAACATCTGAAGTCAATCATAAATTTGAGCATAATGAGAGGACATAGGAGGTGCTGTGCATTTTCAGCAGTGCTGCCAGCCAAGTGATTTGCATTGTCTTCACTTGATCAAGCCTGGAGGGAACAACAGTTTGACCATGTTTGTTCAGCATTAATATATCCAATGTCATAACTAGTCCACAGAATTATAGACTGGTTTGGGTTGGAAGGGACCTTAAAAATCACCGAGTTCCAACCCCCTGCCATGGGTAGGGACATCTTCCACTAGACCAGGTTGCTCAAAGCCCCGTACAATGTGGCCTTGAACACAGCAACAAAAACAGAGGAGGTTGTCCTCCCTTTGCAGATATGACTCCAGAAAGGCTGAACGAAAATTAAACAAATCTCTTTTCGGTTTTCAGCTTCTGAGCTGCAATGCAATAAATGGTAAAATTATGATATCCAAAGTAGAGCCATCTTCTAGCACACCACCTTTCCTTTTATCACAGTTATTTGTTTAGAAGACAACTCAAGAGCCACCACCAGCTAAGCAATGTCTTCTACAGTACCTTCTTCAAAAAGCCTTTGTGGAGCTTCGTTGAAATGTTTCCACTCAAACTGCTTTCTGATAGAATATTAAGATTCTTGGCAAAAGAACTTTTTCATCCTTCAAAAAAGTGTTTGTTTTTCATGGCATATTTCAATATTTGCAGTAAAAGGAAACACCTAACAACTACAGATGTTTCCAAGGATAAAGCACAGTAGGACCTTGTGGGAATTGGGTTTTTGGTACCTCAAGTCCCCCTTCCTTGGTCTCGGCCAAATTTTTCAGTTAGACTACATCTCCCATGATGCTGCAGTGCCAGCAGTCTCACGATGTTCTCAGGGAGGTGAAACTATGAGGTATTTGCTGTCCAGGGAAATGAGTGGGTACAGAAAATATTGGTATTACAGTCCAATGAGAAACTGCTACACATTTTCCAAATGTGTATTTTCAGGCTTTGGCCAAAAGATTTTGTTTTTCAGCTGAATGTGCTTTTACGAAAAATCAGTGTTTTCTGTGGAAAAATCAACATCACATTCTAACCTGCTTGGTTTTGAACTACAAAAGCAAAATGAATCGCAGAGGAGCTATACCCAAAGGACTGGATTTTCAGCTGGTGTCAATTAACATTGTGAGCACTTGTTATGAGGGGAGCAATGCTGACTTAGAGGAGCTAAAGATTAAGCCAAAGTTTTCCAAAGTACTGTGTGTTCTCCAGACAAAAAGTAATACATATTTTCTCCTTAAACCCTGGCTCATGAAGAAGATGTGGAAGAATACACTGTTCTCCTTAGAAGAGTCTTTTTAAATATCCAGTTATTTCACTGTTCCCATTCTTCTGTGCTTAATGAATCTAATTTTTCAGAAGTGTTTGGTTACGATCAGTGTCATGTATAATCAGGAAAGAAACTGAGAATTTTGTTTTTAAATTCATGTTTACACAGTTTTGGTATTATGTTTAGTATCACTAGGCTCCTTCTTGCTTTTGAACCCTTTTCCATCTACTGCTTTCTGTAATTTTAGAGAATGCACATACAATTTCTGCCATGCTGTCCATAATACAGGAGGAGCTGCCTGCAAACATCTTTAAGTGCTCTGTATTGATCTTTCAAAGCCTCCTTTACAGCACTCGTCAACTTGAAGTTATACAAACAACTTGATGATATTTAGTTTTCTGATGTAATGGCTATTGTGCTACTCAACACAGTGGAATTTAGCTGATTAACCACAGGCATATGTCTATATTGTATGTATCTACATCTAAAACCATCTTCCAAGCTCTCTTTCTAGTCAAAGGAGAGAAATGGGCACTTTTGGGTGTGATTCAGCTGATCTTTTTTGAACACCTTTGAGATGAGATGTTCTGCAGCTTAAACTAATTTCACAGTGTTAATTACATCTCCGTGAAGTCTAAAGGGAGCCAAGGGTGACCAGATCAGCTGGAAGTGTTGGTTGGGGAAGATGCATCCCAACTGTAGTCTGACCTAGCTTTTTACAGAGACATGCAGCAATCCCACATCCTTGTCCCTCCACACAGCTGTAAGAATGTCTGTTCAGGTGCAAGTACTGCCAGTGGTGTAAAAAGTATGATTTGGGTGTTATTGCAAGACGTGTGCCACGTCCATCGTGTATGTGGATAAACATGCGCATTCCTAGCATAGGACTGGACTCCATTTTGTCATGGAGCTGGGGATGCGTAACTTCAGGTCCTGTGGCAGATGCATTTGTGGGCATGTGCTGAAGGACATACATAAAGAAGTGCCAGAAATCCAGCCAGAGCTGCAGGAATTGTTCTAGCAGGCCAAATTCAGCCCAGAGGACACAATGCCCACATGAACATTATCTCTGTTTCTCTTTCAGTGTATACCTCCTGCTTAGGCAATCCTTATCCACACCCTCTTCCAGGCTTCCTAATCAGTGTTAGAGAAACAGTCCACATTATTCTTGGTCACCTCAGGGCCATTTTTGATCAGATATCTTGATGAGAACAGGCATGACATAATTGTCTCCACAAAACCAAAATAATAATAGTGATGATAATAATTTATTATTATTTCTCTTTGTATGTTCACCTATTTTGGAGACTCGATATAGCTGAAAAGGGACATGTTTTCAATTAAACAAAATGGGATTTAAAATGAAAAGGCATTGACCTTAAAATTAGAGCAGAAGTTTTCATCTCAGAGGTCAGTTGTTCCTGGCAGTAGTGGCAAAGTACTATGAGTAAGTTGGTTTTAAAATTTAAGGCATTTAGAACAGCCATGTCAAACATATTTTTGCACACTTACACTTGCATATAGAAAAGGTTTTCCACATCTGGAGATAAGTAGCTTTATGCTGAAGGAGTGGGAAAAAAAGCATTCGAGCATGTGTGATACTTACCAAACTTCTCACCAAACCTTTGGATTTAAGATGCAGTTTCTGTTAGCTTGTACATCAAAGCTAGTTACATCTTCATGGATGTTCATACAGAGCTATAACCTGTGCAGTGGGTTATCAGTGATATTTCATAAAACTGCTTAGGAAAGGAAAACAAACTTTTTGAGTTAAACACTTTAAATTAAACCATTAAATTAATTTTTAAAATTAAATTAAATTCTGTAAACAGTTTAAACTTGGACATAAAATTAAGTCCATTCTGGACTTAATTT
>VZSC01011952.1:111326-142040 GCA_013398225.1 Steatornis caripensis
TTAAAGGAGCATAGAAAATTAAATCCATTAAAATACTGTTAAAAATAATGAAAATATTTTAATGTTTCAATTTTGAACCTAGAAATCTACTTTTAAATGTCTGAACTTTTAGTGGTGTATGGAAGTATTTTGAGCAGCTCTTCCAATTTTTTATGCCCTGAGTGGCAGTGTTTGCTGATAAATTACACATAATAAAGCGATCTCAATGTTGGAATGTTTTACTCACTCTCGCCTAATTTTTTAACATGCTCTTTATGGCATTTAACTCCTTTTGCTGTCTGTCACTCCTTGCCTTTGTCTGCAAATATTTGTAGACACCTACTCTAGCTCTGTGCTGGTAATCCTTTGGCTAGCTTAATTTCTTCACTTAGACAATTAAACTGTTCACAGCAGTCGAGGGAGAAATCTTTGGGAAACGTCCTCTTCATTTAATTTTACAACTGAGGTAATTTCACCCAGCTGGTTTTCTGGATTGTATTATAAAATACCTCCAGATAGTTCCACAGTTTACTAAGTGCATAGTGTGCTTTGAAGTTGGACTGTAATATATCAGCCTGACTCAATGGTATTTCATATTTCTTATTTTTGTGTTTGCCTTAGTGATTAATACGACTTTGCCTGTGAAATTGGCACTGTGGCAAACACCTTCTGCATCTCAACATCCAGCTGGCACTGTCATAACCCAACAATGAGGGTTGAGATGTTTTTTAGAACCACAGGAAGTTGAAAATCAACAGGAGTTTTAATGACAGGAGAAAAATAGTACCATTGCCTGCATTCTCTAAGCATGTCATCCTCTTTTACGAAAAGAACATGTGGTGTACTGCACAAAATTCTAGACATGTGGCATTGACTGTTGCTGTGACCTTTAATAAGAGATGCATTCATCAGCTATGCCTGGACTGTACCAGTCATATGAATGGCCTTCATATAACTTGAAGTAACCCCAAATTTTACAAGGCTCAGTTCTTTTGGAGTGGGAGTCAGCTGGGTTGCATTTGGGCAGCTTAAGTGGCACTAGACACTTACAGGTGTGCAAATAAATCAAGAACTTACAGTAAGGTAGAAAATCCAAGCTGATAGTGTTTCCTTCTACTCAAGGGAAGGTCATTAGGTCCTTTAGGAGAAAGTTTAACTGGAAAATATCAGTGGGGTGACTCATCTCCTGTAGATGAGATCTGTCCCTTTCCATTGACTTCAGAGAGAGCTCAGAAGGCACGCATAGAATAGATGTCCAGCTTTTAGACAACTAAACTCAGGCAAGATTGAGTCATGCTCTGGTTGGGCAAATTCTAAACAAGTTAAAATTATTAACAGTTTGGAAGAAGAACCGTACTTTACGGTACAGGAGCACAGCAGTATTAGCTTTGGGTTAGAAGAGGTCAGGATGGTATATCAGATTGTCTTTGTGGTGTAGTCAGTGTGTCTGTGTGTACAACGGTCTATGCATCTTGGCATTGCAGCAGCACTATCCTGAAACTTTTGCACAAAGGAAAATTTTTTTTCCAAAGTCTGGAGTACACTACCTAGTGAGCCCAGAAATTCAGTTTCACTGGCAGGCTGACTGTCTCTATTATGCAAATTAAAAGTAATAATACCTATTATATTAGGTATTCCAAATTAAGATGTGGGATTCAGCTCACAGATTAGGAAATCTGAATTTATATATAGACTAAGTTCTTTCTTGGCTGTAACAGGAGCTCATACCTTGGGCTCAATCAAACTCTGCATGCACAGGTGTGTAGCTCCTGTTGAGATGCCCAGGACATACCTCACGACCTCCAGTTGCTGCTCCAGAAGGATATAGTTCTCCTCTACCTCCTGTGTCACATCATTGAGTCCACTGGGGATGTTTCTGATACCTTAGGGTATTTCAAATGACATTAGACACCAAAGTGTGGACGACTCATCTGAGCACACAGAGCTCACACATAGACACCTATGTTGTTTGAAACTATGTGACTCAGTTCCCTAAAAGTGGGTGTTTCAAGTTGTTTCAGACACTGTATGTGAGATATTAGCATGAGACTATGACAGCACTCAGGAGACTTGCCCTTGGTGAGTGACACTTGAAATATTTATGAATATATCAAATAAAGTAAAGCTAGTCCCTTGCCTCTGACCCATCCAGTGGCAGTTTTGCCTGGGCCAGACCTCTAAAGTTAAGTCAATGGTTTCCTTGTGGTGATATTTGACACAGTAGGTGCTGTCTGGTTTGCCAGACATGCCAAAGAACCCACATACACAGTTACTAGAAGTCTTTCTGTCAACTTGTCTGGAATTTAAATAAAGGCTTATCGTAAAGAAGGTTGAAAAAATGAAAGAAATAGAGCCTGCTGTTAATTAGGTTTGCTCAGAACTACTGCCTTTTTTTATTGTTGGTGATTTTTGACATGATCCTTTTGTACAGATGCTGTTGTCTGCAATGGTTAGCACAAAGCCAAGTCTTAGATGCTTTGCAGGGTTTCTTCCAGCACCATGGGGGTCATCAGGTTACCTTTTTTCCTATTTAATTGTTAATAGCTAGTCATGATTCGCAGTCCTGTTGTCAGATGTGAAGGCTGATAAAGGGGCTGTGAGCAGAAGAATGCTATTTTTCATCACTTGTGTTGTTTAGCAAACGTGTTGCAACACAAGGCTGAAGTGTTCAACATCCAAACCCCAAAGCACTTCGCACTTCTAACCTCTTCCTTCTGCCTCTCATCTCCTTCAGGAACAGAAGGAGGTAATTTCCAAGGTCAACATGTCCCCTTTTATTGAGATATGCTTTTGAAAGAGAAAGAGGGAGAGACATACATTCATTTTGACCCGTGAATTCCAAGTTTAAAAGAACTCTGATGAATTACCCTCCCCCCATTTGAAAGGCTCATTTCTAACATACCTCAGGAATAGCCAGATCTGATAGGGAATATCATTCAGAATTCTTTCATGTAGCTCGTTTCCTAATCTCTTTGCTCCATCACTGGAAGGTTAATAAGAAAAACAACAAATGGGCATATTGCTGCAATCAAGCAAAAATCTCAGCTCTGTTTACATGGTTACATGGCTTTCATGTGAAGACGGCAAACAGACGGTTCCTTGAACAGAAAGACGCTTATATGTATACTTCTTTTGCCTTGGTGGGAAGTAATTTCATCCTCTATCTTGTGTGGCAGGGCCCAGAGGCCAACACTGGGATGAGATCTGTGTCAAGCCAGATGCTACAGAGATTCGTTGCAAGAAGCCCCAGAGAACTGATAACTAAAATTCATAGTTATATTCCTGTTTGACTGAAACCAGGGAACTTATGGCTAGGCTTCCTTTGGGTAAACAGGTGCATCCCATAGGAATGTCTCTACCCAAGCTACGGCTCTAATCATGCCTTATAGTCAAAGGAAAGAAATAGGCCCTTTGAAGTGACTTGCCAGAAAGCAGCAACCTCACCACAGATGATTTTCTGTGTAAACTCCTCAGATGGGAAGAAGAGGACCTGTGACCCTGTTGCTCATAGGGACTCCAGAGTTGGAGCGGCAACCTCCTGAATGAAAAAACAGGAGATCCTAGCCCTTGAACTAAAGTCTCTGGAACAGTAATAGTCTCCTGTTCTGCACAGACCAACCACAGAGTGGGATTTGATACAATCGTTCATCAGACCATAATTGTTGACAGGGTCATGATCACTAAAATGTTTGTGGTAAACAAGTTGAACATAAGCCAGAAATGTGTCCCTGTGACAGAGGAGATTCACAGCTGCATTATCAAGTATGCTGCCCACAGGTTAAAGGAGGTGGTATTTCTCCTCTATTCAGAAGTGGTGAGATGCATCTGGGGTACTGTGAACAGTGCTGGACTCCACAGGACAAGAGTGGAACGGAAATAGTGGAGCCAGTCCTGTGGAGACCATGAAGGTAGCTAAGGAATCAGAGCATCTCTCATACAAGGAGAGAATGAGAAAGCTGAGTTGTTTAGCGTGCAGAAGAGGAAATTTGTAAGGATCTTACCAATGCTTATAAATACCTTATTAGGGAGGAGAAGGGAAGACTGAGCCAGGGTTTTGTCAATGATGCCCAGAGACGGGGCAAGAGGTAACTGGCAAAAACTGAAATACAGAAAGCTCTGTTTAAACAGAGGAAAATTCTTTTTTTGCTGTGTGGGTAGCTGAACACTGGGATGGATTGCCCACAGAGATTGTGGAGTCTCCATTCCCACAGATATTCAAAACCTGACTGGACACAACTGTGAACATCCTTCTCCAGCTGGGTTGGACTAGATGATCTCCAGAGGCCCCTTGCAACTTCAGCAATATTCTGTAATAATGTACTGATGTATCCAGACCCATAAAAAGAAGGGCAGAGCCTACCTCAGGCCCAGGTAAAAGGTGTAATGCAAACAAAAGAAAGACCTAGAATAGCAGGAGAAAAATATGGGTCTCTATTTGGCAAACTTGCACGTTCTGGCCATTGACAGTGACTAGGAGTCTTACCCAGAGTGAGAGCCTGTTCTCTGTTTTGCTGTTAAAGATTGTACATCATGCTGCATGGACCAGGTTCCACAGTGCCGCACCTTTCTTTGCAGAAGGAAGATGTTTATTTGCAGCACTGAAGAACATATATTCCTTAGACCAAAGAAAACAAAAAATTTAAAAAAGGAGGTGGAAGCTAGAGCAGATAAATGCACCTTATATCTCACCCTGAAGGTAAGAAGACAAATTCTGGACAAAAGCCAAAGAGGAGGAAATTCCGATGTGAGAGGGAGGAGGAAGTCCTGGACAGAGAAAATACTGAGTTACTGGGACTCACGAAGTCTCAGGACAAAGGGAAAGATCTATTTTCTACTCCCTTATACAGCTGTTGCTGAGTTTCAACATTTCAGTTTTGACTTCGGATAAAGTTGATTTTTTATGGCCTCACAGCTGTTAGGAGGTTTTAAACAAGAGCAAAATAGGTATAAAATATCCCCCATGCCGCAACAACGGATCTAGGTATGCACTTTGCCAAGGTATCAATGACAGCATCAAATTATGCTCATAAATGTGAAAGATTTCATCCAAGTCATGTTGAAATCAACACAAAGGACTTCCTTGGACTTTGGAAAGATTTTGTCTGGCCTCAGAGGTGACAATTAAAACAGATAATGGACAGATTTCACTATGACTGCAGGAGTCACCAGAGAGCAGAATTGTAAATACATTGATAGCATCACCCTACATGTATAACCAGGAGCCAGCATGTGCCAGCAATGCAAGAAACTTACTGCTTACTCATCTTTTTCACTTGGTCCAAACTGGAAGGTCTGGGGCATGAATAGACTTCTCAACTATGAGACCCTGTCCATGTAAATTGAGTGTCCAACATGAGGGAAACATCTGGGCAGAACAGTAGCTATTTTTATCAGTCGTTTCTATCTGGTTTGTTCACACATTGCAAGATGACGGAGAATCAGTCTCTAGAATGCAGTCTCTGGAGCCAGGAGGTGGAAGTGTTTAGGCAGTCACTCAGTCTTGACTGTCTCAAAGCATTGCCTATTAGTGTTACCTTTTTGTTGCTGTCAGAATTGCCTGAAATAGGTTTAGTCCTCATTTTACTTCTGCAATACCAGTCAGGATACTGAAGCTGAAAAGAATGAGAGTAATTGTGTAAATCATTAGTCAGTGCTAAGGCTTTAGCTTTGACTTTTGAATGACAATTTGTAAAACATAACCTAATCCTTCTGACATTACAAGTTCCTATCCTTTTTTTTTTCTCCTTTTTTTTCCTTCTTCTTTTCTTTTTTGCAGGTGATTCTTGATTGAGTAACCCAGAACTATTCAGCTAATTGGTAATTTTCACTTGTATATACAGATACACACCCACGTGTACCTGGGTGAAATCTCATACCTGTATTTTTGCTCTTATATAAGATATGTTTACTTTTCTTGTTTGTTTTCAGAGTGGTTTTCCGTATTTATTATGTATTAATTGTAATGTATTAAGTTTATAACCTTGAGAGTGTGAATACATTGCCATTTGTTAGGCATTGGCAAGGCATTAAAACATCTGCTTTATAAGAAACACAGTGCTTTTCTGGAGCTTTTGTTCCATTAGACGGAATTACTTTGGGAAACTCTCCAGAAAGAAAGCTCTGGCTCAACATCTTCTAGCAACATTCTTGCCAGAGTCCTTGGTGCAAATTTGGCATCAGCAGTAGGTGAAGTTACGGCATTATTCTTTTCCTAGACCCTACAGAAACATCCAGATGACCCAGGGGAAAGCAGAAAATAGAGGGAGAAAAGTAAAGAAAAGAAATTGGAAGAGGATGGGGCTCCATCACTCATAGCATGCATAGCCTGCACATGTTTTCAGGCCAGAAGAAACCATCTTATTTCAACTTAATCTGAGCTGTAGGCAACATATCTCAAGTACTCACTCATAGCTGAAGGCTGATTGATTCCTTCAAGTGCAACTACAGAACAAGTATGACTAGAAAGTACCAGTGTTTAATAAATGAAGGATCTGTGCATATGGCAGCTCTCAGCAGAGGTCAAATGTGGGACTGAAGACTGAAAGCTAGATTTACCAGATCTGTACAAGGAGCAACTCCAGTCCTCTTCAACAGACTTTCAATCACAGAATCATGGGAAAGTTTATGTTGGAAGGGACCTCCAGCGGTCTCCTATCCAACTGCTTTTTCACAGGCTAACTCCTTTTCAAGGCTAACTGTAAAGCTAGAACAAAATCTGTTCAATTGTGAAAATGTCCAAGGATGGAGATTGTACAGTGCCTCTACAGAATTACAGGAAGGACACTAAGGAAGGACAAACCAGCTATAAAACCTGTACCAAAGGTGATAATGACACCAGCAGGCTCAGGGCTACAACTTCCAAGTGGCAATGTGCTGCAGTGAAAAAAAAAATATAAGCAGGTTACCATTGAACCAATGTCAAATAAAATACTTCCGGTCAGATCAGTGAATCCAAGTGAAACATTCCAGTTTCAAGGAATGCTGAAATATTTCATTTTTTGTAAAAAATGTTGAAGGAAAACATTTTGACAGATGCACTTCCATTTAGTTAAAAAAAGAACTAATCTTCTCATCCTAATTCAGAATGAAAACAGATATTGAAATCTTAGAATACCCCTCAGAATCCAAAATTGTAACTATTGTTCTGCATAAGGAATGTGTAAGGCCTGTGTGAAGCAGGAGATCAGTAAAGTAGGTCTTACCAGATCTTCTGAACCTTGAAAACTGTGCATCTATTATGCAGCCATGCACACTTAAATATATACACCATTGCATACAAATAACCATCTTATTACCCAAAACTTTGTGAAGGAACTTCCATTTATTAAAAAAAAACCCCAAACCCTAAATCAAATGTAGACTCTCTTTCCCAAAGGTAACTAGTTCATTTAAATAATTGCATAAAGAGAAGTAAAATCTCCCTTAAAAATCATATATCAATCCTTGGATCATTCTCCAACATTAGCTATTTTGGAGTTCACTCTTTCTGTAATGTTTCAAAGGCCCTAGCTGTGACTGGATATTTCCTGCCCCTTTTTGCTGGTTTTATGTCCCTTTGGAGTACAATAAGCACTGGCCTACAGTTCCCCGAGAGTTAAAGGCTGTCTTGGATATCTATGGAAGAGGTATAAGAAAATTGATCTGAGAGCCACTGCAGGAGGCAATAACTTCTTTTGATGACTGTTAAAGTCCTTGATGAATGGGCACAATGTTGGACAACAAACTTACAGTGCTCCTGGAGCCTTACCTGAGGAAGTGGGGGATCTTGTGCCATTTCTCTTGCTAGTATGTTTAAATTCACTGTGCAGACCCTTAACATCTGCCAAAAATGAAAACCTATATGGCAATGACAGTGCACAAAAAGTTGAAAGCCATTGTGTTGAACTAGCGCTATCTTCCTCACTTGCTTTGTCATCCAAGAGCTATAGAAAAGTATTTCAAGCCAGGTTTTGGAGGACTGCTGATAAACATCATGTACACAAGCAAGAGCATTCTGTGTGTGAAAATAGTTTAAAGTTGATATTACCCCTTGGTATGGCTAGTCTGTTTCTGCCATACTAGACTAGCCTGAGGGCTGCTGAAGTTCATGCAAAAAGTTTGCAGCTGTAAGGAGTCCTTAATTCCAGTTGGCTTCCTGCCCCTCAGAATCTAACGGGGAGTTACAAAGAGGTGAAGAAGGAACAGAGACAGGACTGGTCGATCTGTCACTGTCCAAGAGCCACCTAAAGAAAGAGAGGAGTAAATTCATTACTGGAGAAGCTATACTGTTGAGACTGGAAGATTTGAGGTAAATGCAAGTAGCAATAGAAGTAGAATGCTTTCTTTTACAGTGATGATTTAGAGGAACTCTCCTTTTTCATTTAGTTTATTTCAACAGCAAAATAAAAATGGCTCTTTAGCCTTTCAGAGGTACACATCAGCTACTGTGACATTTCTGAATGTGAGGTATTGCACAGAATACAAGTAGGAGTCTTATGTTAGTATTTAATCCTATTCACTAGAAAAAAAAATAGCCCCAACAATATTAGTCAACAAAGGAAGGAAAGGTTGTGTCTTACAATAGAAGAGAGATTTCTTTTCAAATACAGAAACCAGAGGACAGCTTTCAAAAATTATGCCTGGCACAACCAGCCAACAAAAGTAAAGAAGGTTGCAGAAAGATATCAACTGCCTTGAGATACAAGATATTTAGGAAACCAAGTGGATCCTGGAACATAATAGTTTGAAAAAAAATGCCTCAAGTTTGAAAATTTAAGCTATTGTGCAGTCTGCTCCAGCCTTGACACTTTGGTTATCCCTACAAGTGGCCAGGGAGAAAAGTGACAAGCTTCCTATAGGAACAGGCAGTCAAAGTTAAGCCTAGAAGGAAAATTCTATACTCTCTAGATGAGATTTGCCTATCTTCACTTATCAGAAATTAACCATGTAGATATAACTACTTTCGTCAAAAGCTTCTTAAGATTTTAAAGAAGTCACCCACTGAATGGTCATGTTTCTCTCCATTTATTATTAAACCTACAGCAGATAGAATTTGAAGCTATTAAATCATTAAGCGAGCAGAAATGTGGTGGAGAATAGCTCTTTTAAGGGAAATTGCCTTAAAAATTCAAGCAGTCTTTCATAACCTTATAAATAACTTGGAAAATTTGTACTCCAGTCCCACACCACCCAGTAACCAAAACACTTCAGCTTGGTACTCTGCTTTCTTGGTTTGGGGTTTTGTTTTGTTTTGTTTTTTCCTTATCATTACATTTTCAACATTTGGTTGGTGGGACTGATTCTAAATGCATTTGGTAGGGGAAAGCACCAATGCCAATCCACCAATGAAGAAATCCAGCACCAGCAAACCCAGACTGATCCTGACTTTTACAGGTACCACACTGAGGAGTTAAAGCATCTTCTCTATTGGCATATCTATTTTTTGGCAACTGTTCAGATGTGTTTGACTTTGTATGCTGTTTAGGACCCCGAAACAACCTCACTTAGTCACTTGGGTGAGCTAGAAAAGGCTTCCTTCAATAGCTTGTGAAGAAGATAAGCACTCACAGAAGCTCATTCTGTAAACCCGTTGCCTGTGGTCTCAATAAAAAAAACACAATCAGTGGTAAGCCAGGGATGGAACTACATTCTGAATTACAATCCTTTATTCCTCTCTGCTCCCCCTCATGCTTTGCTAAGCTAGATTTAACCTGAATCTATTTCTATTTCTATTATCTGTTCTATTTCTATTATCTATTTTTTTAACCTGAATCTATTTTTCGGTTCTATTTTTCCTTAAATTATTTGTAATACCCTCTAGAACAGATGTAAGTGGACCCAAGTCACAGCTTTAATCTACCAGTAGGCAAAAGATCATTCTCTCATGAGACAGGTACTAATGTGATCTCTTATAAGGTGTGGTTTTAATCTCAATTTTTTTTATCCTTTGAAGATTGATATATCACCATGATAGCAGACCTAGGAGACTCAACCAAAGGCATGTCAGGGTTGGAGGAAAAGATGTGCGAATACCCTCAAGGTCAAGGATAAGGGATCTGTCTTAACAGCCACACCACATTGCTCCTAGCTCAAGTAGTAGCAGCCAGTCAGTTTGCAGCTGGAAAAGCAAAGTGCCATCAACAACATTTACATAGTTCACACACACGCCTGCACTGATTAGGTGTGAAATAGGGATGGGAAATTGCTTTTAAGTGTCCAGCATTCTTGGCTCCAACTAGAGCCATCCAGGGCATTTTCATCTGTCTGCCATACCTAACTCCACAGAAACAGAAGAAAGGTAAAACAGAAAGAAAGCTCTGTGCTCCTATGGGATCATGGGCAATTTGAGGTGGTGTTCTGGAGCCTTCTTTCTACAGCTAGAAAATATTGAAGGAATTCTGGAAAAGGGATATTGAAAGCACTGGGGCAACAGTCTTGTAAAGTGCATATTCAAACGGTTTTTCACTTTTGTTTTCTTTTTGTCTTACACCTACACTTGACTTGACTATGTATTTGTCTTTTACTGTTTAGACTGATAAAGGGAAAGGGAGGAGATCAAATCTAGAGTTTTCTGCCACCTATGAATCAGAATGAAATGGGGCATAGAGGGAGCCTTGTGACAATTCGCACCCCAGGCATGACTAGGAAATTTAGGAGCTCCCAATGGAGCTGTTGTATATGAGTGTCTGTGTGTGTGTTACTTGGGAAAGCAGATAAGGTTGTGTTAGTAGTTGATGAGATATAGTAAGAACTTACCTTCTGCAGACACAAGAGCTCCCCTCTTGTGAGACGCAGATGTCACAGGTCCTGACTGGCACTTTGGGTGAAGTACATACTGTCACAGAGAGCTACAGCATGTAGGAAAAAGGTCTTCTGGTTTCAACATTTTCCCTGGTCCCACCAAGAAGACAATAGGGCTCATGGCCTGTTCTCACCAAAGTGTAGAAGAGCTAAGTCCTCACACTGTTGGCATCCAAACTTGGGAGTTTATTACTATATGGATAGCTTCAAAAACATCCCTGTGATGACTTGTCTGCTGTTGTGTTTCTCCATGTCCTCCACATCCTCACTGGGAGGAGCAGATCGTGCCCAGGCTGAGCTCCATCACAGGATGTCTCAGAGCAGGAAAAGGATCCATAAACCATGTCTTCAACCTGAAATAATATATCAGGCTCCAGCAACTGCTCACACATAGCTTCTGCCCTTAGATAAGTCAAAGATATGTTTTGTGCCTTGAAAAAGAGGCTGCCCAGGCAGTCATTGCAGATTGGGTAAGATGATGGAGGAATATATTTGGCTGGGCAGGGTCAACAGAGACTTCATAAACATAGGACTTTAAGGGTGACCCTGCATTGGTAGTGTACTGCATGGCTGTGTACAAGGTAGACTTCATTTCTTGGTCTTTCAAGAAAAAAAGGATAAGCAGAATGTATAGAACAGTTGCCAGGAAGAGAAAGAAAGGCTTTCTCCTCTGTTGTCCTTTTTAAGCAGTGATGTTTATATCCGGTGACTTTCATACCCAGTGATGTTCAACAGGTATCACTAGGAGGGGACTAAGATCACAATTTCCCCTAACAAAAAGACTACCTCATGAACTAACCTAGAGCCTAATGTCATGAACACAAAGCAGTATGCTGCTGAACTTACGTGCTTCAACCTATTGAACTCATACCACATGTAATCAGGCCAAAGTAAACTATGAAATCAGAGTTGCTGTCTGCAACACCCAGTGAACAGGAATAGGTAGTTTCAGACCCTAGAAATTATTTTCTTCAACACTTCAAGACTGAAAGAACTAGCCTTCATTTAGGGTTATAAAATGAAGATTACATGCATGCACACATATAAAAGATTTATTTTTTATTTTCAGGGATAAAGAGTAAGTCATTCAGCCATCTATCCAGCCACTGTGGTTCTAGAGGGAAGAGCCAAAAAGGACTGGAAAGCAGATTTATCTTGTGTTACTGATGGTGGGTTGGACTGGCTGAAGAAAACTCACTCCCCTGTTAGTGTAAGGGGATGACTGCTGGTATGTTACCTCCCTGCTTGTTGGTCTGACTGTTTTCCAAACCTAATGCCAATGAGAAGACTGAGAGAAAGGTATTTCAGTCCTGTGAAGCTCATTGCTTCAGCTTAGATTAACTATGGCAGGTAGAGGTCTAGATGTGGAAACTCTGGACAAGGGGTCTACCTCCCATCTAGTTTCTCAGCTTCTGCATACAATTCTTTACAGATCATTTTCTAACACTCTATTCAGTCCACTTGCAGTGGTCTGGAGTGGTGAGACATTCTTGTTTCAGCAGGTAAACTACCCTAAACCTCATCATTTACATGGTTTAATTGGTATCCACTGTTGGCCATGAAGCATGGAGCTAGACCTCTGGGCTGGCGCCATTTGGGCATGATTCTCTCTATAGGAATTGTTTTTATTTTATTAATGAAAAAGGGAAGAAAAATCTCAATTTTGAAAGAGTTTTGGCTTTTGAAAACCACAATCTGTTGTTAAGAACAGAAAAACCTGTTTCTAGTTAAAAGTGGAAATGTTTTCCTGAAAGTGCCTTCTCAAAAGCCGTTAATTTTATTTTAATTTTTAGCAGAAATTAAAAAAAAAAATTAAGAGATTGTTGTGGGCCTGGTCATGTGAGAATCAGTGAAGGTGTTGTGTTTCAATTCAGGTTAGTATGAAGGTAAAGTTAAGTTAATGGGCTCCCACCAAATGTCCATCAGGACAGTAATCTGTTCTGGATCATGACCAGCATGATTCTTCACAAAACTGTGTAAGAAAACTTGAAGCGCGGACTGATCACAATCCCTGGGCTTCTGATGAGAAATAGCTTTCCAGAAGTATAGAGTAGTTGGGAGGAATCCTAAAAGGTACTTGATTTAATATAAAGCTGGCTCCAACCCACTTGGAAAGAGAAATCCAAAGTACATCGGCAATTGCTTCATGAAGTGCTGTTCAAAGACCAGGTATTCAAGGATACTCTGGAAATGGGAAAAGGGAGAGTGATCAAATACAAACACACAGAGCCAAATGATACTTGTCAAGAGAAATGAGGAAAGGAAAAAGCAGAAATAATATTGTTAGCCAGAGAGTTAATAAGTCATGAATGATGAAACAGATGAAGTTTCGCTTCCTATAGCACAAGGTCTCGTGGTTGGAATCTTCTGTGTCTACTAAAGCGTAACTTCAGATTAGAAGAAATGTCCTGAAATTTTGGATTTTGTATTCTCTCCTACCTCTGTAGACCCCTTAGTGCCTAATATGGGGGCAAGGTCACCTTTTGTTTTGGTAAGTTACTCATAGATTCTTTATTCCTTTCCTAACCATATTTTTTCATCATAACTGTAGGAACCTTAAAGCTCCCTGCTTTCTGTCAAATTTGACAGTAATTGATCAAAGGATTCAAAAAATATGTCAAGAGGAAGAGTACATAAACATTGCAGACAGTGTAGACATGACACAAACACTACTAGTGCCTAGAGAATCCTCATACAATAACATGGTCTTTATAGTAAAGTCCTGTAATAACAACTTTATGCTATACACCAGTACTCTTAATCATACACGGGATTTTGATTCTCAAACTAATNGGAGAATCCTCGTACAATAACATGGTCTTTATAGTAAAGTTCTGTAATAACAACTTTATGCTATACACCAGTACTCTTAATCATACATGGGATTTTGATTCTCAAACTAATTTTTTGGCCATCTGACAACAGCTATAAGAAAGCCAAAAGAGCAAAGATCTATGTGATTTGAGCAGTTTCTAAGTTCCCCAGCAGATTCCATCCAAAGGTTTTTGGCAGATAAATCCAGGTGTGTTTCTACCAGACGATGTCAGGACTATGCAGGCTGAGTGAGCTGAGAATTGACGTCAGTGTAAGTGCTTCAGCTCAAAATTCACCCAACACTGACCTGCCTTGCACTGCACAGTGTGGTCACAGTAGTGTTGCTCCGAGTTCTCCTGAGGGTTTCTTCAGTGCTCTCCTTGTACTAGGCAAACACATATCTGACTATAAACTATAAAACACACCAGACTTTTTTTAAAGAGAGACACATATCATCAAAACTCTACTACAGACTCTGTAAAGGAGCTTTGAAGCTGGTGCATGATCTTCATCTGGAATAACTATGCCAGGGCAAGGTTTTAGCATAGGAACTGTTCCCACAACCAGATATCCTTTTCCCAATGCAGCTTGTTTGGTGTGGGAACTAACAGCTGATCTTTATAGTGGCACTTCCCTAACAATGACACCTCCACGCTGTGAAAATGTTCTTAGTAGAACTGCTAATATAGATGTTACTTTAGCTGCTTGGACCCTAATAGGTTTGGCTGGGTCGTGGTGCTAAGAAACTTTACTGACTCCGAGGCTGCTCTAGCTCTACATGCATTTCTGACAAGCAAAGATATTACATATAGTTGCAACAACAGGATTGCTGTATTAATGGAGACGTTCAATGTGGTTTTTGCCTCAGTCTTTAGTAATACTAATACACCTTGGGCTGCCTGGTCCCCTGAGTTGGAGGACTGTGAGGGTGGGAAATGACTTTCCACATGTGGAAACCAAAATTGTAAGGGACCAGCTGTGTTTGTTGAATGTTCACGAGTCCATGGGGCCTAATAGGATTCATCCCGCAGTACTGAAGGAACTGGCGGATGTTATTGCGAGACCCTTCTCGATCATCTACCAGAGGTCTTGGGAGTCTGAAGAGGTCCCTGCTGACTAGAAGTTAGACAGTGTTATTCTAATTTACAGGAAGGGTGTGAGGGAAGACCCAGGAAACTACAGACTTGTTAGTCTAACCTCAGTTCCTGTAAAACTTATGGAGAATATTATACTGGGGACTACTGAAAGGCGTTTAAAGAATAATGCAATCATCAGGCACAGTCAACATGGATTTACAGAGAGAAAGTCCTGTTTAACTAATCTGACATCCGTCTATGATAAGGTTGCCCACTTAGTGGGTGAAGGGAAAGTTGTAGATGTAGTTTTTCTGGGTTTTAGTAAGGCTTTTGATATTGTCCTTCGCAGCATCGTTCTGGACAACTTGTGCAACTGTGGGATGGACGGGTTCACGATGCACTGGGTGAAGAACCGCCTAAAGGTCAGAGCTCAAAGGGTTGTGGTGATAGATGCCCTTAATAACATGCTTTACCTTGGTCGGCCCTGAGTTGATCGGGCAGTTGGACTAGATGATCACTGTAGGTCCCTTCCAACTGAAACACTCCTATTCTATTCTATTCTATTCTATTCTATTNAAAGGAACTGGCGGATGTTATTGCGAGACCCTTCTTGATCATCTACCAGAGGTCTTGGGTGTCTGAAGAGGTCCCTGCTGACTAGAAGTTAGACAGTGTTATTCTAATTTACAGGAAGGGTGTGAGGGAAGACCCAGGAAACTACAGACTTGTTAGTCTAACCTCAGTTCCTGTAAAACTTATGGAGAATATTATACTGGGGACTACTGAAAGGCGTTTAAAGAATAATGCAATCATCAGGCACAGTCAACATGGATTTACAGAGAGAAAGTCCTGTTTAACTAATCTGACATCCGTCTATGATAAGGTTGCCCACTTAGTGGGTGAAGGGAAAGTTGTAGATGTAGTTTTTCTGGGTTTTAGTAAGGCTTTTGATATTGTCCTTCGCAGCATCGTTCTGGACAACTTGTGCAACTGTGGGATGGACGGGTTCACGATGCACTGGGTGAAGAACCGCCTAAAGGTCAGAGCTCAAAGGGTTGTGGTGATAGATGCCCTTAATAACATGCTTTACCTTGGTCGGCCCTGAGTTGATCGGGCAGTTGGACTAGATGATCACTGTAGGTCCCTTCCAACTGAAACACTCCTATTCTATTCTATTCTATTCTATTCTATTCTATTCTATTCTATTCTATTCATTTCCACTTTATTATGCTGTGCTCTGGTTCTTAGCCTGTTAATAAGAATTTTACTATGCCTTTCTGGTGTAATAATCATGCTATTAAGTGATGCAAGAATTTAAATTTTTCATCTTTATCTTGGAACTATCGTAAAAAGGAAGATGAATCTTTCTTGTGCTATACTTCAAGAGAAGACACTGAAATTCAGAGCACTCCTGGGAGCTGCTACCTTACAGACCAGACAAACTGAATCTGTCTCCTCTAGAAGACTTGGTACTTCTAGGAAAGACTACAGGTCCCTGCCTGCCTTACACCTCTCATCAGGCAATATTACAAGAGCAGATGAGATCAATGAAGGCTGTCACTGTGGGTCAGGCTGGAGGTGCACCCAGAACATTCCCCAGAGCATGCGAAAAAGCTTAGACAAAGCTGAGCCTGAAGCAATCGCAGTTTGGTCAACTTAAGCCTTGACTCAAAGGCATTTATGTTGACAGGCAGTCCAGCAAATTTGGCTTTGAACCCAGCTTTGAATCCACTCCTGAATAACTGTGTCATTGCAGCTGTTATTTCCTAGGTCATGAGCTGATATTCTATGTGTCTTTATATATATACACATATATATTTATGCTGACCACAGCATGCAAAGCTCGAAAGAAACTTTGGTAACTAGTCCAGCAATGTAATGAAACTGATGCATGTTCTGGGATCTTGCCATGGTTTTGTGTGTTTGCTTAATTGTTTTTTTCCATCAATATTTCCTTGCATAGGTAAAATTTGTAATTGTGTTAGTGTAGTTCCTTGTTGAATTAAGACTCCAGAAAGTGAATTGTATCCAGATTTCTGGGTATGATTTCTTTTTCTATTCCCAGTCACTAAGTTTCTTCTGCTGGCTTTCCAAGGTGGTAGACTTTAAGGAAGGTCCCAGTGGTAATGGAATATAGGAGCAATGCAGGGAAAACACAGTGAAATGCTCTGTGATAGTGGTCTTAATTTTCTGTTTTATAGATCCCTCAAGATTTTCATGTGGAGTTAACCTCCTCCATCCTTTAGTGAACTTAAACCTCTTTCGGACGTTTTTGATATGATTCGTTAGTTGACTATTCCAGATCATAACCTATCACAGGTTTGCAAGTCACAGGTTGAAAATTCTAGCTTTGGAAAGCTTGAAACAGCCTTCTTGAGTTTAATCAAAGGCTCTTTGACTTCAGTCATGAGAGTCACTGACTCAGTGTGGGCTTTGGATCAGATTTTGTAAGGTCTGTAGCTTTTTACCAACTGCCCGTCCTCCATGTCCTGGTTCTCCCTCCTCTCTCTTGTGTTTGTTGTTCCTTCTTTTCACCCCAGCAGATGGTTTCCAGGCAACAAAGCAGGATCTTGCTTCACTTGGAGCCAGAGCCAAGCACTGCTGTTCTTACACTGATTAATACCAATGGGAGTGGCACCTCTGAACAATCACAAGCTGGGGAAGTGCCCTTCCTGCCCCTGTGCTCACTTCTCCCTAGGTAACCAAAAACAGTAAATAACAAAATAAATAAAGCAAAATAAAGCCCAGATAAACTACTAACACAGGAAAAGAGAGAAAGAGGGCCTTGGGTCTGTTCACATCGGCTTCCAGACTATCTTGATGAGCCTTTGTGGAAATGAAATTTAGGACGTGTATTTTTTCTGGCTGAGCCTTTAAGAGTGGGCATCTCCTTTGAGTCTCCCGTTGCTCACTATTTCTGCTTACTAACACCCTAGTCAGACCTCCTTTTTCAGTGTCATGTTTCTTTCAGCTACTAATGCTCTGCTTCTGGGTGGGATTTCTTTGCCTGATACCAGGGATCTGGGTTCCAGCAGAGCAAGGCCTCCTCCATATCTTTTGGGACCATTAAATATGCTGTAAAAGAACAATAGTGTATATGCCAATAGAAGCACATGTATTTATTACTCAAGCTATTTCTATATGTTTTCATCAATATTTTATGTCTTCTAACTTTTTATCTACCTCCTACCTCCCCCAAGACTAGGGTTTCTTGCAACAAAACTGATCAACTTTTTCCACACCACTCATGGTCGATTGAAATAGAATCTGAAAAAAATAGAAAGTAAAAGATTGGTTGATCTTCGAAAAAATAATCTTTTGTTTCTTTAAACATCCAACTTTCTTTCTCTCAAAAGACTAGAGTTTGTTTTGCACATTTCTTTGTGTTGTAACTGAGAGATCTGCTTGTATCTGATCTCATGAAGTGGACTTATTCTTCCTGCAGCAGAACTATGAGCTTCTTTTCCTTTAGCTAAAGAGCCAACATATTCCCTCACAGAGGGAAAAGAGATTAACGCAATCATCCTTTCTGATCTCAGTGTATCTTCTGCCAATCTACTGGTGCTTTCCAGTAGTCCAGGGAAATTAATCATCACAACAGCAAAGTGGTCTTCGAGACAGCACCTCTCTCAACTTCTTCGAGTCACAGCTAGAACTGTATAAAGTCAAAGAGATCAAAGGTCTGCTAAACTGTCTACAGTCACCTAGGAAGTATGGGGGGAAAAAATATCACTTTTAAACTCAACAACACAACACAGAGCATTTGATTTGTATGTGTCTCACTATGCAGGACTTGAGAGTCTAAAGGACCAGGTATCCACTTCTGCTGAGCCAGGTGCATCCATCCTGCAGCATCATAAGGCTTAACTCATTTGTATAGACCATGGTTAAATTCATATCCAGTCACTGTTTATATACTAGGGGTGATAAGCAGAAACTGGAATTTAAATTCTATAGTAACTAAAACAATTTTTTGTTCATTTTAAAAGGAAGTTAGAAATTCCTTTTTAAATTATTTTGGAAGGATGAAAAAAGCTTATATCAGTATCTGAAAAAGCTTTGATATAGCATTTAAATGAACTTGAAAAACATTGTCAATCATCATTTTTATCGTTTATTGTACCAAACATAAAAATTTGTTTGACTAAAGGAGAAAATATTTATTTCAGACTTTTTCCGCCCTTTTCAAAAGAGAGAAACAAAGTTTAATCAGTTTAGTATGTTGCCCCAAGAAATTTCCTACAGAAGCATTTTGCGACTTTATTTTGAAATATTCCAATAATTACAGTTACAATCCTTGATCTGTTCTTCATAATACTTTCATATACTTCCATAATACTACATTTAAGTAAATATCCAGGTAAAGAGTGTAACTTGGGAAAGGCAAGACAGTTTTAAAATAGCATCACTAGAGATTTGCTAGCTCTCAGTATACCATTTGGAAAAGAACTCTGATGCCTTTTACTTTCTATACCCTTAATTTTCTTCCTTTTCCTCTCTTGCTGAAAATTAGTCTTGAATAAAATAAGGTTCTATGGAATGTATTATTTTCATTCAGTGATATTTTTTTCCTTTTTACAATGAACTAAAAAAAACCCCATAATATTTCCCACTGTATCATTCATATCTGCCCTCTTTTGTTATCAGAGGGTTAAAAAAAAAGTAAATTTTAAAACCCCCAGAACTTCACACCAAAACAGTATCTTTTTTTTTTTAAATACAATTAAAATTCTGACCATTTATAAATACAGTTTCCCAGTAAGTCGAATGTTTTATTTTGGGTGAAGCCTTGTCAGAAAGTCTCCACTGCTTTGCAAGTGGGGCAGAATACAGGAGTCTTGGCCACCTTCTCTTAAGGTCAAGAGGATCTTTCTGATTTCATTGGGCTTTAGTTCAAACCCCACAGCCTTCATCCGAAGCCTCTTGGAATTGGTAGAAAGAATCCTTGACTCTGATGGGTACTGGGTCACATCTTATATGAATGACTGAAAAACTCTTCCAGATGAGAATTTCAGCTCAGCACTGCCTGGGAAAACTATGTTTGCTGGAAAGTTGCTTTAGGGAAATCAAATAAGAAGAGAAATTACCAAGCTTCAATCAAAATTAAAATCACCCTTTAGAAAACAAAAAAATAAACCTTGCCATCTGTGACTCTCTCATTTTACACAACATTTTTATTAAAAGCAGCCGGGTGCTTCCTCTCCCTTTGACTAGTTTAAGCAAGAAGATGATGTTTATTTAACATTCATAATTTGTTTAGAGCTAGCAAACGAAATACCTTGTTGTGCATGAGTTATTAGCTCATTGCAGAATTGCTCTGTTTAAATGAGCCTTTGACGTTGATTCATCTAAGTATGTGTCTCCTAAATGAGAATCATATGCATGGTGAAACCAGACCTTGGCATTTCATCAGAGTGTGATTTGGGAACACAGGCTTGAAACTCTCCATGTTATTAAAAGAAAAGGAGGAGGGGGGAGAGATATTTTGCACTATTTTTAAAGAAACTTTTCGCTTGGTAGTGTGTTAGTGCTATAATGTAGTAGTGCCATAAGAAAGTTCCTGAATCACTGACATTTGGTGCTAATCATTTTTAGCCACTTGACTTGAAGAATCAGTACAGGAAACTGACTGCTAATACTGTGTATGAGAGGCCAAGGAAAGCATGTAAAAAGGAGTGTGTGAATTGGCCAAAGTCGGCTAGTGTCACTTCTACTTCTATATGAAAGCAGGACAAATTGTTTGGCTTTCCATTCAAATGGCTTCAGGCATCAGGCTTCAACTGTGAGCAAGTTTCTGAAAATTCCCAACATCGTACCTGCTTGCTTATACGCTCAGTGAAGATAATTGACACTTCCATGGCTCATTTTGCTCTGTGGGATTTCAAAAGCATTTTACAGACCATTGAGCCAAGTGCACTGGTGGACTACATCACCCTTGCATTAATGTGGAAGGCAAAGTAGCCATGATCCTGAATAACCTACCACACCACCCAGGTCAAGTGCTCCACTGGAGTGACTAAAGTTAATGAGCATGTAGCAAGAAACGTGATCCTTGATATACACAGTCACAATCAGCAGCTAAATGTGCAGAACTCTCTGGGGTGGGATAACACTTGTTTAGGTTTCGTCTTCCACCTCCAGGATGATTCCTTTATCAGCTTCTCTGCTCAATGTTTCTTTCTTCATCTGATCGGAGTCATTACTTCAGCTGCTCTTAAAAGTTTTCTTCTTTGAGATCTTGGCATTGATCTAAATCAGCATTTCCATAGGGACTTCCAGTCACCCCTACTTACGAAGAAAACAGCGGGACTCTTACAGGGGCTGCCTGTCTAGTGTTCTGGTAGAATAATACTGAGCTGCATGTGGCTTTTTAGGTTACGCACCTCCCCTCCTCATTCAGAGGTTTACTTATTGGTTTGGGTTTTTTTTATCCATTGTGACCTGCAACTAATTTGAATCAGTCCTGAGTTTTCCAAGACTCTTCTAGACTAGATCCCTGAGATAAAACGTACTCAGTTCTGGTCTTAGTTACATGAGGGTAAAATTCAAATGTTATGCCAGGAACGTAAGTAGAGTTACACTCAGCTTTGACCTGAATGCGCAGGGTGTTGTTTAGCTACACAAGGGTCAATTCTTAACTTTATCGCTCTGGTTTACAGTGAGGCTATCTGGAAGCAGATAAATTCTCTTCTTCCCTCACTTCTCCCTTCTGCTTCAGTGTTTCCTTGTAATTAGACCATTAAATCTCACCAAATGAGTTTAGGAAAAACAATAGCCCTGTCTCCGTTCTCAGGGATGAACTAAAATGAACCTGTTTCATTTTTCCAAAATGGGGAGAAAATAATTTTATTAATTTTTTTTCTTCACATTTTGTTGCATTTTAGGTCACAGATGACCTAAAATGATACAAGATACCTGTTTATTACACACCTCTCTTCACCAGCAAAGTTACATGGCAAGATAATTATGTGATTTTCTGAGTAGTGGCCTCACAAACTTGGCAAATACTCTCTCCATGCATGAGCTCAGAGCTGCTGTGTCTTCAGTGTTGTAACAGAGGAGATATTTCCACCTCCCCCTTCCCAAACTCTCCTTAATTCTTTGTTTTATTATTCCTTAGCTCAAGACTAAATAAAAATCACTGGTTTAAAGATTTTTTTTCCCCTTGTGCAATAATTGGAAGGACCAGCAGTCATCTCCCTGTTCCCCAAATCTCTATTCTTTTTTTTGAGAATTTGAATCTTAATTTTCCAGGTTGTTCAAACACAGTTATTTTAAATTACACAGGGAAACTGATTTGGCTTAAAGCATAGACTCTTGTTCATGTCTAGATGAGTGCACTTTATGGGTGTATTTCATTTGCCTAATCATAATTTTTTTTGTGTCATTTAGTCACTGTAGATCTTCCTGCTGCAAAACAACATGAATCTTCCGAAGACTCTGTGGCATATCTACATATGAGGACATCCAGAAAAGCTAAGGGCATCTAAAACAACATCAGATGTCTATGGGTGGCCTTGGGCATCCTACACTGCAGTATGGATATCTTCAGTCTGTAGTATATTCGTCTTTGTAAGACATAGATGTCTCAGTCCCATTGTAACTAATGGAGATCTATAACTCTAACAAGTAGCTCACAAACAGGCATCTAATGCCATTTGGAACCCTTCATAAGGTTGAAATCCAAATGGCCTTTAGGTGCTTCTCCAGAATGTTACTGTTGCATAATCCCATGAAACATCTATATATGGGTGGCTCAACTGACTCCTTATTAATGCAGCCAGTGGAGTTGGAAAAGTAATTCATCTGACTAGTATAAGATGGTGATGAGATGAATTACTCCTTGAGACATATTAGCTTTATTGACTAGAGGTGTGACTCAGTTGCCCAAACATGGAGGTCTCATGATATCTGAGACAGCTATCAGCACATAGTGTCTCACCCTTGATGTCTACTGACAGCCATGGACATGTGACAAATTTACTTGTAAGCACTAAACTTAAACTAAGCTACATTGAATGTGGTGCCATTCAACTGTCCCCAGTGGATGCAGAGTTATAAAGTCCTCTATGCTTTTGGTAAACCAAGGGGTAGATATAGGAACTTTGATACAGATCTTACCTTGAGTAAATAAACACTTGTGTTTCAGTCTAAAGGCAGCTTACTCCTGTAAAGTGGTAATCTTACTGGGCTCAAGTGGACTATCCACAACTTGAGGCATTCCTCTGGATCAGTGAGAGTCTCCACACATGGTCATGTACCATTTCACTGAGGAGAGCAAAGGCCAGCTCTGCGTTGTTAGATGTCTTTCAAAAGCACCCATGGAAATGCTGCGTGTCACTCAATTAAGATGGGGTTCTCCTTGCCTAACTTCTTTGATTACTGAACGTTTATATACCTAGTCTAAACTAGGAGTATAGACTCCCATTTTGCCAACAGAGAGACACAAACATCTGCAAAGAGCAACCTAGGGGTTTTTTTATAATTGCATAAGTAAGTGTCTCCTGGAGGTGATTGGGGGCTACCTATTGGAGATGTTTCACTGCTAGGTGGCTAAAGTTAAGTGAGAAGTATTTTACTCTACAGCTGCTTTGGAAACCCCCACTCTGACATTGCTGGATATAATTTTCCCAGCATCTTGTCTGGGGTAGTGGGAATCTGCTGCTTTCCTGTTGAGTCCCACCCTTTCAGTTTGGGGATGGTTTCACTCTTCATTAATTTTAAGGAAAGAGAAAGAAAGGTTGCTTTTATTTTTCTTTTTTTTAATGTTCTGTCACTCATCTCCCTGAATTTCCCCACTCTGTCAACAAAATCTTCGATATAATAACCAAACAGCAGGCAGGAATACAGATTTATGGTAGTAGTGTACTTGGCAAAAGCCCACTTCCTTGAATGTTCTCAAGAGCCGCATGGCTCCTACACTCCTCCAACCTCAATGTAAATAACAAATTTCTTTTGTTTGTTTTTTGTCATTTTCAAACCAGAAGACGATAACTAACAACAAATGGTGGTTTGTTTTCTGACGTAGTTATATTATTTATGTCCTGGCTGGGTCTACAACTTTCACCCCCTCCCCTTTTACTTCAAGAAAAGCCTCTGATGGCCATTAATTTGATGATGCATCTGGAAGAAACTTGCCAGCACTCATCTCCCAATAGATTGAGATAGACTGGAATGGGCTTGGGCCGTTTCCAGATGATTGGGTTTGTGGGTTTTCATACTGAGCCTTATTTCAACAAAAGAGTTGCGTTTTACATCTGTATAAAGACAGATTAATAAAAAGAGGGGGGAAAATCATAGTGAGAATAAACAGTCACCTTTTCACAAAAAAATAAATTTTTTTTACCCCTCTCAGTGGCTAATCAGCTGAGTCCAAACTTCATATATCGGCATTTGACAGGTTGCATTGGTATAGACAGGTGCCACTGAAGGCAGAGATTGAGAAGGTGCAAAATATAACAAAGTAAAAAAAAGCACAATACAGAGAAGTGGAGTGGATCATTCAACCCTCTCATGCACATAAATACCTAAACCTATGTCTCTTGCTTAACACATTGCATATATCCATTTAATTTTAAAAAACACCCTAGTATCTGGAGCATCAGCTATGGTACAATTCTTGAATCAGTGGTATTTTTTAGGCTTGTTTTAAGAAAACAAATAAACAAAATGTTGCACCATAGGAGTGGGATTCAGCATTTGGATTAACATGCATACATACAGCAGCTTAATCAAGTTTATGCCTTCTGGCTCAGCTTTCAGTCCTGATTTGTACTGGTGTCCCACAGGTCCAGTGCCATATCTATTACCCACACATGAATATTTCAGATCTCCTTCAGTACCTCGGATACCATTGAAGGTGTCTTCAGATAGAGGTCTCCATGTGACATGAATGACCAAGCTCCCATGGTAAAGGCAGTGGTGATCTAGACACAGGAGTCCGGAGAGCCGTTCATCTGGCCACCACTTCTGGACATCCTCTGAAGAGGGAGATGAATCTCTCTTTAGACTCCATTAACTAGATCTCCATTCGCACCTTTTATGATCATAAGAGAGAGACAGAGATTATCCTGAAGGTTAGTTTCTCTCACCTGTCTCAAATGTGTAGGAGTGAATTATACTCCACATATGATTGCTTCTTTTCACTTGATATGGAGGAATTTTATACAATATCTTTTATTACATAAATTGCTAAAGGTTGTGGGGAAAAAGAAATCACCTTTCAGGCACAGAAGCTCTGCTTCCAAACCTAAAGAGGAGATTATCTCCTCCCTTTCAGCCGGGAGCATGATGTGACCCAGTGTACTGTCACTAGAGAGATGAGGAAATAAGTAAAGTTAATACATGCACTGGTGAGTTAAGTGGCTAAAGCAAAGACATTGGGCTGGGCTGGTTCATATAACTCAGTAGTCTGCAGGTTCTGAGGGGCCATAATTGATGTGCAGAAATTAAACACAACACAAGTTAAACACAAACCAAGAGAGAGCAGTGGCACTAATATAACCACTCAGAGCTTAGAGTCAGGGAGAAGTTCCCTCTGATGTCAGTGGGGGAAAAATCTTTCGGATATTGAGGCAACATTTAATTGGCTTGTGAAGGAGTTGATAACACGTCCTTCTCTGCAATAGTCTTAAGGCCTCAAGAGGTCTCTTCCAGTCTTTGGTTCCTTCACAAGATGAAAAAAGGAGTTGTATTATTGTAGTGTTTATACTAAGAAGAATGAGTGGGTGGAGTTCTTTCTGTAGGATATGAGCATCATTAACAGCATTTATCAGATGTCTAATGGAACATTATGATTTCATTGCCTAGAGTGAGCAATATGCTTGTCTCCAATTATAAACATGCAAAATCACTTAAAGACTGAGAATTTTCTACAGACGTCCTTGAAATATTTCCATAAAATTCAGCAGGCTTCAATTCAGTCCCTTCTTCCTCAATCTTCTCCCTCCTACAGAGATACTCAAAGTAGGAATTGAATGTCCATCCTGATATCTCACTGCTGTCTCACCAGCAAGCACAAACTCAAATGCAGGAACCACCTGCCAAGGAGAAAACAAACCCACACATGACTTATGATGTACAGAATAGAGTTAAACCTTTTTAATGTTTAACTACACAAAATTCTATTTGAATACAAGAGGTTTTTTTTTTTTTTTTTCACTGTGGTAGTTGTTGAACACAGGTTGCCCAGAGAGTTTTTGTCCTTGCAGATATTCAAAACTCATCTGGACTCAACCTGCTGTACCTGGTGCTGCTTTGAACAGTGAGATGGAATAGGTGATCTCCCGCAGTCCCTGCCAAACTTAGAGTCTATGATATTGTGAACTTATTACAAGATTTTAAAATATTTTCACTGCACAGAAATTTTTGCTCTGTCAACAGGTGCAGGAAGAGTGGAAGAGGGCAGCAACTTCTTGTTAATAAATTACTAGTGATTTCTGGGACAATGAGGTTACCTAGACAGTATTTGATTAAAAGTACTAACTGCAGTCATATTTACTGCTTAGGTTTTGCCATGTAAAAACCAATTCTTTTTTGACCTGGATATGATTGCTACTGTTCATGATTTCCCCTTGAGTTATTGTGGGGTTAAATCAATGGACATTTCACATTTTTAAATGTGATTTTTTCAACTGTATTTTTCATGAGTCCTACAGAATACATGTAAACATTTTTTATTTCTGAGGAAACTTCATTTTTTTAATTACAATAGCAATATCCTATTATTTTGGATTATTTGTTCTGCATGTGGAGATATATATTGTTTGCAAGAGCAGTATGGCATATATGCAGCTGGGAACAGTTTCAAAGCAACGGCTGTTGGATTTCAGCCATCATGTAGCTAAAATCCCCTTTGGAAATGTATCCCTTTAAGATTCAAGCCCACCCAGGAAGAATGAAACTCTGGTATGGGTCACATAGACCAAAGACAAGTGCCAGAGAGATAACTGTCGAATTAATGGCAAGAGGGGTCTTCCCACCCAAATCAGTTCTTGTCTTTTAATAAAAATCTGCTCAGAAGGTGAGATGTGTTGAGTAGTGTCAGTGCTGGTAGAGGTCCCAGAGAGCAGCAGGTCAAGGCAGGGTGGACCATGGTCTGATTCCCAAAATCTCTTTCAAGATTTTGTGCCCTGATGCTGTAGGTGTTCCTGTGCATACCAAGCCTGGAAATGCTAGTGACTCCTCCTCAACTGACCTTGGTTAAACTGCATTCAACATCTCCTTGTCTCTTTGCTAGTTTTCCTGGGATGCTGGGGGTGAGGTGAGAGTGCAGAAAGACAATCTCCTCCTGCTACACACGTGCCCTCCTGGTGCCATAAGGAAAGCCTGACTTCACCTAGACACAAAGCCTTCCTATAATAGAAGCAGCAATAACAGGGTTTTGTCAGGCATCGGCTGGTTAACCTCAGGAACAGGCTGCATGTCTGTGTGGAGGCTAAGATATTAAACAGATCATTTTGCCCAGTGCTTTAACCCTCTGTACAGACACTGCCATGATGACATTTCTATCTTCTCTCTTGCTCCCCACATCAGCAGGCTGCATTTTGTTTTTGTTTGTACCACCGAGGCACTGTGACCTGAGAGAGGTTTGGTGAACACGATGCTTTGGAGCTCCATGGACAACATCCAGGTTAATCCCCACAGTCCATGTGGGGGAAGATGAGACTGAGAATAGAATCACAGAATAACAGAAGGGTCAGCGGTAGCTGAGCTGCTGTGTTTGCCTTATGGTCTCAGCCTGCTCTTTGAGGGAGGCACTCGACCTCTGGGAAGGGATGTGCTTGGAGTCACTGAGGGCAAAGCCATGCTTTTGGCTTGATGCTGACTGCTTCCCTGGGGGGAGTACTGGGGATAATCTAGCCCATGACGTGCTGTTCACGAGGGGCTGGGACAGTGTGCTCCAAAGAGCCTGGCCACAAGCAGCCTTTGGGCAGAAAGACTCAGTGTAGACCACGGAAACCATAATGAGGAGCTTGAATCAAAACCACAGTGAGTCCTCCTCCACGCTCACATTGGCATGCCTGCCATGTAGCTCTTCTCAGGCTCTCCCTGAACCCAAAAACCTTTTAAGAATTAAAAAGAAAAAAAACTTTTTTCTTCTTCTTCTTTTTTTCTTTTATTTTTCTCTTTTTTTCTTTTCTTTTTCTCTTTTTTTCTTTTCTTTGATTTTTTTTTTTCCATCTATTTCAAGGCATGAGACTCCCTTATGGGAAAAAGCTGGAGGATTGTCTTCAAGACCTGGTTTTGTTATATGGTTTCATCATGTTCTTAGGCAAATCCTTAAGGACTAGATTTTCTAAAAGCAGGCATCTAAATGCCCTCTCTTAATTGGACAGACACTAAAATGACTAAGACCTGTTAGTTTCTGTACAACAGCAGAGAAGCACAAAGTGCTGTCTACTTCAAAAATAATTTCACTCAGATTTTCATCCTTAACTGTCCTCACACAACAGTTTCATGGGACTTAAGAATCTGAATACAGTAGGAAATCCAAGCTTCAGGTTAGGTTGTTAAAATGTCTCTGAGATATTAAACGACTGAAGTGAGGGCCATGGTATAAAAATACCTGTATAGCCCTTTGCATCTCAAAAAGTTATTAGAAAGACAGCTCTGAGAAGCTTTTTTCTCCACCAACACCATTGCAATGGTCTAAGTGCATTCAGAGCTAGCATTGCAAAGTAATTCACCAAGCAAGAGCCAAGAGGGAGTCTGGGAGTTGAGGCAGGTCAAAGACTTGCTTGTTAATGAGTAGGAACTTTTCCCATGGAGCGTGCAACACCTTGGGCCAGTGCAAGAAGTTCGCACACTTGTTATGACAGATGCTTAGCTCAACAGCCGGCGCTGACAGAAATTAGATCACCCTTTCAGCCACACCCACTGGCATGGGAATGGAAAGTCAGATAAATCTTGCTGGACATGGCTTCTTAGGAAGCCAGCCCCCTTTCTTGGGGTTTCTGATGCTGTTATCTTGGACGCTCTCTTTCCTGGCTGGATAGCGACAGGAAGCATTCAGTAAGTGGGTAATAATAGTTTCATGTTAGTAGGAAATAGCAAGCTTGGAAGTGGCCATATGTCTGAGAACTAAAAAAGACCCCACAGCTTTCCGAGCATGTGTGGGAATCCCACAAGCCTTTGAAGCTCGTCCAAAGCACACAGCCCATGTAATTCTTATATAATTGCCAGTGTCAATAGTCAGCGGGTATCATTTTGTCATATATTGTTTTAATCTGGGAGCAATAGTGTCTGACAGAGAAGCACTGTGCTAAGTGGCAGAGAGAGAAGAGAGAGAACAGAGCATGGCACTCATCGTTGGAGGCTACTGTCTTTGTGTGCTCTGGGACAGAGAAGGTAGCAGTCTGATTAAAAGGAAGGGGGTGGGAAAGAGAAGGGCACACAGGATGGAGTCACAAAGTACTGAAGCAAATCCTAGGCTCATTTTGAATTAGCTGTGCTGTCTGCATAGCTCATCCTGCTCCATTGCTGGTGGGTTGCCAAAGGTGGTGGAGCCAGAGGGGAAGGATCTCTTGGCATTCAGAGGAGACAGTCTCTCTTTTCGTACAGCTCCTCTGTCCTTCAGTAAGTCCTGCTGAGTTTCCACCATGGCTGATTCCAAGAGTGCTATTTCCTATTAGCGTAACACTATTATTCTTCTCATGCTAGTGCTGGCCAGGGAAGGTCAGTAGAACTCTATGTAGCCTTGGAGTAAGATTATCAGAAAAAAAATATAAAAACAACAGAGAGTAGATAATACAGAGGAAAGAGACTTACATGCTGTCCTTCAAAGAGTTAAGTACCTATTTACACATGTAAGTAGAGTAAATATTTCAGTAGTGAACTGTCTGTCTCCTAGCTCATGGCATGTTTGTGGGGCCCTTCCTGCCTTTCAGAGAGTGAGCCTTCCTTTCCAGCACCAAACAGAACAAAAGGTGAAACATTCTTCAAGAAAGTGGAAAGTCTCTGGGCTTGGAGCACTACTTCACAGGAGGTTTCTTTAGTTAAAGATCACTGAGGTTGGGAAGACTGTAAGCCCTTCTTGTTGAAAATACTGAAATTTATGTTGTTTATTTTAAACTTCCCTATTAATTTCAAGGAGTAGAAGGGTCATCTTTTGCGTGGAAAAAAATGATGCTAAGATGATAGATGTGGGTTTCATATCCCCACAAGCAGAGGAAGGAGGAATCCCTCCACACTCACATTGCCCGTTGCCCTGAACACAGTGCTAATGGAGGGCATGAGTGTAAGGTGCTCAAGGAAGTACATCAGCAGTCTTACCCTGACAGCCATTTTTAGAGCAATCAATCTGTTATAAAGACGTACGATGGATCAGGATCCATGGCAGAGATAAGGGACACCACTACCGCAAAATTCACAGGAGCTGTTGGATGAAGTAATGGGTGCTGCCACAAGACAGGCTGTGGTACATACATCCCATAGCAGAAATGGAAATGCCTTGTGGGTGTTTCCATGTGGAAACTTTTCTGGTAAGGGGATTAGAACAACCTCCAAATATAGGTGCAACCTAAAATGTGTTTTGGTGAATTAAGCATTTATGAGTTAAAAGTCTCTTGCCTTAAACCATTTGCCTTCATTTCCCAGCAACTCTCAAAGGGAGCTGGGATATTTAATCCACATCCTGTCATTGTTTTAACCACATGACATACAAAACTCTTCATATTTAATAAGTGTAAATCAACACATCTGTTCATATTTGCACCCTTTTGCTGGGGATTTAAGCCTCGCTGTGATACAGAAGCCATATAAACTGAAGATCTTCCACTGAAATTAACATAAATTCCTAGTGGAAATATTTTGCGTTTTGGGGAAATTTTTTATATTATTCAGTCCAAAGTATTGCTGATGTGTTTTTAATTCTGTTTTGGTAGCCATTTTATACTGGTCAACTGCCATCTTCAAATCAAACTGTCTTGGATAGAATCATAGAATCATAGAATCATAGAATGGTAGGGGTTGGAAGGGACCTCTAGAGATCATCTAGTCCAACCCCCCTGCTAAAGCAGGTTAGCCTAGAGCAGGTTGCACAGGAATGCATCCAGGCGGGTTTTGA